>VDFB02281492.1:641218780-641446637 GCA_007258455.2 Sequoia sempervirens
TATTGAGTTTGGAATTTTTTGGAATTCGAGGCAATAAGAAATAACCAACTCTCTTAACTGCAGGGGAGCCTGTACCACATTTCCAACGGGATAAACGTAAAACATACTGCAATTATTAAATAAATTGAAATGTAGATTTAATAGAGCAAAATGGGAAGACTACTTACGTCGCTCTCAGCCTCCCACAGCTCTTCTAAGTGATCTTCCCCTGTCCATATGTATTGACATTCACAGAGTTCTAAAACCCTTAAATTTTTCAGTGAAAGCCGTGCCGGAAGATTTCTTTGCCTGATACCGTACCAGCGAAGCCAGAGCAGCTCTCTTGATACTTCACCGATTACTCGATTAAGATAATCTCCTCTAGTCACCAAAAGCTTTAGTCCAACTAAATGGGGTCTGAGCAACAAAATTTCTGAACTTATATTAGGGTCCTGCGAGCAACAACCATGAAACTTAATAAACTCACTAATTAATCAGCCTCTTTCCTACACTATAAGACCTTTGAGCTCTGAATACGGAAAATATGAAATATTCAGAAAAACTACATAATGCAGAGAACTTATACAAACAATGAAATTAGTAGAGAAACGGAAAACACAGACAAACATACCCTATATGGCCAGATCTCTCCATTTTCAATTGCGGTATCCATAATTCCTCGAATGCCATTTCTTTTCTGAAAATAAGAATAAGAAATTCAGACTCTTATTAAATACAAAAAATCATTGGCTGTTCAAACACATACAGAGTAAATAGGTAAGTAGTTAAGCCAATTTGATTGGGAAAGGACTAGCGAGACTCTCTTTTTTAAATAGCGAGACTCTCTTTTTTAAATAGCTGTTTAACGCATATATCAATAATCTTCCTAGACACAAACATATGGGTACAGAAGAAGTTGTCCTTCCAATTTTTTTGCTACGAAGATAAAGAAAGTATTAACCTCACCTCATTTTGTTTGCCATAATTAATAATCTGTTGGGTTGACCAAAGTCGGGAGGGCCAATGTTGACTTGCGATTTCCCTACCAAGATCTCTTAAATGATCATGCATTCGTATATAATTGTTATCATCAAGTTCAACCAAACACTTATTTTGAAGCCTTTTCCAGGTATAGAGACCACTCCATCCTGATCCATCCCAGATTTCAATCGCCAAACTGTTCTCTTCTCCAATAAAGAAACAAGCAATATCAAGGAATGCATCTTTCTCTTCATCATCGAGGGCATCGTAGCTTATTTTGAGTATCTCTTTGATATCTTTGGGCAATACTCTTGAGATCTTGTGTAATAGAGACTCCCATTCTTTTTTGGAAAAATTCGTGTGCAGCTGTGCTCCAAATACCTTGAGAGATAGGGGCAATCCATGACAAGCCTCTAGAAACTTTTTAACAAGCACCTCAAATCCGTGGAGGGGAGAAGGTTGTAGAAAAGCATTCCAACAAAAAAGTTGCTCTGCATTATGTGGATCCAATGCTTTCATTTTATATACAGAGGATATACCCCAAGATGTAAGAACTTCACATTCCCGTGTTGTAACAAGGATGAGACTCCCCCTTCCAAGCCTTTCTTTTACAGGTATCAGAGCATCCAATTGATCGACATGATCCACATCATCCATAACAATGAGCACCTTAAAAGATCTCAAATGCGCTGCTAGAGTTGCCTTACCTTTCTCTACGTTGTGAATTGTTTCATTCACACCAAAACCTTCGAGGAGTTCAATCTGCTTTTTCTGCAAAAACCCTTTGGCTTCTCTAATATCAGAAATAAAGATGGATTTCTCCATGGATGAGCGTCTTTTGTTGTATAATTCCTTGGCAAGCGTGGTCTTGCCCGAACCACCCATGCCCCAAATACCCACAATTTGCACACCCTGTTCACCCTGGGCGAGTTGGAGTGTATTCTCAAAGTCTTCTACTGTTTGGCTGAGACCTACTGGATGTTTTGCAACTATTAGTGGCACATTGCTTCTTTCTTTCTGTACAATATTCACAATATTCTGGAACAACTCCATCTCATCACTGAACAAGTAAAAATATTGAAAGATTAACCTACTGAGAGCCGTTTGTGCCAAAGTAAAATTTCAAAGATATAAAAAAGAAAGCATATTTGTTTAGATAGGGAGACCGAATGCGTGGTACTTACTCATTATTGTTGATGATTATGCCACTGTAAAATGAGACCTTATAGAGTGCATCTTTCCACTCCTCCAGCTTTTCTCGGCTATATCTACGTTTCTTTTTATGCCTATCAAAGGCATTAACGTATATTCCTTTCCTTTTAGGTACATATCTGAGATCATTAGGGTCTACATAGTAGAAAACGGGAACAATTTTTGCGCCACTTTTAAGCATACATGAGAGCTCTGCCAAACACCAAACTGACTCTGCATACCTCTTTGAAAAAATTGCTATATGAAGTGTAGCACCGCGGATTGCTGCTTCTAATGTTTCAGGCAAGAAATCGCCATAATCAAACTCTTCTGAATCTAAAAAAGCTGTCACGTTCATGTCACGGAGGATATTATAGATTCTGCTGGCTAACGTTTTCTTGACATCTGGTCCACGATGATTAATGAACACATCGTAACATGGCTTTTGGACGACTGTTGAGGATTCACCCAAAGTAGATGCAGATGGTGCGATTTCATGGAAAGCAGCCATACCAGGGATGCGACCAGTGGTAGAAGTGTTTCCAGGCTCCCTCTCTGGTCGAACAGATGTGGTAGAAGTAGACGCCATGGGATTAGATTTAATTGACACAGAGAAGCAATGACGGAAAATCAATCAAAATAGGCTGAAATATGGCTCGTTTCTGAGCGAAGGCGAGAGCTGAGTATTATATGAGGCTGGATAAAAATAACAACAAACCGGACAGGTAGAGTTAGTGTGATTTGCGTTGGAACTTCAAGGAAGAAACGCCCATTTCATTAAGGGAAGCGTCTGGCAGGCAAGATCATGAAGAAACGCGGAGTCGTCGAGGAAAGCGCGTGAAGGCAGGATCTTGTGGAAGAAACGCGGAATCGTAGAGGAAAGCATGTGGACAAGAGAAGGCAACGTCTATCCTTTAAAGTGCTTTTTATTAAAACAATTATTAATTAAAATTGAAGTGCATCGTGTATTGTGCATCGTGCATCAGAATGGTATATAGCAAACGAACAAGACAGAAGGGGAGTCGTTATGATTAGAAGTGACATTTAGAGAAGAAAGGCAGAGTGATATCACAAGTGGAGCATAACAATAAATTAGAGCCACGTATAGATGACAATAGTTTTAGATATCTATTGTAAATTTAAATTTTTACTATTTCCTCTTATAATATATTATTTTTAAAAATAATAAAACAAAACATATTTGTATTTATTTAATATAGTATTATAGTATACTATTGCATTGATGTTTATGTAAGTGATCTTTATGTGAGTGATTTTATATTTCACAAGAATAATCTAACGTTTCATAGACTATTGTAACTCATTTGTCTTGATCTCTCTAATATTTGACTGTTTATAATGACTAACAATATTTACAAATACCTTTTGGAATTCAAAATATTTTTCAAACACTCAAAGGCTATCTAGTATATGTAAAGTAATAGACCACTTCTAATTTTTCTTGTGTTTGACACCTCATTGAAACCCACCAAATATAAAGAAACATACACCGAGCAACATACATCACACAATTTGAGATAATTACGAATTAAAACTTGAGTAGGAGCTATCTCAAAAAAAAAAGTAAAAGAAAGAGAGAGAGGTAAGAGATTCCGCCTAATATAGAAAGTGACACAAGGCACTAACTTTTTAGAGTGAAAATCTAACTCTATGGATGGATCAATGAGAGTGCTCTGGTTGGATGTGGACAAATGTAAAAAATTGTTACAACTACATAGATAAATGTAAAGGAGTGAGTTGGATACATGGGAAAGGACACCATCAATGCAAATGAGATGCCAAAAGGTCAAGTCATTGTAATATAGTCTAGATCTAACTCTATACATTGCATGGTAAAAGGACTTGGTCTCAATATTGTAATAAGCCTCTATCTACTACAAAGAAGTGATCACAACTATCATGGTTATTGTAAGATAAGAAATCTCCTCCTTTACAACTCCATCTTATGTTTTTGTACTCATTTTAGTGCTCATACCCTCGTATATATTTAGGACCATTTATTATTGATTTGCAAACCTTCAATGATTACAAACGGGATCCATAAGAGCCCTAAGCTCAAGGAATCATGCTCAAACTCCCTCAAAAGATCAAATATACCACAAGGATACTCATGCCCTTGGGCACTCTAGCCATCAACATGTAGCACCCCTAATGTTAGGACCCCTCTTAAATTGTGTAAAATGATAGTTCTCTTTCTCTTTTGTGTTCTAATTTGATCAAGTTTCTAATGGTCATTTGATTAAAAACTTATTTGTAATCCACATAAAATTTGGTATTCTTTCCTCTCAAATACATTAGATATATTGCTAATTCAAGAATAGAAAATATTATATTTCTATCTTCTCTCCATACATAAGGAATTATAAAAAGCACAACTAAAAGTGAAGGAGTTGAATATTAGATATTCAAATAAAAAATACTAGGGGTGTTATCATAATCCTTCTATCATGAATCTCTTGTATTTCTTCAACTGAAAACTTCATAGACTCCTCCCTTTGTAAAAACTAAAAAACCCATTCTTCTTCCTCCAAAAATTCCCAGCATTTTACCAAAAATTGAACCCCATTGCATTTCCTATCAAAGAATATATAATTCAAAGAAAATAATTCCTTTTACATACCCATGAATTCTTATACCTTAGTAACATGAGAAACCTAAAGAGTATTATCAAGACCAGGGCTATCCAATGTATTTTCTAATATTCCTTCAACCAACATCTATAGATTTGTATTACTATATAGGAATTGTGAGCCCAACAAAGGACCATTTGATCCATGAAATTTTTCATAGTTTTTAAAAAAGTGTGCCATACCTCATCTAAGCATCTATTAGCAAATAGTCATATTAAAATTATTGAAATTGGTGTCAAATTGAATGTCTAGTTTGGAAGAAATTAGCCATCTGTCCTCCACTGTGTAAGGGGAATAAAAAAAAAATTGAGGTGTTCAACTTGTGTATCAATGTGTGTTCTTTGTAAAGCCTGTGAATCATTCAGTGAGATCTAATCACTTTCAAATATTATAACAATTTCAATTGACCAAAGTTTTATATTTTGTCCACAAGCACATTTTTTAAATTAAATACAAGCCTTCTTGAATATGTACAATTAAACCTCTGTAAATTTTCCTTTTTGTAGGTGTTGAGACATCATCAACATGTTCATAGGATCCAACACCTAATTGATTTATTAAATGATTGCCCAAAATATCCCTAATAGAAGCACAACCATGTATCAACTAGGGGAGGGGAGCCCAAAGTGGCGCACCCTATGTGTGGAGGCCCACTTGGAGTACCACGTGGACCAAAAATTAATAAAAATTTCTCACCATGTCACCCTACCACTTGTGCATAGATGACAATTTTATTTTATTTATTATTATTATTTTTTAAAATCGTGTATTGGGTCAGATGGATGTGTGTCATGCAAGAAATTCACCACACCAATCATCCAATTGAGAGCATAAATCACGTGCCACCCCTTTTGTTACCTCTATTAGAAAATTGCCTTATGCTTCTCTCCACAGTTAATCGACCTAACAAGCACGTAATTCAGAGACCAAGGTTCATTCAATGCTCCAAATTCTCACATATCCCACTCATTGTCATTTATTTTATTTGCATTTATTATGGAGTCTTCATTTGGTTATGCCCCCATACATGTTTGTCTCTCCACAATTCATTGTTTGGCTCTACATGCTTCATTGTTTGGCTCTACACTCTCAAAAGCTCCATTTCTCTTTTAGGTGAGGTTTTTACCTCACTAGGCCTATACCATCATCTTTCATTTCGATGGTATCCTACCATACACTTATATCATTTTGTTCTTCATTGCACAAACTTTCACTATGCAAATTTCTCTTTATATTTGATTGATACTATGAAATATGAGGAGCATTTCACTAGTTCTCATTTGATGTATAGTCCTCCATGCACTTATACTCTTTTGTTCCTCATTGTATGAAGTTTTACTCTACTTTTTTCTTTGAATATTTGCTTGGTACTTCGAAATATGAAAAGGGTTTCACTGGTTATCATTTGGACAATATTCTGCCATGCACTTGTAATATTCTATTTAGCAATATGTATATGTATATATGTATATGTATATGTATTTATATGTATATAAATATATATGTATGTATGTATATATGTATATGTATATATATACATATATATTTATATGGCTTAAATGAACTACACATTAAAACTAATAGAGTAATGTATACATTCCATCCCCACTCAAGCATCCAGTTGAGAGAATTAATTGTGTGTCACCCCTTCATTACCTCCACTAGGCAACTTGCCTTATGCATCCCTCTGCAGTTACTCAGCCTGAGGAGCACATAATTTGGAGATCAAGGTTCATTCAATGCTCCAAATTCTTGCATATCCCACTCATTGGCATTCCTTTTGTTTTTGTTTATTTTGAAGTCTTCATTTGGTTACACACACATACATGTTCAGCTCTCCACAATTCATTTTTTGGCTCTACACACTTCATTGTTCAGCTCTGCACTCTTGAAGGCTCCCTTTATCTTTTAGGTGAGGTTTTTTACCTAACTAGGCATGTACCAGTGTCTTTCATTTTGACAATGTTTAACCAATGTTCATTCATGTCTCACTATACTATTTGTGCAATATATATGTACAAATGCACACACACAAACACATATATGTATATATATACCAATATTTTATATGGCTGAAATGAAGAACATATTAAAACTAACATAAATATATTATATATATTGATATTCCTTGACCTACTGTACCAACATGTGTATATGTCTCATACAAATGAAGACCAAATTAAAACAAATATAATAGTTTTTCTATCATATATCTACATACATACATACATACATACATACATACATATATATGCCAACATATGTACATGACATGCACTTGTAAGATTTTGTTGTATAAAATGTGATTGTTACACTCTAACCGCACAAGATCAAGTGATTTCAGATCAATTCTTAATTTCTATCAATGCATATTAGTTCTATACGATGTTATTGTGTCACCCACTTTGTTGTAAGAGCTCAAGTAAATGTGATTTCATTTATAATCTATACATCTAGGAATATAGATCAGTTGTATGCACTGTAAATGTTTGTCACGCACTACCCTGTAACTCAATATGTGGGGTTTCAACTTATACTGTTTATGAATGTCAATGCATTTTTGTTCCATACAATGTGATTGTTACACACAATCTGCTCTAAGTGCACAAGATCAAGTCATTTTAGTTCTCTTCTTAATCTATATGATGTTAGTATGTAATCCAATCTTAATTTGTTCTTCAATTTCCTCATTTAACGCATGTACAAATGTTGGTATATATATGTCTATATATATAGTTATGTTTTAGATAAATTATTTTGTTTCTTTACATTTGTTGGTATACATTTGTAGTTATGTAGGTGAAAGTAAACAGAATGATATATATATATAATAGCTTTATATATTTGCTTCTTTAGATGTGTTCTTTGTTTGAACAATTTTATAGAAATTTGGGTATATTCAGTTGACAGTTAAATTATAGATTTGTGTCTTGTTTACTTTGCTTGGATGGTGCGCAATTTCAATTCATGTTTGGCTCACCCCATTCTTCCTTCAATGACTAGACGATGGTGAATGGAACTTCAAAGGTATATAATTTACTTAAGTCTATACTTTCTCTCATAAGGTAAACACTGCTACATGTCTTTGATTGATGCCTCCTTTCATTTCTTATTGCAGTCCACTGAGTTTGAGAAATTCACCGTATAGGTCACTGCAACAAGCCACATCATTGGTCATCTTTGTTTCATAGAGGTGATTTTTTTAACCTCACTAAGGTTGTACCATTGTCTCCTATCATTTGTTGCTTCTTTCTTCATATTATTTACTTGATTTGTGATGGGTGTGTTGTGTTATGTTTAAGTTGAAGGTTATGTTCCTTTGTCGCTAATTTTGAATAGAATATTTAAAGTGTTTATGTGGTTATCCATAGTTTGAAGGTTCTCTTACTTTCTTGGTGCATCTTGTAATGAAATGACTTGCACAATAGAAGAATATGATAGGAAATATGCTACATATACTAAATAATAACTAAGAATAGCAAGCCACTTCGAGGGAGAAAACCTCCAAATATCTCCAATGAGAACACAACTCACCATATGATGATGATATAAAACTCGCAACCTAGACTATATATACCTATTTATGCCTAGGATATCACCCAAGCTGACTTAGATAACCCTATTTAAGCCCTAGGCTAACCTAATCAACTGAATAACAATATAATAATGATAATGTGACTTAATTAGGAGTTAATATAGCCATAATATGACTATTCAAAGCTCGATGTACTCTAATATTAAGGGCATACCATGCCCCCCTCTTTAGATAAGCATTGTCCTCAATGCTAGGCAATTTGGGATGCTTTTGAATGAACTCCTCGTCCTCCCATGTGGCATCTTGAATTAGTAAATTCTTCCATTGGTCAAGATACTGAGTGTTCTAATCCTTAGCTTTCTTGTGCATTTTTGAAGAATACATTTTGGTTCCAATATGATTCTTCCTTCTTCAACAAGCTCTAGTAATATTTTCTAAGTAGGGATATTATTCCCAATTACCTTCTTCAAACAAGAAACATGAAAAAATATGTGTATCTTTGTTGTTGATGGAAATTCAAGCTTGTAAGCAACACAACCTATCTTCTGCATGATTCTATATGGGCCATAATATTTTGGAGACAACTTGCTATTATTTGACTATTGCTTCAGTGACATTTTCTTGTAAAGTTGCAATCTCAAGAAAACCCAATCTCCAAGTTTAAAATTTCTTTCACTACAGTGTTGGTCTACCTATTGCTTCATATGGTTTTTTGTCATGGATCAATTCTCCTTAAGTCCTAAAAGCACTTGTTGTTGATGAATCAGGTGGTCCTCCACATCATGAACTCTTGGTGACACCTTTAATGCTGATGTGATGGAAGGAGGATGATATCCATACAATGCCATAAATGGAGACATTTTTTATAACTATGGAAGGAAGTGTTATACCACCATTCTACTAGTTGTAGCCACTCTATCCATTGTGATTGTTTGTTTGAAGTGAAACAACGTAGATATCCTTTCAAACACTTATTAACAACCTCTATTTTCCCATCAGATTGCGGATGATATGAAGAACTGTGAGCCAATTGAGTACCCATACATTTGAATAAATCTATCCAAAAGTTACTAGTAAAGATAGGATCACGGTCACTAACAATAACCTTGGGTATACCATGTAGCTTTTGAATGTTCTCCAAAAATGCTTTAGCCATTGTACTTGTTGTAAAAGGATGTGATAATGTAATAAAATGTGCATATTTAGTGAGGCGATCCACTACTACCATGATGACATTCTTACCATTAGATCTTGGAAGCTCGGTGATGAAGTCCATGGAGACCTCTTCCCAATGCTATCTAGGAATAGCTAAGGGTTGCAAGAGACCAAGTGTCTTAATTTTCTCCCCTTTATTTTGTTGACAAACCAAACATTCTGCCACAAATTTTTGAAAATCCATTTTGAGACCTTCCCAAACTTGAAGTATTTCTTGACTTGATGATATGTCTCCAAAAATATTGAATGACCACCCATTGGAGACTCATGTAGCTCTATGAGAATATTTTGTTTGAGAGAAGAATTCTTGCAAAGATACAATCACTCTTTATACCACAAGGTATCACCCTTCCAACAAAACTTATTTAGACTACTAGGATCACTTTGTAATTGTTGAATGAGATTACTAGTAGCCATATCATTTTTCCACTCTTTTTTGGATTCTTCTACCCATTCTTCTTGTAATTTTGAAAGAGAACACAATAAAGCTTCATCCTTCTCATCCTTCCTCGATAGTGCATCTTCCACAATATTTTCATTCCCTTTCTTATATACAATATCAAAATAATAGCCCAACATCTTAGTAACCTATATTTTTTTTCTTCAAAAGATAATCTTTGTTCCAAAAAATATTTTAGGCTATCATGATCTATCTTAACCTTGAAGTGTCTTCCCATTAGATAAGGCCTCCATTGTTTTACTGCATGAAGAATAGCTAGCATTTCCTTCTCATAGGAAACTTATCTTTGATGGTGTACATATTGAGCACTCTATAGTCTAGACACATGTGCCAAGTTTCATCCTTATTTTGAACCAACACAATAGGTGAAGAGTAAGCACTTTGGCTATGTTTGATAATTCCCACCTCTAACATCTCCTCAACAATCTTTTCTATCTCAAGTTTCTAAATATGTGGGTACCAGTAAGACCTGATGTTGGGCGGTTGGCTCCCTAGAACTAGTTGTATGGCATGATCATGATCCCTCTTAGGAGGAAGTCCTTTAGGAATATCTCCAAAAACCACTAAGTGATGCTCAATTATTGCTTGCAAATGTGGATGAGTGGGAGCATTAGATTGTGAGACTTCTAATGAACATAACTAGGCCACAAATATATCCATTCCTTTCTTAAGCAACTTTTGCATTTGATGATAACTCACCATTTGTGGGGAATTTTCCTTCAAGCCTCTTAGATCTATTATCTTTCCTTTTGATTGGAATCTCATGAAAAATTCTTGTAAGCTCATCTCAATTGTTCCCGAATTAGTAAGCCACTGTACTCCCAAAACAATATCTGTTGCACCCATGGAGATAACATACATGGGGCTATCAAGTTGATAATATCTCATGGATAATTTAATGCTATGACACTTTGTACAAAACAACTAACAGTACCACCATCTATAATCAAGACTTGAAATTCTGGAGCTAGATATATAAAACAATTTAGACAAGTAGTCAACCTTTTGTTGATGAAATTGTGAGTAATATTCGAGTCGATCAACACTATTACTTTTTTCTTATTTAAGAACCCAACTACCTTGAGAGTTTTTGGGGCACTAAAAGTAGAGAGTGCATGAAAAGAAATGATTGGTTGTGATTCATTATATAAATCCCCATCCCCCTCTAATATTGCTTCCTCCTATTCTTCCTCACTCGGTCCTTCAATATAAAATAATTCTTTTTCACTACATTTATGCCCTTGACTATATTTAATATCACAATTGAAGCATAACACTTTTCTCTCTTCTCCTCAATTTGTTGTAGAGTCAACCTACTAGGTTGTGGTAGTGAATGTGTAGGAGATCTCCTTTCGCTGAAATTTATATTCCTTTGTCTCCTACTAGCCAAAAACTTCTCCTCCACTTGTCTTGCCATTACTATTGCTTGCAATAAGGATTTTGGTTGGAACAATCATACTTCATATTTTATGTGATCCTTTAAACCACCTAGAAATGGTTCCTTCATTTATCTTCTACCACATTCTCTACTCTTAGAGAAAGGGTTTGAAATTACTGAATATAATCCTTGACCATGATGCTTGTTTTCTTCAAACTAGTGAGTTGGAAAAAGTAGCTATCCATAAAGTTATATCCATAATGGGTAGTGAGTTCCTCTTGAAAAATTGACCATGTGACCACACAACCCTTTTTTATCTTCTCATCACATAACCAATAATTGGTAATAAATTGATCTAGTTTTAGGTATAATGATGCCATAGCCACCTTTTTTTGACTAGGAACATGATGAATATCAAAGAACTACTCCATTTGGAAAAACCAATTGGTTGGGTCCTTGCCATCAAACTTTCTCATATCCAACTTAGGTATGACTTACCTTGGCATATGATTATTAAAGGAGGGATCCTTCTTGAAATCAAATTCAAGTCCAAGGAATTCATGTCCCCCAAAAGTATTACCTTCCACCTTGCGAGGTGAATCTTCTTCCTTCCACCTCATACCCTGAATAAATAATTTAAATTCACCAATTTCTTTTGTAATATTCTTCTATAATGATGAAATATCACCCTTTTCTTTTTTATTTCCTACTTAGGGTTAAAATCCTCATTTTCTACTCCCTCATTTTTTGAATATTTCCCTAGTGTGGTAGCATTCTTTTTGCCTCTTGTTGCAGGTCTCATCATGATGGTAGAAAATAATTTTACAATAAATCACACAAATGAAACTTAAATTCTCTAAAAAATTTACTATAATTTACTAGGGTTAAGATACCACTTACCTATAAAAAACTCCAAGAAATTAGTATATTTGTAGCCCTGAGAGAATTTATTGGAAAACCTAATTTTGCAATAACTCACTTACTTCTACTTAAATTTCTCCAAATTTTGGAATGTAGGCTCCCATACTATTTCCTCAAAAACCCAATAAAAATAAGGCTTCAATTTTATAGGATGTGATAGATATACATCTTCCAAATAAATTGTGTAGAAACCTTTTTTTTTAGAGTACAAGAATCGATTGGGTATTTGTTCCCTTATAAAATGCAGTGTGCCTAGTAAAACATTTTCACGTGATTGATGGCACTGGTGTGCACACCCTCTGGTAATGTGGGGACAGTGGGGAGACTAGAACTCATGACCTCTTACCTACAACAAGATGCTTTAGCCAATCAAGCTAGGCCCACCACCCTGAATTGTGTAGAAACCTTAATTTTGCAATAATTCGCTTAATTTTGCTCCAATTCCTCTGAAATATGGAAATAATATTCTTTAATTTATGGTCTTCAAAAACCATTTAAAAATCAGAAAAAAATTCACCAAAATTTGAAAGATATGCACCTTCCAAAATGACCTCAAAAATTGACAAAAATGCCTTGTCAGATCACGGTGCCAAGATCATGCTCTAATACCATTTGTAATGAAATAAATTGCACAATAGAAGAATATGAAAGGAAATATGCTAAAAATACTGAATAATAACTGAGAATAACAATCCACTTCAAGGCAGCAAACCTCCAAATATCTCCAATGAGAACACAATTCACCATATGATGATATAAGACTCACAACCTTCTATATATACCTATTTATGCCTAGGATCTCACCCAAGACAATTTAGATAACCCTATTTAATCCCTAGGCCAAACTAATCAACTAAATAACAATATAATAATGATAATTTTGGAAAATGGTTTTTAGAGATATCATGCATGCTTGTTCCAAAATGGGAGCTTTGCAATAGTGTATGGACATATTTCAAAGAGTAAAGCAAGAATCTCATGAAAAATGCAAAAACATAGACAACGATCAATACTCAAACTTAAGATATTTTATATTGATATCTTGCTAAAGGCACTTTTACTATAAAATTAGTTGAGCTTGGATGTCATGTTAAAATTTAGTCAAATATAGTTAAACATTGAATTTTTATATACCCATTTCTACTTTATGTTAGTTATAGTATTAGTTTAGAACATGTGTTATGTAAGTCACCCTTAGATAGCTTTAATAAAGGGATACATATGCTTTATATGTCATATCACTAATAAATAGAATATAGTAATCAATCCACATGCATAAGATGGTAGTAGTTGCCTCAAGAGTAATGCAAACTTGATGCATCCTTTTCTATTTAGTCATAGCTATGTACCTTGATTGGTATGTTTGATTTTTGGATACTAATGTTTTTTTGAGCAACATTATTATAAAGTTAAAAAACAAAATTGAGAGCACCATAATTTCTACACAAGTTGCCACTTTATTTTAAATTGTTTTATAAATCAAATAGTTTTGTTTTTTACAAAAATTATAGTGTTTTATTTTAATATGGTGTCAACAATTGAGTGGATTAAAATTTTCTAGATTTTTTTCATCAACATTTTGGATCACACTCTATAATATATTATAAGGATGAAGAAAATAGATAGCATGATAAGAAAAAGAAAATGTTAACTAGCAAGCCAACCTAGCTATACATCTATAAACTTTGATGAGATTTTTTTGTACATAATCAAATCTAGAAATATACCAAATATAAGTTAAATTATGAAAGTTGATGTCAAACAAGATAATCAAGATAGATATGATGAGAAGATGAGACCTAATATAACAAAAAAAATTGTGCTTGCATAATGGAATGATTTTACACCATTTTATGATATAATTGTTAAAAAAATTGTACATATATAGATAAGCATTAAAATGGCCACTAGAATGGATAAATTGCTAATTATCTTGGATTGGGTAATATGAATATTTTACAAATCCATCTAGTTCTCATGTTCATAGGCTACATTTTTGTTGCCAATGATAATAAGAATTATATCCATATTATTAGATTTTTCCTTTCAATATTAAACATTTTTTTGCTTATATGCTTTGTTTTACAATTTTATTTTATCAATAACTAGAATATTAACTTGAAATTGACGAGCTACTGCATATATTGTTTCAAAGAAACTATTCTTGTTTACAAGCTCATTCAAGTACCAAAATTCTACTAGAAATTAGTACATATATCCCTACATCTAATTGCTTTGGTATTATGATTTATTGGCATATATGTTGCTTTCAAATGCTACAACAAAAGTGGAATTGTCTCTATACAACTAGCATTTATCGTTGGGCCTTGGCACCATTTGCTTGTTTTCTATATAGGTACCTCCATCTTCTTTGAAGTGCCTATGATAACTCATGCTAATATAAAGCTAACATATTCCCTCTATTTCACAAATGAATGACATATTCATGTGATCAATCAAGAATTATAATCTTGATTTTCATGAGGTTTGATTTTGTTTCCTTTTTAGTGGTTGGATAGATTCTTGTCTTTTTCTTTCTTGGTGCACCAAATTCTATGAGGGGTGGTATATTCCCTTGGAATGCATTTGGTGTAGTGCTCCTCCATGTTGCAATATTTATGATGCTTATGTTAGATGCTAGAGGATTTATTTTGTGTTTTCAGGTACTCTTTGTGATGAAGGGTACTCCCCTTACAATCTAAAATTCACAAAAACAACAGATAATGGTACAAACAAAATGCAAGAAGGAAAGAAAATATTTTCTATTATCACTGAAATGAAAATGAAATTACAACATTATATTTTCCATCACATGGGCTTTCTAATTACATAAATCTGCAAATCTACAAATCGGATCCACCATCTACTCTGCTCTTCCCCCCTCTTTGTAGCCTCCCCTTACATCCTTTATTTGGAAGGTGTAACTGCCCTAGAATCTTCTAGGAAGTGTAACCACCCTAGAATCTTCTAGAAAGTGTAACTTCCATAGGAAGATATTTTGAAATTTATTAATTTTGGTATTACAACTTCGCGGGGTCATAACTTTTGATCCAACCATCGTATTTTCAATTATAATACCTTTTCAGAAAGGTCTCAAGAAAATGTTGTGCTAGAAACTATGGCCTAAAGGCTAGCTACTTTTGTTTTCCACCAATTTTAGGCCCATCCAGAGCCTCTAAGTGCCTCAAAATTGACCTCGAAGATTTTACTAGGATTTTCAAAACTTAAAATTTTAATCTCTCAAATGAAAAATGGTATTTTATTGATTTCTTCACCATTGGCTTCAATTTACCATTTTGGAGGTCCATGTAAGATTTTTGTGTCCAATTGTGCATAAATGCAAACTTACAAAAATAGTAACCCTACCAAATTTAGCCCTTATTGAAAAAAACAACATTTTTTTTTGGGTGATGCAAGATTGCTCTTACACCCTTGGATGCTCCTGCACCACTTTGCTTGTGGTTAGGAAATTCTATAATGACACATGTTTCAGTATGTTACTATGTTAGGTAATGTAATACTCAAGACTTATTAAGATGTTAGGATTAGATAGGTTATGCTTATTGTTTACGTTTATTAAAAGACTAAGAGTTACTTCCTCACGATTATATGTTAGATGATGTATTAGGATATTAGCATACTAACCCTTGTTGATGACCTTATGCATAAATGATCTAAGGGGCGTTAATTCTTTATGATTATGATAACCCCTGTTTAATGATTTTATTTAAGGTCATTTGATGAAGTACTAACGTTTATAATGATATGCTTAGATTATTGTCATGACTATGTGTGATGTTTTATGTTAGGAATTATTGTTTGTGTTTATAGATATACTTATCATATTGATATATGCTTATGGATATTCTAATGACTAATGGAATAGTGATGTTAGATGTTGATTAGTCTTTGATTATCTGGATGATGATTATGACATGTTTATGAATATGCTAGAAATAGAATGTGTTACCTTATTTTGGAATGATTTATGATTATTGAAGTTACGAGATGTTATCTGATCATGACTATTATGCGATTATCTTGTGATTGTTCTTATCTTGATTGTTATGTAACTAATTTTTATGAGTTGATTTGATTACTTGGTGATGTTCTTACTGAGATGTTTGGGTGAAAGGGACACTGTTGCATTGAACTCACTTGCACGAGTATCCTTGCGATGTTGTGATTTCCTTTCATGGTGTGCCTGATTGTATGTATACGTATGTGCATGACCGTGTTGTGTGTTGCAAGTTACAAGTACTAGTCATCGACTTCACATGAATTGGTAGGTCTAAGCATTCCTTAAACCCAATGGAACAATTGTTCGGAGATAGCACTTGGTCCCCTACCCTAGCCATCATCCTCGAAGAGGATGAGTACCTGGTCTGATACCTTGTCAGTGTGGTCAGTCAGTGTTGTTTGTGGTCCTTTCTTTCATTCTTGGGTGATGGTCAGGTATTTATTGGCATAATTTAGTTCATTTGATTTAGAATTGTTTGATAAATGCTTTTGATTAATTGTCGCATTAAAATAAAATTATTAAGTTTAGAAGGTATTTTCGATAAGTAAATATAAATGCTTATATATAATTATAGTTATGATAAAATAAATTATAATGTAATGTTGAAGTTAATAAATAAAATATTATAAAGCTGAAATAAGAAGTTAATTATTAAATGTAAATAAAATTGGAGTATTTCTTGAAAAATAGATATAAAAATAAATATATAAATAACCATGGTGGATAATTTAATAATAATAATATGATAAACTAAAAAGATTTTAATCAATTTAAAATTTATTATTGAGAGAAGGGAAGACTAATTTAATAAATTTAAATTTAATTTTAATTGTGAAATTTGAATGGTTTTCTAGGAAAATGAATAGTCTCCCTCTTTCTATAAATATTGTTCTTTTGGGAGATTTTCCATTCTGTTTTTGGGTTGAAAGAATAATTTGTCTGCAAAATTTTAAATACTATGGATTTTGAATTGGGCTTTTGGATAAATTGATTGGGGTTCCTTGGTGGGGCATTATACCTAGTATCAAAGCCTAGGTTCATACACTGGGTACTTTGGATACATGTGAGCCCATTATGTGAGATAGTAGTGTAAATTTAATAGTTAGCCTTGAAGCTTTCTTTTCAAGTCTTCTTGGTTGTGCATTCCCTAGACCTTATCTTATGTTTGTTTGTGCTTGTATTCTTTCTCTCTTCTCTCTAGAAATTATAGCTATGTGCATTATGCGTATTCACATTTTGTGCCTACCTTTTTTATATGAGCAATTGTTATATGATACCATGTGAAATTTTTTTCTCTTGTAGTTTTTGTTGAATGCTAAGGATGGTGTTGAGTGTATGATTGATCATTTTGTATGTATTCCCTTAAATGATGTTACCATAAATGATCTTACGATGAGCTTTATTACGAAGTAGTATGTCTACCTCCCTTATAAATAGTAGGATAATGTGCTTGAGTTCCACATAATAATTTGACTTATAATAGATCATAATGCATATGCAAACAATTTGCTTAGTGTACATATATTAGTTGAATGATGTCTTTCTCTCTTCCCTCTTTCTTCTCCAAGTTTGATATGAAATATAAAGGATGTTGATTTATGATGTAACATGTACCAATTAGATGTATGGAGTTTTTCATGTATGTGATATTGTATGCAAAAAGATTGTTTGTATAGTTTCACCTCTCAGTAAGGAACTAGGAAACTAACGGTTGCATTTATAATGAGGAAATGTTCTGAAATATTGGAAGTTTCACATTCAAGAGAATGTATCACAATGATGCATTGTAGATAGTGATGTTATGCCTAGAAAATTTGATCATTCTTGCATGATCTTACTTAATTGGCATATATATGCATTGATTAATTAACAACTCTCCCTCTCTCTTCTCTCTTTATCTGAAAATTAGATTCATAAGGAAATTGCTTAGGAATGTATTAGATATCAATAGAAGCATTGAATGCTTAGTAAGGAATAAAATCTAAATTGCATAAAAACAAAATGCTTGTTTAGAATAGAAATTTTGTATCTGAAAGTTTATGCATTGCATCTAGGACGTTGTTTTTGAAAGTAAGTAGGTAGAACATATTTGCATGGATAGTATAGGAAGTTCTTATGAAATATTAGATTAATAGACCTTGTTATAACATAGATGTTGAATAGGGAAAATATGGTGTACTGCTTGTAAAGTGTGCATAGAAAGTTTGAAATCATTCCTTCATGTCCCTATTTGATTTGGAAATATGAACATGTTTTAGCTCTATAAGAGATCTATGTGGTTAGATGTAACATATAAATATTGCATTGATGAATGAATAGGCTAAGTAATGGTATTATTTTCTTACCTTATCTGAATTCCAAAAGATGTGTGTGTGTTCAATAAGTTTTAGTAGGAAGGAATAATAATGTGGTAAATGATGTTGTAGTATGAGGAACTGGGTGACTAAATTGTTTTGTCGCATTATGAAGAGAATTCTATTTGTCTACATCATATGCATTGTGCATTATGAATGATATGGTGTAGTAGTGAATCATAAATAGAGAATCTAAAATTAGCTTTCATTATATTTATGATCTTGTGAATGCAATTATTTTGTGAATGAGATATCAGAATAAAATTTGGATAATTGCTAAGTGTATACCTTGTGTGGGTGTGAGATATTTTGTTCTCTCTCTCTCATGTATATGTTCTTTGTACATAAAGGATGATTGCATGAACTCTGGTGTGTAAGGAAAATATTGTATTGCATTAAAAAGAGAGTAAATGAATGTAAGAAAGTAGGAAACCATGATTGTTTGATTGTTGTTCAAATTTGCTTAAGAGAGATGTATTTATAACCCAATGGCCTAATGTGTATGGTGTGCAATCTCTAGTGAACTTAGGACAATGTGGCCTTAGGTGTCGTGTAGCAGTTACTCCCTTTGGTGTGGCTGATATTAGTCACCTCGTTTTATGGTTATGTTTGGTATGGATTTTTTACAAGATATGTTGGTGAGGGCTAGCATGTTTCTTTTGATTTTCTTATGCTAGGACCAACCACCAAAACATTTCCTTTTCATTTATTTTGTGATACTTGTCATGTTTTATTCATTATGGGTGTTGAATTTCTGGTATTTTTCATGACTTAATGTTGAAATTGATAATTTTTCCTCTTGGATATTCTTTTTCAATCTCTTTTGGTGGTCATTCCAAATTTTTGGTATTGCTAGCCCTAGTTTCAATTGCTAAGTGTTGTATCTATCGAGTTCAATTTGAGCTTTTGATAGTGTGTTAAGGAAGAATATCACAGAGATTGGAGCCAGTCATGTTGGGTAACTAGATGGTATAATGTAGATTTGAATAAATGAAATGTGTTTTCATGATGAGATGCAGTTGTAACCTTTTTGATCTTATGGGATGCTAGAGAAAAGTGTTTTTGGGATAAAGAAGTTCACATAATATGTGATAGTTAGGTGATAATGAACTATAGATTCTTTCGACAAATGATCATGTAAGTTTTGTAGAGCTAATTAATATGAATTCCAGTGTGTGTTAGAAGTTATAAACATGCGTTGATATTTTTTTCCCTTTCTTCCTAGTTGAGACTTTACTATGCTTTAAGTTTAGTGTGTTATGTGAGAATGTTGATATGTTTCATACACCACGCATCTTTTTTTTTATAATGAATTATGGTTTTGGATATTGTAGGATATATTAATTGTAATTAGGTTGGAGAACTTGTTTCAAACCTTCACTCTTATAAATGTGTGCTTTGGACCTTAGTAATGTAGAGAAGTGTGTTTGAGTAAATGTTGTTTAGTGTAATATTAGCTCTTTTATTGCTTATATAGATGATAGGATAGGGTTGAAATGGTCAAAAAGAGTAAGTTATGGTGTTTTGTGTTTTTATGGATGCCCACTCTATAATGAGAATGTTGAATGAAATTCTTACCCTGCATGGATGTTTGTTGGAGTGGTAGCTTTTGGTAGGTGTTTGAGTGAATTGATATGTTTAATGTAATTATTGAGAAGTGATGTATCTTGTTGTGTCATTTACATAATGCATTAATTATGGAAACTACATGACGTAAAGGAAATATTTGCTAATATTATCTTACTTTAGGAATTGGGAAAAGGAAGAAAATGAGTAGGTTAGGACATTTTTACCTATTGATGAACTATAATAATAGGTAAGTTAGTTATGTTTCTTTTATTTACATTAAAGGAAAGGTAAACGTGGTATTATTGAATAAATTTTAGACTAATGTGTGCATTTTTACACCTTAACTCTACAATTTCTAGGAGTAAGTCAAATCTTAGGGGGTGAGGATGTAGTGCCCCTCTATGTTGCAATATTTATGATGCTTATGTTAGATGCTAGAGGATTTATTTTGTGTTTTCAGGTACTCTTTGCTTGTGGTTAGGACAATCTATAATGGAACTTATTCAGTATGTTTCTATGTTAGGTAATGTAATACTCAAGACTTATTAAGATGTGAGGATTAGATAGGTTATGTTTATTGTTTATGTTTATTAAAAGACTAAGAGTTACTTCCTGACGATTATATATTAGATGATGTATTAGGATATTAGCATACTAACCCTTGTTGATGACCTTATGAATAAATGATCTAAGGGGCATTAATGCTTTATGATTACAATAAGCCCTGTTTAATGATTTTATTTAAAAGGACATTTGATGAAGTACTAACGTTTATAATGATATGCTTAGATTATTGTCATGACTATGTGTGACGTTTTATGTTAGGACTTATCACGTGTGTTTATAGATATGCTTATCATATTGGTATATGCTTATGGATATTCTAATGACTAATGGAATAGTGATGTTAGATGTTGATTAGTCTTTGATTATCTGGATGATGATTATGACATGTTTATGAATATGCTAGAAATAGAATGTGTTACCTTATTTTGGAATTATTTATGATTATCAATTGATGTTACGAGATGTTATTTGATCATGACTATTATCGGATTATCTTGTGATTGTTCTTATCTTGATTGTTATGTAACTGATTGTTATGATTTAATCTAATTACTTGGTGATGTTCTTACTAAGATGTTTGGGTGAAAGGGATAGTGTCACATAACTCAATTGTGAGTACTCTGTGACATTGTGATTTTATTTCATGGTGTACCTAATTATATGTATATGTATGTGTACAACCATGTTGTGTGTTGTAGGTTAAAGGTACTATGCATTGACTCCACCTGAATTGGTAGGTCTGAGTGTTCCTTAAACCCAATGGAATAGTTGTTCAGAGATAGCATTGGTCCCCTACCCTAGCCATCATCCTCAAAGAGGATGAGTACCTGGTTCGATACCCTGTTAGTGTTGCAACGCCCCACCGCGCAAACCCCAAAGGAACAAATAAAAATGCAACAATTTTTTTTTTAAAGAACACAATAAAGGTACTTATGTATTCCATCATAACCATGTTCTAAGTTGCACAGCTAAATACCTTGGGGTACACAAGGTGACATTACTAAACTAACCCATAACAACTATAATAGATTAAATAACCAATAACGTAAATCCATTCATACTCATACCATCATTTAAACCAAACATTAACGATAACCATATTAATAACAGTAAACCATATTAAACCATATATGCAAAACACAAATGAATTAATCATGAAGATATTAAATTTATATATATACTTCCACAGATACAACATAACATAATCAATAATTACAAATGATAGTTCACGAATGATTACAAGGTATGATATTACAATACATCCATCTAAAAATACATCCCAATAATCACATATACAAATTACATCATAAAAATTCCCAACATATATGGGAGTCGATACATCAATAAATAAATTACATGTGAAGTGTAAGCATACATCTGGTACATAAGAACACTGGATCAACAACATCTACCAAAACCCTATAATGAAAGATACAACTGCATCCAAAGGGAACCCAACGGGGTGGGAAGCACGTTCCACCCAACCACCCCCATGCTAGGAATAAACAAGGAAGGATCCCCAACCAAGTACATCAATAGTAACACAAGACTAACTCTAGAAAAGATAACATAACAACAAAAGACCACACAGAAACTAAACAACAATCATTCTCCAACAAACATAACAATAAATCACTTTCGAAACATAACAATAAATCACTTTCCAAATATTACAATGATAAGTCACGAAACAAATCATCAATAAATCTCAAGTCATAATATCCATAAACTACTTCCAGAGGACTTCAATAAAATAGTTGCACAAATGGAATGTTAGAGGAGAGTGTCATTGCATGGCTTCACATGGATTATCCAGAAAATCAATCACAAGGTGCCGCCTCCATCTATACATGGATTATCCAGAAAACATAGTTTAAGGTGCCGCCTCCATCTATGGTTCTCCTGATAGCCTATCTCAAGGTGCCACTCCATATGGTTACTCATATGGAATCGTTAACCTCACATGAAGACAAGGCAACGATATTTCCAACCACGACCTTCTCGGTCCCCTTTAGTCTGTGATAGCACTAACAGGCGGACGAGGCATCACAATTATCTTATTAATGTTTAAACCACCCACCCAAAATTAATTACTTAGGTTATCACTGATTACTCTAACTCTACGTGGGTTACCCTGGTAGCCCCTTTGTGCGCCAACCCCACTTAGAGCCACTCTCTCTAGACACTCAAACACAAATACCCAACACAAAAGGATTGCACCAACAAGAAATACTAAACCAATCAATGGATCCTCCACAAGGCATGACCATCTCACCAAAACATATGAAACACATCTACAAAGCAGTATAATCCATGTGTAACACAATTCACAACCATAGGCCCAAAACAGGCCAAAATCAATACAATATCAATATTCCCACCTCTAGAAGTCCTAAACACAACTTAAGTTCCTATAATAGGATAAACTAACTCTAGGGTTTTCCCGCAAGACATAAACCCCAAATAAGAGAAAGTCACAACTGATTAAATGAATAATCTCGAGAGAAAACTATAACATAAATCAATGCCATAAAACTCATTTTAATACACAACAAAATTCATCAATTAAATAAACCTGTTACTCAAGAAAATCTGATTCAATTCAAGCACATAATTTATTTCTAATATGCACAATTACATTATAACATGCCACTTTTATATTTATATAAATATACATGTATATATATATATACATACATATATATAAGATACATTTATATATTAAAACATATATTCAATTTCTATAATCAAAATTAACCACATATATCTATATATATATATACATTATATATATAATATTATATATATATACATATATAATATATATATATACCATATAAATATATATATATATATATATACATTCATACATATATATATCCAATAAAGAAAAACCGAATGCAAAATCAGCATAAAAATTTGAAGGAAATAATAAATTGCAAGGAAATTTAAGCCATAGCGGGCATGACTTTGTACCATTGTGTGTGGTGGCCCCCTTGTGGGAGCCACAACCCCCATGGTGCAGCTGAGAGGGACTATTGCTGAGTCCCCACTAGATTAAGCCCAATAGCCTCTGCTTTGTGTGCGTCGGTGGTGGTGCGTCTGATGACCACGGGGCCTATGGGAGGTACACTGGCCGACCACCCACCCCCCATTAAAACAAAATTTAATTTTTTTAATTATTTTTATATATTTATTTAATTTTTAAATTTTGGTTTCAAAACAAACAAAAACATAGAATTCTATAAAAAAACAATTTTTTTTATAACATATTTTATTAGATATAACATCTTCGAAATCTGAACCCTATATGTTGATCTGTATATTTTTATATAAAAAGAACAATATTTTTAATATATATATATATATATCCAATACTCTCAAATAAAAAGTATAATTTTTATTCTTTTCACATAAACTGAAAATCACACAGGTACACCAGATTTAAATATATACATTTAAATAACTCAAACAAAATAATAACATATATATGTATATCTACTTTTGTTTATATATATATATATATATATATATATATATATATATATATATATATATATATATATATATATATATATATATATATATACTATATATATATATATATATATATATATTTACAAGAGATTTAGAACAATAATATAACAACAGATTTTTCAATCAACCCAATATAGATCTGGTATATAAATACAACCCACAATCAAACTGTTTTTTTTTTTCAAAACAATAAATTTTATTATTAAACTATATTGAAGAACTTCAAAAAGGTTTTACTAAAGTTTACCACAGAAGATTCAAGGGTTTAATACAACCAAATTTTCAATCACAGAAACCTTTTTCGAAACATAGAGAAATTTATTTTCAAAACATGACAGACAAGATTTTTGTTTACAGAATCAAAAGGAAGAAAACAATAAGCTTTAGGGGACCTGGAGTCCTTCGTTCGATGTAGAATCCCCTCTATAGCTTCTTCTCAATTTCCTACCTTCAGCTCTCTTCTGAATCAATCTTTTCTTCAAAACAATTCTTTTACCATAATCACAAAAAAAAACCTATTTTTCTTTTCTTTTACAGACCAAAAACCAGAAAAAACCTCTCTTTGTATAAAACTCTTTTACAATAAAAATAAATAATAATAAATAAAACTCATCATCTTTTTCCTCAAAAAAATCCCCTTCATTTATTGGTCCTTTTCCTACTTTTAAAAGCACATACTTATCTCACAATTTTAATTAAAAATTAATTATTTTCTCAATATATTATCCACACAAGATTTTCTAATTTAATATTACCTAGAAAAAGATAATATATAATTATCACCATCAATATTTATTTAAATTAACTACTTACACTTTTAAATAATTAAATAACTTTTAAATTTACAATATATTTTAAATTCAACATTTTACTTACAATTAATCAAGTAACAAAACAACATTAATTAATCTTATGAAATAAAGATTAATTAAATAACCACTAACCAAAAATAAAATAATTAATCAACAATCAAACTAGACAACGACAAGGGAAAAACCTTAATCGTGACACAACAAAACTCACAACGGGATGACCGACTTGGGACGGGGACACTTCCTTATCAACTCCCTTTTTCAACATTGTACCCATTGGGTTAATTTAATGGTCGCCCTGTCCTGTCAAAACAGGTGGAATCAAGACTTTATTCCTACAATTCCTACATACCAATAAAAGTCAAGTAACATATATACATATAAAATCAAAAACATCATATCATGAGAAGGAATTGCAGCGTAGCAGGGCACTCATAAACGAGTGGTGTTACACTGTCCTCTCACCAAAGCTATACTAACAAATACAACATTAGATGTAAAGTAACATTGCTAACTAATTGATCACATCATAAACTAATTACTAAACCACTGCATCACAATGTATTACTAAAATCAAATTAACATCACCAAACAAATGTAACCATAATGTTATATCAATTATCAATCAATCTAAACTATCCAATCCACCAATCCAACAATAAGTAATAACTATCGCAGTCTCAATGTATCAAGCAAAAGCACATAAGTATCAAGTCCAAACAACAACATGAGGGGTATTACAAGTGTGGTCAGTCAGTGTTGTTTGTGGTCCTTGCTTTCATTCTTGGGTGGTGGTCAGGTATTGATTGGAATTTAGTTCATTTGATTTAGAATTATTTGATAAATTCTTTTTATTAATTGTCGCATTAAAATAAAATTATTAAGTTTAAAAGGTATTTTCAATAAGTAAACATAAACACTTATATATAATTATAGTTATGATAAAATAAATTATAATGTAATGTTGAAGTTAATAAATAAAATATTATAGGAGGGGGCCCTAGGCTAAGTAATTTCGCGAGTCAGTTCTAGTCTCCCCATTGGGAGGGCATATCACCGGTCATGTTAAAAGTTTACAGTAGTTTAAGTGCTGATTCCTAATCTAAAAATAAATAAATAAATAAATAAAATATTATAAAGCTGAAATAAGAAGTTAATTATTAAATGTAAATAAAATTGGAGTATGTCTTGATAAATAGATATATAAATAACCATGGTGGACAATAATAATAATAGTATGATAAACTAAAAGGCTTTTAATCAATTTAAAATTTATTATTGAGAGAAGGAAAGACTCATTAAATAAATTTAAAGTTAATTTTAATTGTGAAAATTGAATGGTTTTTCGGGAAAATAAACAGTCTCCCTCTTTTTGTAAATATTGTTCTTTTGGGAGATTTTCCATTCTGTTTTTGGGCTGAAAAAATAAGTTGTCTGCAAAATTTCAAATACTATGGATTTTGAATTGGGATTTTGGATAAACTGATTAGGGTTCCTTGGCGGGGTGTTACATTTGGGCATTTAATATATCTATTTCTAAGACACTTGATATTGGAGCTTAGTTTTTTGAGAAGGTATAATTATGGTTCTAAAGCCATGTTAGTGAATTTTACTACACACTTGACAATACTTATTGTTAATCACTAAAATTTGCACCCTTACTGAGTTGTAAGAACTCAGTCAACTAGTGAAACATGGGAAGACCTCTAACATTATGGGACTGCAAATAATTAGAGGTCAACCTCTAGAGAATGTTGACTTCCTAATTGGTTATCACCTATGCTAATGATTCTTTTGAGGGAAAAGGGAGAAAGACTGCTAAAATGAAATGCTAAAAAAACTACAGGGTGATACACCAAACTGTAAAGACTATGAAACTTAGACTTGCATAACACTTACTTTGCAATGATAGGAAAAGGAATTTGCACTACTTAATTCTATATGTTCTCTGCATAAATATTTTACAAAAATAGTGTTAAAGCTTAGACCTCAAGAAGGAGGGTAAACTCATAGCTAGAAGTCAATTTGCATTATCGTGACACAATCTGTAACATGCATATTAACATAACTATGCATAGAGGCATCAAAAAACATGAGACAAAATTAAGAGGAGATGAAGAATCTCTCACTGTTAATCTGACCAACCATAAGAAAAACAAAAGTATGCACTGAATATGAAGGCAATTTTTTTTAAAATCAAAGCATCAAAGGCTTTCACTGAATTTCATGTCCCAAAAAATGAGTTAAAAAGGTATGCCAGACTGTCACAAAGGACTGCAAAAGTCACTCCAAGCCAAATTTTAAATAATAAGAGCTGAGTTACAAAATAAGTATTCCAAAGACTAAGTACAAGAGCTCCACCAAAAAAGGAAAAATCAACCTCTTTGGGTCATATGCAACAATAAATCTGTAAATCTAGCAACTAGATTTTCTTTACAAGAGCTCTAGAACATTGGAAAAGTCAAATTTGACTATGTCAAACATCATGGCTCAAAGAAAAGATTCCTATATAGTCTCTAATTGCTTCAAAAGATGAATAAAGAGCCTCCTATATGCCCTCCTCATGTTTACAAACTGAAAATAACCTCCCTCTATATTCCCTCTATTATCATAAGTTCAAGTATATCTCTCTTATGACTTAGTCATACGCATACACATGCGCCTACTTTGCATTGTAAGAAATAATAATTTTAAATCAAATGGTTCATAAAACACCATTTAATATTAAATTATTTTACAATATACTCATATGCATAAATATAATAATCTACCCTATGCATTGGCTAAGATAATTAAAAGAGGGCTCACTTAGTCAACAATCAACACCTACATTTGAAAGTTTAAGTTAAAAGAAAAAAAGGGATAGCACAACTTAGTCTATGCCATGAGCATGAGGTATTAGTTTGCAATATTTTTTTTTAAAACAAAGAGAAAATGTCATCATCGACATATAGAATAGGGTTTAGAAACCCTAAAAGGAAGCTTGATTCATTTTCTAGAAACCTCACAAAGAAGTTTTGTGGCTACCGAGGGTTTCTATCATTCGAGCTCCTATTTGCATACCATAAAGAAACCAAAGTTTTGAGGCATTATTTGCTATTTACTGTCGATCTGCTCCATTCATAAGCTCTGGTAAGCACTTTTTGATCAAAAAAAAATTCACTTAATCTATTTTTAGTTGAAAAAGGCCGCCATAGCCAAGGATTTGTGATTTTTCTATCCTTATTTTTGTGTTTGGCTCCTTTATTGTATTGAACCACGCCTCCATGATTGGGTTTTCAAGAGTTTTGTAGAAACAATTTTCTTGAAGTTCTTCACTCGCCATAGGATTTTTGACCGAAACAAATCTGGAGGTTATCTTTTGTGAGACCCACACATTGTATAGCCATTTTTCTTATTGCGCTTTTGAAAAGCTACCAGCACCGCCAAAGGTTTGGAAATCTTGTGAGGTAAGCTTGTTTCTGCTAAGGCCACGACCTTTTGATCTGAGTTTTCCTTATCAAGTAGGATTTTGTCTCTGTGCATTCTCATAAGTAACTCTCTGCTTTTTGGCTGAGGATTTAATGAAGCCCACAAGGGTTTTCCTCTAGCTTCAAGCTCTAATTCCTTCCTCCATGGTTCACTTTCTTTGCACATCTCAGAATTACTCTTTGTAGCCATGATTCAAAACTCATCTGAATCCTTTTCTGTAGAATAAAATAGCTCGTTTTGAGCCATTCTCGCAGAAGGAGAAAAATATATTCTTATATTTTTGTACCATAAGTTTTTTAACATATTTATTTGGAGAAATTCTAATATTCCTTTGTATAAATTTGCAAAAATGTGAGTATCTTCTACTTTTATGGCTATAGCTTCATGCATCTGTTGGTTTGTCTTAGAATGAAAATGTTTTTATTCCTTCAGCTATTTCCTGTGCAATTTCATTTTATGGGTCTTTATAAAACCCATGGCTTTAATTATTTTGTTTCTATATTCCCTCTGTAGCTTTCTTATGGAAATATCTATGAGGGTTTTTGTTTTGTATTTCATTCTTGTAAGCACGGAGGAAAACCCTATCTCCAAGCACATTTTCACTTAAGTGTTCTGGGTTATCAAGAAACCCATGCTATCAACTCTTATGCACATTCATTTTATAGAGTTTCCTACTTGCACTTGAATCTCTTATTTTTGACTCCTAATTATAAGAAACATATAGTGGAACTGTTATTCCTTTTGTACAGTCATTAATGTCTTTGTTCAAACCTGTAACTATGAGAATCTCATTGTATGTTCCATGAAGAAATAATGGAGAAGTTACCCCATACTTATGCATAGATTTGCAATTATCTTATCAACTACTTATGTGATATGCTTGAACTACTAAAGAGCATTGATGACTTTCATTTTGTTATCATTCTTTTTTGTGAGCTTTATCTCTTGTTTCTAAATTGCAAACTCCTCTTTGAAAGTTGCTAACCCCTTTTATAATCTTTCCTCTTATTACTTTATCATCCTCCTAGTAAGTACTCGAATAATTTACTGTGCCATCATATTCATCATTCTAATTACAGTTGTCACAAATGCCACAAATCACATGATATGAGAACAAAATAACTAGTATATTTCCATAATTTGAAAAGTAGATTTATGTATATCCAATTGTTCCCATGAAGACAACATCTTGTATTAAGATCTGTTGCATTTAAACTTTTGGCTATACATTATCCACAACTATATCTTCTTGTTGACTATCTTACCATAAAGTTGTCTTGGTGGAGTGTCATACTCATAGATTCATTTGCAACTATGTCACTTAGCTATCCTTTCAATTGTCCTTACTTGACAACTCCTCGAGCTATTTCCTTTTAAGTTCCATCTGATTGCACCCCTCTTGATTGTGATGTTAGGCTTACTTTGATAAAAGGACTAAAACCTTTAATGACTGTCTTGAAAATACAACATAATTGTTCCTGTTTAATTAGTTCTAATACATTGATACACATGCATCCTTCATGTTTTCTTGAACACGGTATATATTATTTTTTACTGTGACTACAAGATCAATCACTATCATATCTGGGAGCCACATTTACCCCACTCATTTAATCTGAAAAAATAAAGACATGATTATTCATGTAGCTGCACATGAAGCAAACAAGTTAGAAATAAAATTCCTATCTCAAGTGTGTATAATGTTCATCTATTTTGGCTTTTATAGACACTTAAAATAGGGATTACATTTGATGCATATAGGAATTGGCATATGTATGTATGGGTAGATGAGCACGTTCAGAATGTAACCTCTCATTGATTAGAACTTATTGTTCTAACTCATTTCTTTTACCCAATGCAGGCAACAAAACACCAGGCACCTGGGGACCAAGGAGCTATAGGGAGCAAGACAAGGCAATTAGGAGTAGATTCTTTTGTAGCACTAGTCATTTAGGAAATGGTTGGTTACCTTCTTTACATGTTTATTTGCTTTTCAACATTTACTCATTCATGTATATTTTAATTCTTATTTGTACCAAATGAGTAAGTCAGTCTCACAGCTTGTTGTGTGAGACACATGTACCTAATTATATTCAATAAAGATTACTTTTTGAAAAAGATTGTAAAATATTTTGTCTCATTCACTTGTATGAATGTAATAATTTTGTGTTCTTGTAATATTGTAAAAGTGTTTCATTTGTATATATAAATGTAACATAGAAGGTTTAATAAAATGTATCGTTCATTTTGAAACATAAATAGCTCATCCTGATTCAGCATGTAGGTGAAAAATCTGGTAACATTTTTGGCGACATTTGTTGGATGTTTTCCTACTAAACATAAAAAACCAGTGGCCTAGACTTTTCCATTGGGTATGGATTAATTAGGAAAACTTAGAAACAGTCCTAAAGTAGTCTTGTACATGGCATAACTCACTTGTGACTCATTAGAATAGGTCAGGTTACTTGGAAACTTATGAAAGCATGAAAACTGTAGAATGTAAACTACCTAATTGTGATGGAATATCACTTAGGGGAATGAAAAAACAACTAAACTAAAGTGCAACAACACTTATTGAAAGAATAAAACCTAACCTAAGATTCAAAAGGTAGATCATACCTCAAAACAACGTTTGAGGTGAATCCCATTAACTAGGATTGGAAATATTTCTCCATCTATATTTGAAAGCTGGAATATGTTATTCTCCCTGCATTCAGTGATGATAAATAGGCTAGTCCAGAAATGGTCAAATTTCGTATGCTTGCATAGTCCACTTTTTAGTATATCCCACTTGAGAACAAGATCACCTTCTTTGAAAACTTTGGCTGTAGCTTTCTTATCAAATGTTTTCTTTGTTTGGAGTTGATGATACTCCAAAGTTTTCATCGCTTTGTCTCTTGTTTCTTTGAGCTCCATGAGCTCTGCATATCTTACAGACATTGGGTCCTGTTCTTCAAAGATTTCCAACTAATGTACAATGTCAAGAGGTGGAAACTCTATAGATAGAGGTAATCTAGCCTCTTTTCCATAAACAAGTACATATGGTTAGTTACCAACTGATCTCTTAGGGGTTATTCTATCTGCCCAAAGTGTAGATTTCAATGTAGTATGCCAAACCCTTTGATTCTCCTCCATGGTTCTCTTAATGATTCTGATCAAATTTTTATTTGTACTTTCAGCTAAACCATTACCCTATGGGTAATAATTGGAGGAGGTATTCAAACTAATTCCATGTTTAACAGACCAATTTGTGACTCTTAACCCAACAAATGCTAGAGAATTATCAGAAATAATGGAGTCAGGAACTCCAAATCTGGTGACTATATCTTCATAAAATCTCAGAACAAAAGATTCATTAGCTTCTTTCAAAGCTACTACCTTTTTCCACCATGTAAAATAATGTGGATGTAAGCACCCACTTGTGACCAACACTGGAAGGTGGATTAATTGGCCTAATAAAGTCAATGCCCCATCTCATGAAGGGTTGCTCTACCTGAATTCGCTGTAAGGGCATAGCAAGAAACTTCTCCTTTCCTGCAAATAAAGCACATTTTACACATTTCTTTGACCATGCATATGCATCTTTAAATAAGCTAGGCCAGTATTAACCAGCTCTCATGATTTTCCAAGCAGTTTTCCTAGGGGCAAAGTGACCTCCTGAAGCTCCGTCATGAAATTCATGAAGTATTTTTTCTGTTTGATCGGTATCAATACATCTTAAGAAGACACCATTTAGATCCTTCCTGAAAATAATATTGTGAACAAGGACATAAGGAATTGATTGCAATCTGAAGTATCTTCATTTTGCTCTATCTAGACCTAGTGGGCATTCACTAGTTTGAAGAAAATGGGTCATTTCTTGAACCCAACTTGCTGCTAATGCAGGAGCAACGTCTTGAATTTCATTATCATTGACTAAAACAGTCTCTATTTCTAATTTTTGTGCATCTTCAGGGGTTGAGGAAGTTTCTCACAAAGTCCTCTACATCTAACAAGTTTTGTGATCTTGATGTCAGCATCAAATTCCATTACTTTTGTGATCCACCCTGCTCTTCTCTCACTCAAATATTTATTCAACAGAAATTCTTTCACACTTGGGTGTGCAACCAAAAGATGGATTTTGTTGTTTGAAACTAGAGGTTTAAACTTCTTTAAGCTCCTAATTACAGTGAGAACATATTTTTCAACAAATGTATATTTCTCTTCATAATCAACAAGTCCTTGACTAAAGAAAGCTATTGGCTGCTTTAAATTATCATTGTCTTTTTGAACCAACATAGCAGAAATAGAATTAATGCTACCAAAAGAATATAAGATGAAATATTTAGAGAAATATGGATTTACGAGTGTTGGGGTTGATGCTAAATCTTCCTTGATTTCTTCAAAACTACGTTTTGCTTCTCTAGTTCAACTGAAAGTTGCATTCTTTTTAAGCATGGTTGTCAAAGGCTGAAATAAGTTTGCAACATCAGGAATGAACCTCCTCAAAAAGTTGATTCTGCCTAGAAACCTCTGCAATCATTTCTTGTGATTGGGTAATGGTAGTTCAAGTATGGCCTTGACTCTTTTAGGGCCAATGGTAATTCCTTCTTTTGACACTATATGACCTATTAGTTTACCTTCGTGAATTGCAAAGATACTCTTGTTCAGATTGAGAGATATTCCATACTTTGCATTTTTCAAAAACTTGTTTGAGATGTGGCAAGTGCTCATTTGCATTTTTGAAATAAACAGTTACATCATCTAGACAAATAAGCAAAAATTTCTAAATTAAATTCTAAAACACCATATCCATGGCCCACTGAATGGTGGCACTAGCATTAGATGAGCCAAAAGGCATTCTCTTGTAGGCCATAGTGCCCCATTTTTTTGTAAATGTTGTTTTATATTGATCCTCTTCTTTGACTAAGATCTAGTTATAACCAAAATATACATCCAAATGAGAAAATCTCTCTGAACTAGCAACAGCTTGAAGAATCTATTCCATTGAGGGTAAGAGGTAATGGTCTTTTAAAGACGCTCTGTTAAGGTCTCTAAAATCTACCCATAATCTTATCTCCCCATTTTTCTTTCTAATCGGAACAAGGTTAGAAACCCAAGATGTGTGTTTAATCAGAAATATAATACCCCCCTCAACTAACTTGGTCAGGTCTTTGATCATTAAGGGTTCAAGTTTGGAGTTCAAAGGTCTCTTTTTTTGTCTAACAGGCTTGGCACCAGGCTCTAACTTAATTGTATGTTGTGCAATATGAGGATCAAATCCTTTTAAATTAGAATATTGCCAAGAAAAAACATCATGATACTCTTGGCATAAATAAATGAAAGCTTTTCTATCTTCAGCTGAAAAAATCTTGCCTAACTTAAGAAGCTTACCTTTAAAAATTTCAACTTCCTCGTAATGATCTTCCTTCACTTGAATGTTGATTTTGTTTTTTTGAAGCTGATCATCAGTGTTGAATATGGACTCCAAGGTAACCAGACCTTTCAGAAGCTTGTTTGTCTTCAATTGTATGACTTGATCATCATACTATTGTTTAACTTTCTGCTAATTTGTTATAGAAAATTGATCTTCTTGAAGCAAAAAGGTTAAAATCTACTCGTCACTTTCAAATACCTGCCAGTTGATGTTATTGTCAGGAATTGATGGCCTGATTACAACTTTGACATAATGTTGTATTTTTTTTTTTTATATCATTTGGGATATCAAACTGTGCTCCAATTGATGCAAGTATGTTAGCATGTTTATTCTGATTTATTGGCATAAAAATCAGATTAAAGGCATCAAACTCCTCAATTATGTTCCATACTCTGTTTCTGTAGGATTTTAAGGCATCATTCTTGGCAACATTCAGGCCTCTACCCTGATTAACAATCAATTCACTATCCCCATAGAATTTTAAACAATTAATTCCTCTTTTCCTTGCCCATTCAAGGCCTTGAATAAGTCCTTCATACTCAACAGTGTTATTTGAGTAAGCAAAATCAAAATGAAAAGTAGAGAAATATTTGTCACCTTGCGGAGACACAAGAATTGCACCTCCACCTACTCCATTCTTTCTTCTAGAACCATCAAAAAATATTTCCCAAAGTTCATTTTTCTGTTGTAACAGTTGATCTGTACCTTTTTCAAGGTTTGGAACCTCTGAATTAGGTTCAAGCATCACATAATTTCCCATATCAGTATCTTGAATAAGGTCTTCAGGATTTTCTAACACATTTTCTACTTCCCATTCATGTAACGACACTTCATGAACACCTTATGCTTGCAACTCTTGAGCGGTAGCAAGTTCACTATCAGTAAAAATGAAACAATTTGTATCTTCAACAGTAGGAAAAACATTGATAACACTTGGGTTATATGGCTCGATATGATCTTTAGCCAAATTTTCATATTTAATAGTCACTTTGGTTCCATATCTTGTTCTAAACAGCATGTGTGACCAATCGGTTGACACATAACCTCCTATCTCAATTGTAAAGTCTCTTGAGAGACATAAGGCAAAGAAAGGTGGGAGATCTATGATACATATGTCTTGAGGAACTAAAAATTTTAGACAAGCATGAAGGGTAAGGCTCAAGCCTTTAATAACACCTAAAGTATTAACAGAGGTACCATCCAATTGAATCACTCCTTTTTCTAAAGGCTAATATTTTAGTCCCATTTTTTCAGCAATTTGTTTTGGCATTACAGAGCTGCTAGATCCACTATCTACCATACAATTGTGGACTAAATTATCACCTATGATTATAGACACATAAAACAGAGGTGGTTTGATGTCCTTACGTGCTTCTTTATTGGGTTGTTTATCATTTACATGTTGATCATTTGTCAATACAACTATAACTTGACCTATTGGTGGCTCATCAGACACTTTCAAATCTAACACTCGGCTAACTGTAACATGTCCTTTTGGCATGGAATAATGAATCCCACATAGACATTGTTATGTTCATCTTTTTCATATTATCAATGATATTGTAAGGTACAATGGTATTTTCTTTTTGATGTACCTTTATGCCAACATGATCAACTTGCAAGTGTGGCTACTCCTTAGCTGGAAGTTGTTGATTTATTTGCAAAATACTAGTCACTTGTGATGTAGATGGTCCTGTAGTTGTTTCTTTTCCTTTATTAGCTACTTGATCAAGTTCAAAAGCTCTTTTCTTTGCCCTTGTATTAGCTGCGACTGGAGAATCATCTACATTTACACCACAAAATTCTTCACCTTTCCAATTAAGTAAAGTGGTTTCATTTATAAGCTAATCTTGGTGTTGTGGAGGTGCATCATTGAGTGTGTTATGCTATGAACTTGATGTATTTTGTACCATAAGTGCTTGATTTATAACTCCATTGGAGCATGTAGCCTAATTATGTGGTTGGTTACATGGGTAGCACCACTCATAATTAATAGCGAGATTGTTTTGAATAGGGACAAGGTCCCTAGCTGCACTAATAGGTGTTGGGTTATAAGCTTGAAAAGGCCTTTGATTCACATTTTGTCTTGGACCTTGGAAATTTCATTGGTACTGATGCCTGTTACCTTGAAATGGTTGATTTGCAGGGCTGTTATATGACTGTTGTTTCTCTAAATTAACCAATTTATTTCCAAAAGTCTGCAAAATGTTCTCAATCTTTTGCTGGCTTTCTTTTATTTCCTGCAACTCTTGAGACTGTGTTGGTATAGTAGATTCTTGTTTACCAACAGTTGGTAAAGCTGTTACAACAGGTAATGGTGCAAATGGTGGAATTTGAAGTGGCATATTTGGTTGTATCTCTAGAAAAATAGGCATGGGTGGCCTAGAAGCAATATTTCCTGTTGTATTAAGTAATTTTTTGCTCTAATTGCTGTCTCAAAAGCATCAGGTAGAGAAACACCTCCCATTGATTGTATCATAATAGCTATATCATTGTTAAGAGTCTTCAAATAGTACAAAAATGTGTATTCTAGAGGTGGTCTCACTATTCTAGGGATTCTATCCCAGGTCCTTTGAAATATGAAGTTGAAATCATTCATTTGCTCTTGAGGAGCTCTTTTTATTTTAGTCAACTGCTCCAATAATGACAAGTTATCAGATCTGTCCTGAAATTGTTTGTGTAACTTGTCACCCAACTCATCCCATGTTGCAATAGAACCCACTCCAAGACTTCTAAACCACTAAAATGCTCTTCCTTTGAATGATTTTGCAAGTATCCTTACAGCTACATCCTCCTATGTGGTATGATGAACACTACAATAGGAAGCAACATCTCTTATGTGCTCAATTGGAGTTGTTTGGTCTTCACCAGTGAAGATTGGCAAGTTCTTCAAAGCTTCAACTGGTATGTCATTATGTTGTGCTAAATTTAATGGATTTCCTCCATTAAATGGCACAAAGGGTTGATTTCTAGTAGTAACCATTGGAAAAGGTTGAAATGGATTAACTAGAGTTTGAACAGTAGCTGATAAACTTGTAGAAGTTGAGAAAATAGTGAATATAGTTGGATTTCCTAAAGGTGAAATTACTTTTATAAGGCTTGGTGAGGCTGAACGATTCTCACTTTGCTTCTTAGATGGTCTTCCTCTCCTCCTTGGTGGTGAAAACACTAATTCTAGTCTAACACCAGGTGGTGTAGACTGGACTCTCTTGGAAGGAGGTACTCTTTTTGCTGCTTTGCCTTGTCTTCTGGGTGGCAATAGCTGTAAAAACTCAAAATCCTTTGTACTTCTAGTTGGTACTCTTCTCATTAGTTGTGACAACACTAGTCCTACTGTTCTTTCACTTTACAGAGTTTCCAAGTATGCAAATATAACCTTTGTAAGGTCTGAAAATTGTTGGTTGCATACCAAACCAACAAAATGATGAGGAACTCATCCCACTAGGCATGCCAAAATTGTTATCACTAAAGTTTGCACCCTTATTGAGTTGTAAGAACTCAGTCACCTAGTGAAACATGGGAAGACCTCTAACATTATGGGACAGTGAATAATCAGAGGTCAACCTCTAGAGAAGGTCGGCTTCCTAACTAGTTATCACCTATGCTAATGATTCTTTTGAGGGAAAATGGAGAAAGACTGCCAAAAATGAAATGCTAAAAAAACTACTAGGTGATACACCAAACTATAAATACTATGAAAATCAGACTTGCATAACACTTACTTTGCAATGATAGAAAATGGAATTTTCACTACTTACTTCTATATGTTCCCTGCATAAATATTTTACAAAATGGTCTTAAAGCTCAGACCTCAAGGAGGAGGATAAACTCACAGCTGGAAGTCAATTTGCATTATCGTGAGACAATCTATAACCTACATTAACATAACTATGCAACAGGCATTAAAAAACATTAGACAAGATTAAGAGGAGATGAAGAATATCTCACTGTTAATCTGATCAACCATAAGAAATACACAAGTATGCACTGAATAGGAAGACAATTTTTTTTTAAATCAAAGCATCAAAGGCTTTCACTGAATTTCATGTCCCAAAAATTGAGTTACAAAAGTATGCCAAACTATCACAAAGGAGTATAAAAGTCACTCCAATCCAAAATATGCATAATCAAGAACTAAGTTACAAAATGAGTAGTCCAAAGCCTAAGTACATGAGCTCCACCAAACAAGGAAAAGTCAACCTCTTTTGGTTGGATGCAACAATAAATCCGTAAATCTAGCAATTGGATTTGCTTTACAAGAGCTCTAGAACATTGGAAAAGTCAACTTTGACTATGTCAAACATCATGGCTCAAAGAAAAGATGCCTATATATTCTCTAATCGCTTCAAAAGATGAATAAAGAGCCTCCTATATGCCCTCCTCATGTTTGCAAACTGAAAATAACCTCCCTCTATATTCCCTCTATGATCATAAGTTCAAGCATATCTCTCTTATGATTTAGTCATACGCATACACATGCTCCTACCTTGCATTGTTAGAAATAATAATTTTAAATCAAATGGTACATAAAACACCATTTAATATTAAATTATTTTACAATATACTCATATGCATAAATATAAGATTCCACCCTATGCATCAGCTAAGATAATTAAAAGAGGGCTCACTTAGTCAATAGTCAACACTTGCATTTGAAAGTTTAAGTTAAAAGAAACAAAGGGATAGCACAACTTAGTCTATGCCACGAGCATGAGGTATTAGTTTGCAATAATGTTTTTTTAAACAAAGAGAAAATGTCATCATCAACATATAGAATAGGGTTTAGAAACCCTAAAAGGAAGCGAGTTTCATTCTCTAGAAACTTCACATAGAAGCTTTGTGGTTGTTAAGGGTTTCTATCATTCAAGCTCCTGTGTGCATACCATAAAGAAACCAAAGTTCTGAGGCATTATTTGTTGTTTAAGTTGTCGATCTGCTCCATTCATATGCTCTAGTAAGCACTTTTCTTCAAAAAAAAAAAAGAAAAAAACTTCACTTGATCTATTTTTAGTTGAAAAAGGCTGCCATAGCCATGGCTCTGTGATTTTTCTATCCTTATTTTTGTGTTTGGATACTTTACTGTACTTAGCTGCACCTCCATGATTGGGTTTTGAAGAGTTCTGTAGAAACAAGTTTCTTGAAGTTCTTCACTCACTATAGGATTTTTGACTGGAACAAATATGGAGGTTATCTTTTGTGAGACCCACACATGGTATAGCCATTTTTCTTATCGATCTTTTGAAAAGCTACCAGTGCCGCCAAAGGTTTGAAAATCTTGTGAGATAAGTTTTTTTCTGCTAAGGCCATGACCTTTTGATTTGAGTTTTCCTTATCAAGTAGGATTTTGTCTCTGTGCATTCTCAAAAGTAACTCTCTACTTTTTGGGTGAGGATTTAATGAAACCCACAAGGGTTTTCCTCTAGCTTCAAGTTCTAATTCCTTCCTCAATGGTTCACTTTCTTTGCACATCTCAGAATTACCCTTTGTAGCCATGATTCAAAACTCATTTGAATCCTTTTTTGTAGAATAAAATAGCTCATTTCGAGCCATTCTCCCATAAGGAGAAAAATATATTCTTATATTTTGTACCATAAGTTGTTTAACATATTTATTTGGAGAAATTATAATATTTCTTTGAATAAATTTGCAAAAATGTGAGTATCTTTTGCTTTTATGGCTACAGCTTCATGCATTTGTTGATTTTTTTTAGAATGAAAATGTTTTTATTCCTCCGGCTGTTTCCTGTGCAATTTGATTTTATGGGTCTTTATAAAACCCATGGCTTTTATGATTTTGTTTCTATATTCCCTCTGTAGCTTTCTTATGGAAATATCTATGAGGGTTTTTGTTTTGTATTTCATTCTTGTAAGCACAGAGGAAAACCCTATCTCCAAGCACATTTTCACTTAATTGTTTTCGGTTATCAAGAAACTCATGCTATCAACTCTTATGCACATTCATTTTATAGAGTTTCCTACTTGCACTTGAATCTCTTATTTCTAACCCCTCATTTTAAGAACCATACAACATAACTTTTTTTCCTTTTGTATAGTCATTAATGTCTTTATTCAAACCTGTAACTATGAGAATCTCGTTTTATATTCAATGAATAAATAATGAAGTTACCTCATACAACTTATGCATAGATTTGTAATTATCTTATCGACTTCTTATGTGATATGCTTGAACTACTAAAGAGCATTGATGACTTTCATTTTGTTATCATTCTATTTTGTGAGCTCTATCTCCTATTTTTGAATTGCAAACTCCTCTTTGATTGTTGCTAACCCCCTTTATAATCTTTCCTCTTATTACTTTATCAGCCTCCCAGTAAGTACTCAAATACTTTAATTTTCCATCATATTCATCATTCTAATTACAACAGTCACAAATGCCACCAATTACATGATATGAGATCAAAATAACTAGCATATGTCCATAATTTGAAAAGTAAATTTATGTATATCCAATTGTTCCCATGAAGACAACATCTTTTATTAAGTTCTATTGCATTTAAACTTTTGGCTATACATTATCCACAACTCTGTCTTCTTGTAGACTGTCTTACCATAAAGTTGTCTTGGTGGAGTGTCATACTCAGAGATTCATTTGCAACTGTGTCACTTAGCTATCCTTTCAATATTCCTTACTTGACAACTCCTCGAGCTATTGTCTTTTAAGTTCCATCTGATTGCACCCCTCTTGACTGTGATGTTAGGCTTACTTTGATAAAAGGACTAAAACCTTTAATGATTGCCTTGAAAATACAACATAATTGTTCATGTTCAATTAGTTCTAATACATTGATACACATGCATCCTTCATGTTTTCTTGAACATACTTATATATTATTTTTTTCTATGACTACAAGATCAATCATTATCATATCTGATGTATACCTGCTTGAGTAAATCAAGAGGAGATGACTTATTTGATAAGTACCTCTCATTGCTATGAGTTGAGCTCAACCCTTGTGGGAGCCAAATTTACCCCTCATTTAATCTGACAAAACAAAGATATGATTATACCTGTAGTTGCACATGAAGCAAACAAGTTAGAAATAAAATTCCTATCTCAAGTGTGTATAATGTTCATCTATTTTGGATTTTATGGACACTTAAAATAGGCATTACATTTGATGCATATAGGAATTGGCATATGTATGTATGGGTAGATGTGCATGTTCAGAATGTAACCTCTCATTGGTTATAACTTATTGTTCTAACTCATTTATTTTACCCAGTGTAGGGAACCAAACACTAGGCACCTAGGGACCAAGGAGCTATAGGGAGCAATACAAGGCAATCAGGAGTAGATTCTTTTGCAGTTCCAGTCATTTAGGCAATGGTTGGTTACCTTCTTTACCTGTTTATTTTCTTTTCAACATTTACTCATTCATGTATATTTTAATGCTTATTTGTACCAAATGAGTAAGTTACTCTCATGGCTTGCTGTGTGAGACACATGTACCTAATTACATTCAATAAAGATTACATTTTCAAAAGGATTGTAAAATCTTTTATGTCTCATTCACTTGTATTAATGTAATAATTTTGTGTTCTTGTAATCTTGTAAAATTGTTTCATTTGTATAATTGAATGTAACATAGAATGTTTAATAAAATGTATCGTTCATTTTGAAACATAGATAGCTCATCTTGATTGAGCCTGCAGGTGAAAATATGGTAACACTTATATTTACAATTTTTTCATTCTTTATGTTGCTTTATCAATTAAATAAATATAAGGGTACTCTAAAATAGAAACTAAAATAGCTTAAAGTGCCATGCTCATTTCTTTTAGATTGTTCATTTCATCTACAATTACTGTCATTTATCATTATTGTTCAATTTGGACCTTAGAAACACCATCTAGCTTGTATAGCTAAAGTTGTAGCATAATATTTGATTTAATTTTCATGTATATGTTATTTTTATATTTGTAGTGAGTGTAGTACTTCACTTAATGTAATATTAAATCACATTTAAATTTTACCTTTAATTTTCTATCATCATATCCCTTAAACCTCATATGGGTAAAAGTGCTAATTATTTTTTATTTTGAATTATATTTTGAATGCATTATATTTTTTTGATCTCTAAGAAGTTGTGGACTATTGGAGTATGAAAACATTGAGAGGGGGGGTGAATAAGTGTTTTAATAACCAAATTCAATTCAATTGTTTTCTATAACACATAGTTTCTTTGTAATATTTGGATGTTCAATTACTAGAATGTATTCAAATGAGATAGCCAAGAGCAGATACTCGAACAACATGAAACTTCAAGTGTTGCAAAGTACATAAATGAAACATCAAGATTCAATTGCATGAATCATGAAAACCATATTAACCACAAAACCATAACACAATTATTTATAAGTGGAAAACCCTTTATAGGGAGAAAAAACCACTCAAAAAATGCATTTTATTAGGCCTCATTGGAAAAATGGTAATCTCACTGATTATAGCCTCACTGGAAATGGAATCTCACTAATTACTACCTCACTAGAAAAGGAATCTCACTAATTACTACCTCACTAGCATATTGATGTCTCACTGAAATTTATAAACAATCAAGATAATGAGTAAAAGATAGAGGATCTCTTTGTTTCTTTGAAGCTCATGGCAACTTTCTTTCTTAATAGAATTCATGTCCTATAGGTTCCATTACATTTAAAACCTAGAACACACAAAATGCATTAATCTATTCATTATCTTTTTGCAATAGTCCTTTAAAGCACAAGATTCAGTTTATAGTCAAACTATAGAAGCATATTCAAGGATACATTTCAACTAGCAACTGCAAGTAGGGTTTAGAAAGAAACCTCTTTTTAAAAAACAAAATAATAAAAAAAACTAAATCAAATAAATCTTGCAATCTTAAACTTTCATCTCACTGTCTAACCATATGTCAAGCTCAAGAAACTGATATATATATAGCAATCAATAACCTTGAAAAACTCAATAAAGTCATACCTCAGCTTAAGAAAGAATGTAACTAAAGCAACTTACAAATATTAACTACACAAACCACCAAATCCTCCAACTATCCATAGCCACTACTAACTATCAATGAAACCTTTGTAAACTTGTTGCTTTCCAAGCTTCGACTCATGTCATTCATTCCTCAAGTATCAAACCCTAAGTTTTATGCCACATACACCAAGATTCTAACCTTCGTTATACCCTATATACTATTCTTTTGTAAACCATACGAAGTTAAGTTGCTGAATTGGTAACCCTAGAAGGGGCCGATAAATACAATGTTATAAACACCCTTCAACCCTTTCACAAGCACCCTTAACCTGCTAGTGCAGGTCACTCCCCAATGAATCAAATTTATTTGATACTTTAGAATTTATATATAAATTACAAACATTTCAAAAGGCCTTGAAAGTATACAAATTCCCCTAGTCACCATACACATTAGACAAGGTTACAACAAGTTTTGCAACAACATATATTTTCCAAGAAGAAAATCAAGGTAGAATGATAATGTGATGACACTATACAACCAATCACTTGAACCACAAAGGATACCTACCTATCATAATAATTTGCAAACCAAAATAGTGATAATGACTAACATTAATGACAAACAATGCCGAAGCTAACATGGACATGGGGTCCATTCCCATATAGGAAATAGTAAAAATGAGATTTGCATCAACCCTCTAATAGGGGTGAATCCAAAGGTCCCCCTTTGTGAACAATCAAAACAAAAGGTTATGTTGCCACTTATAGGAAAGAAAAACAAAAAGAAAAAGAAGGGTGGATTAAGCTTCGACCATTTTTCCCACACGTTATGGATCGGATATATCATGTTTTTCCAAGAACATTTACAAGTGGAACACAATGTCCACTATAAAAACCAATGCACACTCACAAGGGATAGTGAAACCTTAGGGAATCCACTAGGTGAGCCCCCATCGAGACACATATGCACGCGGCTGGTATGCGCTCACATAGACAAGCAAGTGGCTATGGGAAATTCATGCCTAAGTTCAACTCCCATACACACAACTTTGAGTTATTAGGAAGTATACCAAAGCTATACTTCCTAATAACTTTGATAAGGAACCAAATACCAATGAACTTTGAGTTCCATGAGGCAAGCAAAGCTTCGTATGCTTGACACCCATGAACAAAGAGGATGGCACCACAAGCAAGCAAAGTCTGTTATACAAGGTCACCATATAACATAGATTACAAAATAGTGTTACAGGGTACGTTCAAAGGAGCTTAGTTCATGTAAGGCATTTAACTTAGGAAACATCATTCCCAATGTCTCCAAGAGAGGACCAATCGAAGAATAGAAGACTCAAAACTTAGGGGATGTAGTGTGTTGCATTAGGCCACTAAGAGGAATATAATATGCTATAAGAGATCACACTCTTGAGGGACATCACACCCAATGTCACCACAAAGAGAAAGATGTGCCGAATGAAGTAAGAAGACTATACAATGAAATATGAATTGTAATAGAATAATATCAATATATGCCCCCACTTTAAAGAAATTGCTAAACAACATGTGAGAAATTACTTTAAAGTATCAAATGATAAATGCTAAAAAGGACATGAGAGATTATTCGAAAAGCCCTATGCCAAATCATATGTTTCCAAATGAAGCTACATCATGAAAAATGGGTTGCCCCCAAAATGAAACCCCAAAATCATATAAGGGATCCATGGATTCAGTGTTAGTATGTCTTTGCTACAATGTTATTTAGAGAGCTTAGAAATGTCATCATTTCCTGAATACTCATGGAACATGAAGAATGAAACAAAGAGAGTGTAAACAAAGAAAAATCCTTTCAAGTCAACACGGAAGAGACCTAAATGTCTCGACACCTTGCGTCATCCCCAAAAGGAAAACACAAGACAAATAAAAAGATAAATGTTTACGAAATAGAGAGGAATGTAGGTACATATAAAGGAATGCACAAAGAGAAGGGGGAATCAAACAAAATAGTACAAGGGGATCACATTATGCACATGCAGTCACACACATAACATGAAAAAAAAATAATACAAAAGACTAGTAAGGCACATGCAAATCAACCTATAGTAGTTCGTCCACTTCCCAATCTCATTCATTGTATACAAAAGGTAGACAACTAGCCAAAGGGACAATGACAAACACAATACTAGGACAAGGCTATCTACTTCTTTCCCCCACTAAGTGCAAGAAAAAAATGAGCTGAGGTAGGTGATGAGAAGGATCTCCTTGCATTCTACAATGATAATGAATGTAAAGCATGTAAGAGTGAGAATGTTAAGATCCTAGAACTATTACATGGCAAGGAGTAGAAGGACATGCTTTAAGGAACAATGTCTATAATATCAAACTTTTTAAAGATTTGTTTTAAATCATGCCACTCATTAGTACTAAGTCCAAAAATTCAATGATATCTACAATGAGATGTGTTTTTGCTCTTAGGATTTGGGAATTGATTTTCTCACATGGGTGGTAATGTAATAATTCCTTGGCTTAGAAGTATGTGTAAAGTTCTTTTAGTTTCAGATGGAAGACAAGGGAATTGTAGTTTCTTGAGTTTGTAAGGCCTTCGTTGCTTGCTAGATTCACCAATTTCTCTAGGTGGAATTAGGGTAGGAAGACTAGAAATGGCATTGTCTTCTTTATCATCATCATGAGGCATTGGTTGTTATTTAGGAAGGAGGACACTTAAATTTCAGGAGGAGAATCTTGATATCCTATCCCTTTGGTATATTCAGTTGGTATTTGCTCTAGGAGTTGATGAATTTCATGTTCATTTGTTATGTCAGATCCTTGTTTACTTAATATTGTGAATCCTTTCCCATATGTCTCTTCTAGGATGATAGGAGTGTTGGTCACTTTGTTAACATAAGATTGATTCACTTGATTAGAAGAACTAGGTTCACCTATTATAGGGAACTTAGGGTTAGCTTGTGTTTCAATTTCAGGATGTTAAAGACCAAACATCTCAAGTGGTATTGGTTGTTTCATACAGGGGTAAAAGGATGCATTGTTCTCAAGGTTGGTAAGGAAATCGTTAATGAAGTTGCTCATGTTTTCATCATCTTCTCCAATTATGTCAACATCACGAGGAGGACATGCATTAGGAGTTGATTGAGCATGAGTGAGTTCAATTTCATTAGGGTCATTTCCAAAAGCACAACTTCAGACATCCACTAATTATTTTAAGTGTTGGATGTTGTGGTTGTGTTGCTGATATGTGGTTGTCATTGATTTCAACACTATTAGCATTAATGCATTAGAAGTTGTATATGTCAAGGATATTGAGAAAATTGTAATGAAATGAGTTACAAGTTGTCAGTGGTGAAGTAAAGTTCAGTCAGTTGGTGAGTTCAGTACGTTGATGATTGGGTGTTTTGGATTAAAGGGTTTGTTGTTGAGTATATCTAGCTTATCCACGTCAGGTTTCAAAGATCCGCATGAAGATTTGATTGAGTTATGAAGATTTGTATTCTGACAGTTTTTTTGTTGCTTTAGTTGGTACTTCTAATTAAAGATGATGTGATTTTAGTTAGTTCAGTTGTTGTGGATGTTTCACTGATGATTCATGATGTTTGTGGATGTTTCCATATTGTTCTCTATCTGTGTTGTACATCTGCATTGATCGTTGTGCTCACGATTGGTGATTTTCTCTTGTGTGTTCATGTTTTTCATGTTCTTGACTGACAAGGTGATTGTAGCGTGTTGTGGATCCTTGAACCGAAATTGTTTGAAGTGTTTTCATGCTTGAGATATTATTTTGGGTCTTCACTAAGTTGTGGCTGACCTTGATTGATTCACATTAACAATTGTTATTGATTTGGGTTGATAGTTTGTAAAAGTTTTATTATTTTTTTGAAGCTGACATGTAGCAATTTAATTTCATGTTGTGAATATATATATATATATATATGCAATTGTTTATTCCATTTGAAGGTATGCTCGTGTGTGGTATGCACGAATAATGTGCTAAATTATTCAAAGGAAAAGTAGAATGTGAAGAAATGTGAAGAAGTGTTCATGTGCTTAACTGGAATTGTAATGAGGCATTAGCAAATGCTATTTTCCTAGTTCAAATCCTTGTGGATGTAATTTGAATATTTATGTAAGATAGTGTGTCTTCCCTTGGGTAGTAGGCCTTGTTGTAATTGAGCAGTGAGCTCTAGGAAGTGTGCCTAAATGCATGGGCATTCCCATTTTACCCTTGATACTTTTAACAGGGTATAATCTTGTGGACTGACCTCCACCATGGTTTTTCCCCTAACAGGGTTTCCACGTAAAAAATCTTGGTGTTATGTGTATTTCTAATGTGTTGATGATTTATGCTTTCATGGTTGTTAATTAGATCTAAGAATAAGGTTAATAAGGTTAATAAGTTTTGAATTTTTGTGACAACTGATTCACCCCCCTCTTAGTTGTCTGCCCTTGTGTTGCCAACAATTGGTATCAAAGTAGGTTCCTTGGAAGAAGTTTAATAGCTTGAGGTGATACAAGATGGCGACATATAAGAAGGATAGTCTGAGATTTGATGGAATAAATTATTCTCTGTGGAAGACTCGAATGGAGTGCCATCTAAGATGCATTGGTGAACCCTTCTGGAACATTACAGCAATAGGTATGTTATTCCACAAAATGGTCCTACTACTACTACTGATATTAGGGTTGTTGAGTACAATATCAGAGCTAAGGAAGCATTGTTGAGTGCTTTGACTAATTTTGAGATCACTAATGTGGTGGATTTGAAGATTGCTTATGAGATCTGGAAAAAAATGGAAACTTTGTATGAAGGTGATGCTAGTGTGAAGATTGCTAAGTTACAAAGACTGAAAGGGAACTATGAAATGTTGAGAATGGGTGATGGTGAGAATATTACTACTTTCATGCAAAGAGTGAATGAACTTGTGTGTGGTATTAGATGTGTTGGTGGATAGTTGGATGAATCAAAGATTGTTGCTAAAGTTCTTAGATCCTTTCCTGTTGCATACAAAGTCAAAGATGCATCTATTGAAGAGCTCTAGGCTGTGACAAATGTTACCAGAGATATGTTGATTGATAAGATTACTACTTTTGAGTTGAGTGAATTTGGTGATGCCCTTCCTAAGGTAGAATTTGCATTCAAGGCTACTGCTTTTGGTAGAGATAAACAAAGCTATGATCTTGGTGAAATTTATTCTAGAAAGGTATTCAAGTATGAGGAAGAAATGAGACAGATTGAAGAAGAAGAAAGAGAATTGGATGAGCTTGAAGCGGTTATTTTTAAAAGAGAAGCCAAAGGACAAGGCAAGTATAAAGGAAATTTTCCTATTAAATGTTTTTCTTGCAACAAGATAGGCCATTTTACATCAAGGTGTCCGGAAAGAGTTTGTAAGCCAAAACCTAACAAGCCTAGATTTCAAAGAAAGTGTTATTGTGTTGCTAATGAAGGTGTGATAGATGATGAATCTAATAAAGGGAATGTAAGTGAGGATGAATGGGTATTTATTGCTATCAAGGAAAATAATCCCATGTCTACTGAGTCTGATAGTTGTACAAATGTGGAGAAATCCTAGCTACTCGAGTTGAAGAGAAAGATTAATAGGTGATTGACAATGGATGCTCTCGTCACATGACAAGTGATAAACGTAAGTTTGTGAGATTGGAAAAGTATGATGGTGTTGTTGTGAGATTTGGTGATGAAAAAGTTGGTGTAATATGTGGTAGAGGATGTATTTCTCTTGATGGTAAGCATAATGCTGATGATGTCCTATATGTGGAAGGTCCGAAGCATAATATTTTAAGTATTGGACAAATGGTTGATAAGGGATACAATCTTCAGTTTAAAGATGGAAAGTACAAAATATTGGGAAGTTCCAGGAATGTAATTGCATCAAGTACAAAAAAAGGGTAATATATTTCACCTAAATGCTGGTAGTAAAAGTTGTCTGATTGCTCAAGTTGATGAAAGTTGGTTGTGGCATAGGAGAATGTGTCATGTTAACGTTGATAAAATTATCAAGATAAGTTCTACTAAGGCTATGAGAGATCTTCCTAAGTTGATGAAACCTACTAATACTATATACAAGGAATGTCAGTTAGTGAAGAAAACTAGAATTTCATTTCAGAGCAAAATGTATTGTTCAAATGAATTGTTGGAGCTTGTGCATACTGATTTGTGTGGCCCTTCTAGAGTTAGAAGTTTACAAGGTTATAGGTATTTCATGTTTCTTATTGATGATTATTCTAGAATGATGTGGGTTACTTTCTTAAGGGAGAAATCTGAAGCTCTAGAGAAGTTCAAGATATTTAAGGCTATGGTTGAGACAAAGAATGGTTTGAAGATTAAATGTTTGAGATCAGATAGAGGCAGTGAATTCACTTTCGGTGAGTTTAATTCTTTTTGTGAAGAACATGGGATAAAGAGACAATTATCTACACCTCGGATCCCTTAGCAAAATGGAGTTGTGGAAAGGAAGAACATGACAATTGAAGAAGTTTCTAGAACTATGATGCTGGAAGGAAATGTTCCTCATATCTACTCAAGAGAAGTTGTGAGTATTGTTGTTTACACTCTCAACTGGGTACAAATTAGAGGTGATACTGGTAAGACTCCTTATGAGCTATTGTATGGTCATAAACCTACTGTTAGATACTTTAAAATCTTTGGGAGTAGATGCTATATTAAAAGAGATGAAGATATAGGAAATTTTGATGCTAGGAGTGATGAAGGTATCTTTCTTGGTTATTCTACTAAAAGAAAGGACTATCGATGCTATAATAAGAGATTGAGGAAAATGGTTGAAAGTACAAATGTCAAGGTTGATGAAGACATAGCTAGACCATCCAAAACCTATGGATATGATTCAAATGATCAGGATGATAGTTCAAAGTAAGTTTAGACTTCAAATCAAGTTCAAATCATTCTGGTGAAACAAGAATATCAAGGGGAAGAAGAAAATAGTGAAAGTACAAAAGAAAGATCACAAGAGCCTAAAGTTCAAGAACATCCTAAGACTCTGAGGTATGTAAGATTGAATCATTCAGAATATTAGATCATAGGTGATAAGAAAAAAGGTGTCTAGACTAGTAGAAAAATTGTAGAAGAGTACTATTTGATTTCAAAGACTAAGCCTAATAGTGTGAATGAAGCATGCAAAGATGAACATTGGGTAGAAGCAATGAAAGAAAATCTACAATAGATTGAGAAGAATGATACATGGATTCTTGTTCCTAGACCTATGGAAAAAAATGTCATTGGAACCAAATGGGTCTTTAGAAACAAAATGAATGAGCAAGGTGAAGTTGTTAGAAACAAAGCAAGACTGATGTGTAAAGGATATTCCCAGATGGAAGGAATTGACTTTGAAGAAAATTTTGCCCCTGTTGCTAGGTTTGAAGTTATGAGATTATTTCTTGATTATGATGCTTACAAAAAACTACAAAGTTTATCAGATGGATGTCAAGTCAACATTTCTAAATAGTGAATTGGAAGAAGAGGTGTGTGTTGAGCAACTTGATTGATTTCAATTGACTAATCAGGGAGACATGGTTTTTTGATTGAAGAAAGCATTGTATGGAATTAAGCAATCCCCTAGAGCAAGTTATGCCAGATTGGATAAGTATTTGTTGAAGCTTGGATTTAATAAAGATACTATTGATAGTAACATGTATTTCAAGATTGATGATGATAAAGATTTGATTGTGGAAGTCTTTGTTGATGATATCATTTTTGGAGGAGATGATGGTTTGTGCATGAAGTTTTCTGATGAGATGCAGAGTGAGTTTGAGATGTCAATGATTGGAGAGATGAAATTATTTTTGGGATTGAATATTACTCAGTTAGATAAAGGGGTCTTTATATCTCAGTCCAAGTATGTGAAAGAATTGTTGAAGAAGTTTGGTATGGTAGATTCAAAGCTAGTTGGTACACATATGGTGATTGGATGTAAGTTGACACAAGATGATGATTCTTTGAAAGCAAACCAGACTAGATACAGATCAATGATTGGTAGATTTCTTTATCTGACCATAACTAGGCCTGATATCATGAATGATGTATGCATTGTTGCAAGATTTCAAGCTGATCCTAAGGAATCTCATGTGACTATTGTGAAAAAGATTTTTCAATACTTGAAGGAGACAGTTGATTTTAGCCTGTGGTATCCTAAAGATGACGATCTTACATTGAGTGCCTTTATTGATGTTGATTGCGCAAGAGATGTGAATGACAAAAAGAGTACTAGTGGTGGTGTAATAGAGCTCCTAAAATTCTTGGCATTTTAGGGCCTTTGTGCTTGGTATTAGCATGTCATCTCCCATTGATGGGGTTTTTGGATTTTTATTAAGTTGACCTTGTTTCCAAGTGATCCATATTAACACTTGAGCATTCTAATTTTTTGTTGAATTTTTTTCCCAGTTGCCGATGATGTAAGTTGTCTCCTAAGCCATTGTTATACGTTCCTTATTGCCCCTCTTGCTATAGTCATTTCCAGCCACAGGGCATTTTAATTCTCCCTAATTTTGGTTTTAATGTTTCATTATAATGACTTATGTTTAAGTCATTGATTCCCAAGGGTAAATTCTTGTTAGCCTAGTTAAGGCCTTCTTTTATGAATAAATTTGTTTCATGTGTAGGTTGAAAGACCACCAGATCATGGGATTTAATCTAAACCATTCCCTTCCAGTTCTCTCATCCCAAGTAATGGAAGTTTAAGTGTTGTGAGATCAACGAAATGTTGACACATGTATGTGGGCCCAGCCGTGTGTACCATTCCAATGCTTGAAGCTTCAAAACCAACGGCAAGGATTAAAAGATGAAATATGATCGCCACCATTCCTCGCCAGCTCACAAAGATAAGATGTAGCCACATTAGAGGCAACGAGACCCACAAGAAACTACCACGCATGTCCTATGGCTACTAGCAGGTGGAGCCCACAGGCACATGAAGGAGGACCAGTTGGTGGATTTCTATTGGCCATTTGTCCAAGATGGAATAGTGATGTAGATTCAAATGCTATTGACTTAATCTGATTCATTCAAGATATCCATCTCAGCTGAAGATCGACGATGCACATTCAAAGTTGCAAAGTACACGCATTGCAATTGTTTTGCTTCACACGAGTGGATATTAATGGTAGAGGCGATTTATAAACTTATTCAATTGCATTCAAAATCTATGCATAGTGTTAGTGCTTACTTATTTAGAATTTGAAGACGTACTCAAAGTGATATGAAGAATTGAAAGGAGTAATTTGTAGAGTTCATCCTGACTGGCATTAGGGTTTATCACAATTAAAAGTTGTAAGTTCAAAAATGTAGTTTTATGTTTTTTTCAATCTTTCTGAATTAGGGGTTGCTTTAAAATTTCTTTCAGAAGACTATGTTTTATTTCTTTTCTTTTATTACATTGAATTAGGGTTAGTTATATCTTTATAAGGCCATAAACCCATAAAATCATCTAGAATTAGCACTCGTCTAAGTCATAGGTTGCAATTAGGAGGTTGATAATTGAAATTCCTCCTGTTAGAACCATATTATACATAGAACCCATGGCTCCCAAAGTACAGGCTACCTCTTCTTCAACCTAGTCAAGAACCCTTTACCAAGATGTAATTGACCTGCTACCCTCATCTACGAGTAAGAAACTAGAGGGAAGGATCTTGTTTTGTGGCCCTACTATAAGGGAAGGAGTGATGGATAAAGCTTGCTTGATAAAGGACACCAAAGTTCCTTACACCGGATGGCAGTTGTTTCAACATTGGTTCAGGAATAGGAACCTTGGAGCTCCTCTTAGTAACCCTTGGATTTTGGATATGGGGAAGTTTATTGTTCCCAATGTGTACATGGATGTAGACCTTTTTGAAGGATATCACCTCAAAGTATGACCCAGTATCCAGGGTGGTCAGATCATTCAATGGGGTGGATATGGTAAGAATAACCAAAGAGAAAATTGAAGAAATCTTTGACCTACATGAGTGGAGTCAAGATATGGTTCCTCTAGATATGGATAATATTAGAACAAAGCACAACAATACCAAGGTGTTCATTAGAAAAAAGATGTCTCCTTTACATATTGCAGTGAATGGCACTGGGAAACATAGAAGGCATATTAGGATTGATGACTAGGAGCTTGGGCCTTTCCCCATGAGCTAATTCTCCTAATATTTCAGAAAGACTATGTACTCTCTATACCAAATCATCAGTGTCAATCCACCTGAAACATTGCAAAAGGAGTATAGTTATTTGGCCACACATCTGCAACACCCACCATATAGCATTGTTTATTACTATGGTACTTATCTAGCAAAACACATCCACCAAGGTTTAATTGAGCTGGAAGAAGGAAAATAATGGGTAAAGTTCTAGTGGTACTCATTGTTAATGTACATGTTTTTTCATAGAGGGCAGAAGGTGTTTGAGAACGTTATCACTTTAGAAAGGAAAAAGGAAGGTGTTGACCTACCTATTCTGTGTTAGACCCAAATTTTGGATAAAGATGATAAGAAGTATAACTTTTTAATGTTTCAAAATTCTTTCACATCCAGGATGAGGAGCTCACTAATATATGAACCACCAATAATTCCCAAAGAAATTCATGAGTTCTTGAGACCCAAGGAGCTGAGGCCAAACTTGAACTTGAGTCATAATTGGGTAGACTTGATTTTATATCTTGACAAGACAAACTTCAGAGTGTATGGTAATGGTATGGATCCATATGTCTTGCCAAAGGATGTGCCTTTGAGGATAGGATTCCTTGAAATCATGAGACAACTAGGAGCTTCATAGGAAAATGCATTTACTTGAATTAGCAAGGAAAGGGTCATTCTTTCCGGAGTGGACAACATTTGTAGATTATGTTCCAACGAAAGGGGCATGGAAGCAGATAGTACATCTTCTGGCACCTTATAAGTTGATAACTATGGGCCCAAGGAGTCATGATATTGAGGGTTTCATCAGTAAGTTAAGAGCAGATAAGAAACTGGGTGTTTTTGTGCATGCTTTTGATTACCCTGAGGATGTCATTAGGAATGTTTTTAGATTTGAAGAACAAGATGAAAGGAAAGCTAAATACCTTGCTTATAGGAAAATGGTAGAAGCAAAATGGAAGAAGAATCCCAAATATGACCCTTTCCAGACACACCTAATGAATTTAGCAAAGCCATGTATGTCATGGATAATTTTGAAAATGTGGTTGGTATGTTGAGGGAACAATGTGAAATCACAAATAAAGAGAAAGCAAGGGTGTTTGAGGAAGATGTTGAAGTAACACTAGAAGAAAGGCCTACATATCAACCACCAAAGCAATTGATAATTTACTCTAGGAGGAAGAAAGCAATAGATGAAGAACTAAGCTTCATAGTCCCTATCACTTCTGAAGGGCCAAAGGAAGATTCTCCTAAGAGTGCATTGCCACCCCCTCCTACACAGGCTCATTTTCCTGTAATTGATCTTGAATCACCCCCTAGAAGTCTTGTTCCTCCTGTGCAACCGCCTCTAAAGAAGCAAAGAACTGAGGCAAGAGGAGTGGCTGAATACTCTAATATAGATGAAGATGATATCTATGTCACTCTTGAGGAAATGTAGCTAGGAATGCCTCCTCATGAAGGAGCAATTTCCTCTAGTTCAAAATAGAGTATCCTCAAATTGGGAAAGCTTGATATCTATGGACTAAATGCTATGGACGATTTGAGAATTAAACCCTGTAAGGAGTTTATGGAAGATGACTCCTTCATTGAGACATCTGCATTCCAAGATTTTTGGTGGAGGTCCAAAGCTATAGAGTATGGAGGAAAGGTGGCCACTGAAAGGAGTCTACACCTTGAGTTGCCTAAAAGTGTTATTCAGGAAATGTGAGAAGTATTATGAAGAGTGAGTTCTAGAAGATTAATGCCCAAGAAGGCAAAGAGTTTGTAAAGAAGTATGGTGTGTTACTACTACCAGAATGGAATATTTATGATGCTATTGTTTTAGATGCTATAAGGAGGGTTGAAAGGCCTTTGGTGCAAACATAAGAGGAACTAGAAATGACACTTTGAGGTTCAACATTTAGTGGGGATTGGAATGCATTGGTAATATGGTCACTATCTATGGGATCTAGGAAACCAACTTTGGCAGAGCCATCAAATTTCAGTGGACAATTGCTTGTGAAGAGAGTTGTTGATACCCCTGCTTTGGAGGTAGCAGATATGGTTGTCAATGTTGCTAGGTTCACTAGAGAAACTGTGGAATGTCTCACCCTGGAGAGAGATAGTCTCAGGAATAAATACCAGGAACTCCTTAATGAGTATGACAACAACCAACAAAAGATGGTTGTATTAGAATCTGAATTGGAATTTTACAAACAAAGGGGAGAAATGCAAGGAGAACAGGGTCAGCCTAGCTCAAGTCACCCACCTCCAACATCTCCAATTGAATCTTCCCAACATTCTCCTCAAGGTCAAACTTTAGCAATGGTGCCATATAATTTTGGATAGGGATCACTCTCAGTGGAGGAATCGAGTAAACCAAGCTCTAGCTCATCTGATAGGGAGAAAATTCTTCTGCAACTAGGAATGTATAAGAAGTTGTTGGATAAAGCCCAAGACATAATATATAAAAGTGTATTAGAGATTGTTCATACTGTCTTGAAGAATTTGAATGAAAAGATTCAGGCTAGAATGAATAGTGTACATGATAATTATGCCCTGATGATGTGAGCAATGGGATTGTCCCAGAGAGATAAATAGTTGGCCATGGCAATCTTGAATAAGTGGATTCCAAGAGCTGAGAGATTAAAATTAATACTAGTTGGAGCTAGTCAACATGAAGATAAGTACCCTCTTGTGCTTCCAATCTACACATTTGTATGTGAGTTAAGTGAGCAAACATTTTAGGGGTACATAGCCCCACTGGAATAGAAGATAAGATAATTAATAGCTCAAGATGATTTCATAGATTTGTCACCATTACCAAATATTTTGATCACTAATTATGAATTGAAACTATTGCAAGTATGGAAGAATGAGATGGATGAGGTTATTACTTCCTAGGTGAATGAGATCTGTAAAGAGCTTGGTATTAATGTCTTTAATCACAGTTTAGGAAGGTTGAAATTTGTTATCGGCTTTCTGGAGGATTTTGATAAGGAGTCCAATTTTGTAATAACCAAATACTCCCCATAGAGGAAGACATTAGATAAAGTTATCTACTTCAACTGGTCCTCTGATGAGGAATTTGAAGAATGGGGAAGGTTATTTGTTGGCCGATTTGGTTTGTAAGCATGGATGTGAAACATATACTTGGTCAAGTATTGTACAGGTCTGGCCTTCAAAGTTGTAATGTATAAAATATATGTTTCACAGGAAAATTTTAGCTATTGATGATGTGGAATGCTAACTGGGATACTAGCTCACTTTTTGTCTACATCATTTTTCATCTTGCTCAATGAAACAAATGTGCTACGATGAAGAAGATTATCCTTTTTGACATGTGCTTTTGGAAAGCAAAAGATGCTCCTTACAACAAATGTAAATGACATTTGTCTCATATGAATTCCCTCCATTTCAAGGAAAGTAAATATAACTGAATTAGGGAATGTGACATGTGTACATATGGCCTGAGGATTTTTTTTGCTCCCTTGTTCTATAAAAGGGAATTCAAGGCCATATATGTGGGTCTTTTTTTGAATTTTGGAGCTGAGTTGTGGAAATTGAGAACACGGAGCGAATATGTTGAGTCTTTATCTAATGCTTTGAGTCTAGGTAGCATATTTTGTTAAATGTATGGTTTTTGGGCACATCTGAATGATAATGGAGATTTTCCAAGTCTATAGTCTCTCCATTTTGATTATGTATATGAATTATTAATGAAATTATTGATCATAGATGATTTCATTAATTGTCATCGTTTCATACTTTGATACGTGTTTTTGTTTTAGCTCTTGTTCATGAAGGAGTTAAATTGCTTGAATCAAATCATGAGTTATTATGTAGGGTCAAGGGATGTGATAAGTAGTCTTTAGAATTTGGTTACTAATTTTTGAATTGCTAAGTGGTATCGCATAGATCTTGAATGTGCAGGATTAAATGTACCTTATATTTCAATTTTCTCTAACTCTTTGCCCACGGATAATGGCACTGATCCCAAACCCATCAAGTCTTTCTCATAATTCCAATTACCTAACTTAAGAACAATATTTTAAATAATCATTGATCTATCTTTAACTTGTTGTAGTTTGTATTATCGTATATTCTCGACTTAAGATGCATAATTCATTCAAGGAAATGCCAATTTCTTGGATAATTTCTTCTTATTAGTCATGGGTGAGAATATATATAATTGAATATGCAATGTGTATGTGAATTTTCTGAAGAAGTTATATAATATACATTGTGGGACCACCCTCTTGAGTTTTGCAGAGCTCAAAGTGCAGGAGATAAATCCATTGGTGCAATATCTCATTTGTTGGCCAATTATCTTGCAAGGTATTTGAGAATTGACCTCAACAAGCTCATAGGTATCTAGAAGGATATGATTGGTTCATTAAAAACAACCAACAATGGTGCATTTTTATTGGGAAATAAGCTGATTTCATGGCGAAGTAAGAAATAGAATGCCATGTATTTATCTATTGTAGAGGCATAATACATTGTTGTTGCTAACAATTGTACTCAAGTATTGTGGATGAAGCAGATGCTGAGAGATATCAGAGTTGTGTATGATGAGCCTATTGCCATATTCTATGATAATTCAAGTGCAATTAACATTTCTAAGAATCTATTGCTACATTCAAAGACCAAGCATATATCTATCAAGTTTCACTTTTTGAGAGAGAAGGTGAGTGAAAAGGAAGTCAGATTGGAGTATGTCCCTACTAAGGAATAGATTGAAGATATCTTTACCAAGTCATTGCCTAAGGATACTTTTGAGTATCTCAGAGGGAAGTTAGAGATGATTACCCCTCCTAATTTGAACTAAGATGCATTTATTTGCATTAGTTTGTGCATTTCATAGTCATATCTTGATACAAATTGATGTTGTGGTGGCTGCTACTCAGGGGGAGTAGTTAGATGTTCAGATGTTCAGATATGTGGTTCAGAGCTTAGAGATATTTTTCATTTATGTCAAAGGGGGAGAAGAAAAATGTGAAAAACTATGAATATGTGGGAGAAAAGTAATGTGAAAGAGTTGAGAATAATCAAAACCTAAGAGGAAGTAAGTGCTAAGAGACAATTGCGTTGATGGTTTTTTGTACATCATGTGTTGCCATCAATGCCAAAGGGGGAGATTGTTGGATGTTTTGGTTGTGTTTCTGATATGTGGTTGTCATTGATGTCAACACTATTAGCATTAATGCATTACAAGTTGTATATGTCGAGGATATTGAGAAAATTGTAATGAAATAAGTTACAGGTTGTTAGTGGTGAAGTGAAGTTCAGTCAGTTGGTGAGTTCAGTACGTTGATGATCAGATGTTGTGGATTAAAGGGTTTTTTTTATTATATCTAGTTTATCCATGTCAAGTTCTAGAGATCCACATGAAGATTTGATTGATTTATGAAGATTTGTATTCTGACAGTTTTTTTGTTGCTTCAGTTGGTGCTTTTGATTGAAGATGATGCGATTTCAGTTAGTTTAGTTGTTTAAGATGCTTTTATGATGATTCATGATGTTTTTGGATGTTTCTAGAGCATTCTCTATCTATGTTGCACATCTGCATTGATTGTTGTGCTCATGATTGGTGGTTTTCTCTTGTGTGTTCATGTTTTTCATGTTCTTGGCTGATAGGGTGATTATAGCGTGTTGTGGATCCTCAAACTAAAATTGTTAGAAGTGTTTTCATGCTTGAGATATTATTTTGGGTCTTCACTAAGTTGTGGCCAACCTTGGTTGATTCGCATTAACAATTGTTATTGATTTGGGCCAACAGTTTGTAAAAGTTTTATTATTTTGTTGAAGCCAACATGTAGCGATTTAATTTCTTGTTGCAGATATGCAATTTTTTATTCCATTTGAAGGTATGCTCATGTGTGGTGTGTGTGAATAATATTCTAAATCATTCAAAGGAAGAGCAGAGTGTGAAGAAGAGTGAAGAAGTGTGAAGAAGTGTTCATGTGCTTAACTAGAATTGTAATAAGGCATTAGCAGATGCTATTTTCAAAGTTCAAATCCCTACGGATGTAATCTAAATCTTTATGTAAGACAATGTGTCTTCCCTTTGGTAGTAAGCCTTGTTGTAATTGAGCAGCGAGTTCTAGGTAGTGTGCCTGAATGCATGTGCATTCCTATTTTACTCTATACTTTTAATAGGCTATTATCTTGTGGACTGACCTCCAAAGTGGTTTTTCCCTAATAGGGTTTCTACGTAAAAAATATTGGTGTTATGTGTATTTTTATGTGTTGATGATTTGTGCTTTCATGGTTTTTAATCATATCTGAGAATAAAGTTAATAAAGTTAATAAGTTTTGAGTTTTTGTGACAACTGATTCACCCCCCCTCTCAGTTGTTTTCCCTTGTGTTGCCAACATTTAATGACATCCAAAGCTTACCAAAGCACATATCCAATGTGAAAATGAAGCAAGTTTTAGATTCCAAATAAGGTAATTTGTTGATTACACTATGTACCAATCTAAAAATGAAATGTTGTGAATGCAAGTTTGAATTTAAGAAATGCATAAAATGAACCAATTTTAGCTAGATGCAATGAAATGAATGAAACAAAAACTCTATAAGGTGAAACAAGAATGTAACAATAGAAAATAGAAGCACAAAAAAGGAGTTTGAAATGTTGTAAAATGTAGTTTCAGATCTAACACGTGACCAAATCACCAAAAGGGGCATATGAGTCCTAGATTAGGGTTTTGACACTAATTTCAACAAGTTCTTAGTGAATGTTAAGTTTTTTTATTTGTATGATGTCTAGACTAAGTGCAATTACATATTTTGGATAAAATTCAATGATGCAAGATGCAAAAATGCAACCTATATGCACTTTCACTAATGCAATATTTAGAAACCGTAGATGCAAATTAACTATTGAAAGACATAATGCAAAGTTAATTAAAGCTAGACCTAGGACTATGATGCACTCCAAATTATAAATAAGGTGTTCTAAAAGATAGGTTCACCAAACACTAAGAAATATGTGTCCAATATTTTGGGAGATGGAACAAAGGGGGGTTTAGTACCTATTTCACTCTAGTTCATTCAAGGAAACCTTAGAGATCTCAATCTAGGGATAGAAATGACGGAAAGAGATCTACAATAAGGTGTTATATGGTGTGATTAAAGGCTAAAGGGGGGTTCACCACCAAGCAAGGGCTTGAAAAGACTCGTAATTTACAAAACCTAATTATAAAATCTAAAGATGACCTAAAAATAAACTTAAATGAAAACAATGAACTGAGAAAGTACAGAGGTGCACCTAAAAATATGAAGAATCTTGGAACAAGGTCTAAAATCCCAAAAATGTTGACTTTAATGCTCACTGGGACTCATACACTAGGTTGGGCAAATCAATCCTAGATTAGGTTTTTTGGGAAGAAACTAGAATCTAGTAGTGATATATTTGAATCCTCCAAAATCTAAGAAAAGTGGTATACCATGACTCATACGCCACAAGTGGCATATTAGTCCCATTCTACTTTTTCAAAAAGTTAGGACCTGAATCTACTCTCCTATCTCTGCTCTTCCTTCCAAACCTAGTTTCTAGATCTGAAATGTTGAATTCTACTTTGTAGATAGCTTTCTTTAATCTTGCAAACAAGGTGGTCCAACTTTGACAACTTGACGACCTTGACAAATTTTATCCAATCTTGCTCCTTAATTCATCTTCAACCTAAATATGTAAATCACACATCAAAAAGAGGGAAAAATGTTGTTTTGTTAGTAGATAGGGGTTTTCCTTGGTCAAACCCCATTTTGGTAATCAAACCTTGAAATGAATAGAAATATAATGAAGGAATGATGAATGAACAAATAAGCTATGTTGCAACTCACTAAACCCTTGAATAAAATGCTACAAACATGTATGAAATGGCTAGCATGAATGTGGATCTTGACTCTTGCTTGAATGTTGTAGATCTTGATTTGAATGCTTTCTTGAATCATGAAACCCTACATCATAAATGTTAGCTCAAAAACAAACATGATGGATGATGACCTTGACATGATGCTTGAATCTTGAATAATACTATAAAATGTTTGATAATGAGCTCTTGAAGGCTCTTGAATGCTCTTGTAAACTCTTGTGAACTTCAACTTGGTAGAATGCATGAATACTTGAGTTTCTAGGTGACTTGTAAACTTTCTAGGTGAAAAATGAGTGAAATAACCTTGTATTTATACTTGTTTATGGAAAATTTCTTGAAATTACAACACTACAAGCTGACATCAGATCTAGGAGAATAAAATCCTGCCAAGAATTTGAATTTAAATTAGGTCTAAGCTAAGTGAGACTCATACACCAAAACTTTGTGGCATATGAGTCCCATTAGGCTAAGCTTGGGACACATTTTTCAAGAAATGCTTTGTTTAATGTCAAATTCAGATTAAGGCCTCAAAAATTAGGTGGGATCCATTTGCCGAAGGTGGCATATGAGTCCTAGATCACTAAATCTAGGCCATACAATCCAAAATCATCAATTTTTGATCGGTCATTAGATATATGTTAGGATTATCCTCAGAAAGATGCATTAATTAAGTCTTATAGATGCAAAATAAGGCTAATTAAGGCATAAAGAAGCCCAATTAATTAATAAAACCTTAGATTAGTGTGAAAGTGTAAAGGTACACTTTACAACAACCTAAATAAGGCACAATTAGGTTCATTTAATTTACAAGGGCCCTAGACTTAATGTGAATGTGTAAAACACATTACAACACTAAATCGAGGCAACATTAGGCTCAATTTAATACTAATTACTCTCAAATTAAGTGTGAAAATGTCAAGGGATACATTTTCCTACACTACAAGTAGACCTTTCGATTATATCCTGCTTTGAAAAGAATTTTTCATTTTCACACATCACCTTTGACAAAGTGGCATCATACTACAACAATAGGGGTTTTTCAAAGCACTGAATTATTCTCCTATTGCCTATGGAGTGCTTTTTTTTTAATTGAGACCAAGGGTGAATGAGAACCAGACTTGGTCGACTCCAAAAATGAAGTTTTAACCTCCGTTGACCTCCACCTAGGGGACAAATCTCTAAACACTTGTGCAAATTGCATGTGAACATTTGAAGGTGTCAAACTCAAGCCAATTTTTTTGAAATTTGTAGTGATCCCACCATTGTTAGGCAAAAGAGTTTCAGGGAAAAGAGGAGGAAACATCATACCAGCCATGCCACCTAGAGTAACTATTGATTTAGACATATAGGTCATGTGGGTGGTCAAAACATCTAACATGCCCCCCCTTAAATCCCCTCGCTCCCATGACACAAACAACTTTCACAACATACTCCTCATTTTATGGCAATATTTTACCAAATTCTCCATCTTTAGAAGCACCAGTAGTGGCCATTCCATCTGTAGCATGCAAATAAAACAATTTGATCATGTTACAATTTTTTAACAAAATTTATAATGCTTGTAAAAGAAGATGTTTGGTTTTAAAAGATATTTTTTAAAACATCTTAATTTTATCTATAAATTAAACCATTTTCAAGCATAATATCTTAGAAACTTGAAAAGTTTATTATTTACTTCTCTTAATAACTTTAAATTGATAAATATATTCCAAAAATCTGATCATAATCTAGACATCATCCTCTGAACAATTTTTTTTATAATATTATTTTTTATTAAAGATTAAATTAAGTTGTTTGTACATAAAGAATTATAATATTCTACCTTATTATTATTAAGTAATATAAAGTATATATTTAATAAAAGATATTGATGTCATCGTTCAATAGGAATTGAATACCTAGACAAATTTGAATTTCAAAGAGACTTACATTTACATTTACTTTTATATGTTCTTTACTCAAACTTTTAAAATATTTATTATTAATAAATTATATATTTATAAATTAAAAATATAATACCACATATATATCTTTTTACATGATATTCAAATTATTTTTACAAGTACAATAAATCACTACCCCAAACTACTAGCTACCATTAGCTTGCACTCATCTTCCATTGCATTAACAACAAATGGAATTTTCATCTCTTAATAGAATCCTTCTATCATTAATCTCTTGTATTTCTTGTATTTCTTCTTAACTTGATCATCTTCTAGGTTTTTCCCCTCTTTCCATTATTGGAATGCATAGGACCCTAATTTCCTTCTCCCATTGTCAAGAATCCCTAGTATAAGTTCATACTTCAAATCTAAAACTACTTCATTTGTCTCTTGTCTAAGTATTTCTTGTTATCCTTCTTTCATATTATTTAACCTTTATAAACATGTTTCTAGTTTAAATTCTATTGAAGTGTACAAGAAAGTACGTGGAAGACAATGGATTCATGTGGAAGAAAAGAAGAACTCTACAACAAAGTGTGTGGAATAAAGGAAAAATCATATAGGAAAGCTTGTGGAAAGGAGCAATTCATATGGAAGAAAAACATAATTCACAAAAAAAACATGTGAAATAAAGGAAAAATCTTATAGGAAAGCGTGTGGAAGACAACAATTCTTATAAAAGAAAAGTAGAATTCTACAACAAAGTATGTGGAATAAAGGAAAAATTCTACAGGAAAGCCTATGGAAGAAAAGCAGAATTCTACAACAAAACATATGAAATAAAGGAAAATCCTACAGAAAACCTTGTGGAAGACTAAAAATTCATGAAGAAAAGAAAAATTCTACAACAAAGCATGTGGAATAAAGGAAAAATCATGTGGAAGACAACAATTCATGTGGAAGAAATGCGGAATAATAGAAGAAAGCATGTGGAACAGCAGGATCATGTATAGAAAAGCCGGCTCCACCTGTTCGTACAAGGAAAGAAAGTAGACGAAAGAAGGCAAAGTCTATGCAGTATTCTGAATGCGCTTTATATGAAAATAATTATTAATCAAAATTGAAGCGGATCGTTCATCCAGAATGTTGGATAGCGACAGAAGAGAGAGAGGGAGTCGTAATGATGAGTGACATTCAGATGACACTAATTTTAGATATTTATTTTTAATTTTTTTTTTTTTTTTTATGTTTTCTTATATTATATAATAAAAATTATAAAATAAAATATTTATGTTTTTAAAATGTAATAAATTATAAAACAGTATTGTATGAATTTTATTATATTTTAATTATAAATATTGAAGTAGCAATTAATTTAATTAATAGAATTAGGATATATTTGATGTTACAAATATATGTAAATACAAAAATTAAATTGAAAATAATATTTTATTAAATTTTAATGATGAAAAAGTGTTGTCATAAATGTCAAAAATAATTTGTCAATGATATGTATTATTAGATGATTTATATGAAGTTTTATAGTTTAAAAAAAATTATTTTCTATGATTCTAATTTAGATTCACATCCATGTAATTGATATTCATAGAATGCAAAGTGATCTTTTATGTGAAAGTGACCTTCATAAGAATAATCTAGCACTTCGAAGCTATTGTAATTCACTTGCCTCTGAGTGCTTGTAATGACTAACAATACTTACATACACCTTTTGAAATTCAAAATATTTTCAAACACTCAAAGGATATCTAGTCAATGAATAGTAATGGACCACTTCTAAATTGTCTTGTCTTTAACACTTCATTGAAACCCACAAAATATAAGCATACAATGAGTAACATGCACCACACTCTTTGAGATAATTGTGAATTAAGACATGAGTAGGAGCTATCTAAAAAAACAAAGTAAAAGGTAAGCGATTCCATCTAATATAGAAAGTGACACAAAGCACTAATTATACAAAGTGAAAATTTTATGAACGAATCAATGAAAGTGCTCTACTTAGATGTGGAAAAATGTAGAAATTGCTACAACTATATAGATAAATGTAAAGGAGTGGATTGACTACATTGGAAAAGATTCCATCAAAATGAAAATGAGATGCCAAAAGATCTAGTCATTGTAATACAAACTAGATCTAACTCTATACACTGCATGGTAAAAGGATATTTTCTCAATATTATAATAAAGCTATATCTACTACCAAAAAGCGATCATAACTATCATGTTTATTGTAAGACAAAAAATTGTCTCATTTACAAATCCATCTTATGTTTTTGCACTCATTTTAAATTGTTTATTGCCTTGCATGTTTAGGACCATTTGTTATTGATTTTGAAATGATCAATGATTACAAAAAGACCCCATAAGATCCATAAGCTCAAGAAATCATGCCCAAAATCCCTAGAAAGATCAAATATACCACAAGGACACACATGCCTTTGGGTATTCTAGCCCTCAACATGTAGCACCCCCTAGTGTTATGAATCCTCTTAAACTATGTAAAATAGTAGTCTCCCTCTCTTTTGTGCCCTATTTTGATCAAATTTATAATGGCCATTTGATTAAAAAAATAGTTGTAACTCACATAATTTTTTCTATTCTTTCCTCTTAAATGCACTAGATACCTTGTCAATCCAAGAATAGAAAGTTCATTGTATTTTTATCTTTTCTCCATACATAAGGAATTGTAAAAATCACAATTAAAAAATGAAGGAGCTGAATATTATAGATCCAAATGAAAAATACTAGGTACATGTTATCATATTCCTTCTATCATGAATCTCTTGTATTTCTCATTTCTTGATAATCTCTGAGATTTTCCCCCTCTTTATATTATTGGAATGCATATGACCCTAGTTTCCTTCTCTCATTGTCTATAATCCCTACATTGTAGGCTCATACTTCAAATTTTAAACTTTCACTTTAGTTTCCTCTTGTTTAAGTATTTCTTTTGATCCTTTTTCATATTATTTAACCTTTATAAACATTTTTCTCTTTTTGTCAATCCACTAGTTCAAGTTCTATTGAAGTGCAAGAGGTGAAACACTTATGGAATTAATTCAACTTCAAAAACTTAATAGGATGTTATACACTAAAGCACTAGGCATCACATGTAACATAGTATCAAGTATAATGGATATTAAATCAATAGGTAAAGGAAAAAACCAAATGATTCATAGGTCACATTACCAAATTCTTTGATGAAGCTTGAAACATGGTTATTGTTGGGAAAATGTGCCTTAACCTTGCAATTACATAAATTATTGTTGATACATAAGGTATTATTTATACATCAACATAGGGAGGTGCATGGGGGACCCCCCTATGGGGGTCCAAGAGTAATGCCCCTGAAAGCCACAATTTATGTATATTTTATTGTTACAAATCTAGATCATTCATCATTAGGTCTCAAATCTAGTAGTTAATATTTTGTTGGATTGAATTGCCCTAGAAGACAATCGTATTTTATGAGGGCATTGTGTTATAACTATGTATTGTGATGTATTTTGAGATTCTGATAGCAGTTGTGTTGCTTATGGATCTCTAGTTGGTGATACTCCTATTAGACTCTACAAGTATATTGCTATCTTTATGATTTTTAAATAATATATTGGGTAGCTTTTGGAGTGGGGTTTTTCTCCCAAAAGGGTTTTCCCCATGTAAATCATTGTGTTTTGGTATGCATGATATTTATGTTTGTTTATATTTAATTTTATGTAACTATTAAAGATCTGAATTTTTTTTGCATTATTCTCCTCTCAAGATTAGTGTAAGAAGTTGTTCTACTACCTTAGCTTCCTTACAGTTATAACTAGTAGAAGGGTGTGTGCAGAAAGATGGGGAAATAAAGTGGCCACAAAGAATTTTTAATTTATCCAAGACATAATATGAGCATATTATAACATTCTCACACAATGGCCTGATAACACTGACCGAGCCTAGGTCAATCACTACTCTGCCACAATACGAGAATGTCATAATGCACTTAAATTATGCATGTGATAAAAAAAAAAAAAGGTTGAGATCATATGAAATTGACCCCTTTCTCTCCAATAGATAAACATGAGTGAGGAATAGTGTGAGTATGTTTTCCAAACAATCAAGTTGATTTGAGCCAACATAGTTCCACCATGATATTTGAGAGGTCAAAGAGGCAATTTTTTTAGGTTTTTAGCTATGTTTATTGAAATGAATGTCATTTTTACAATTTTTTTGATTCAAAGAAAGAGAAAAACATAAAGATCCATTCCCAAATGTATAAGGAGAATGTGCAGATAAAAAGGAAGCAATTGTAGTTTACCATATGATAAAATACTAAAGAAACAACTATAGATTCAACAACAAAGGAGTTCATAACATAAACAAAATATATTTGGCTCATACACCAACCATGACATTCTTAATTTATTTATTCAACTAAAAATTTCACAAACTTCTCTATTTGTACAAATTGAAAAACCCATTCTTCTTCCTCCAAAAATTGAACCCCATTATGTCCTTTCATAAAAGAATACAATTTTTTTCAATTTTGTTTTTGATTCTTTTCAATTGCGAGTTTTATAATTTTTTTACATAATTAAGTTCCCTTTACTCCTAGGAGCACAACTTTATATATAAATATATTTTTTGATACAAACATTTAATATCAAAGCTTATAATAAAATACTGGATCTATAAAGTATTATGTTGATTTTCAAAAATTATTTACCAGTGAAGTTCTTATCTTGAAACCTGGTTGCATTAACCACTATTTTGGTTCATTGAATTTAGAGATGAAAAATATTTATATTATGAGGTTGTGCTATTGCAAATGGTAGTCTTCTTTTTAAGTGTTGGAAACTTATGACAAAGTTTTTGAAGTTTTTATGTCCACCACATGCATCAAGTAGTTGGCTATTGCCAAACACAAGGACATCTCCATAGCTTATGCAAAGGAAAATTTTAATAGGATAATGAAAAAAAATTATCACATGGGAATGAAATGCCTTTGTCATCTTCAAAAATTCATCAAGAAATTTTAGAGCATTGCATCTAGTTTGTAATATATCTTGCTTTGTTCTCAAATGAATATTTCGATGTGATAAAACTAACACGCAACCATCTTTTATTTTCTTATTTTGATGAACATAATATTTAATACTTGAGGTACTTGGCTTGTCTAAGTCCTTTTGGTGGGGAGGTGGCTCCTTAATTTTTAAATATTTGTTAGAAGCACACAATGAGTTATCATGAACAAAAATATAGTGTTTGAGAACATGATGTAAATTACTGACAACTTCAACATATGACCTAGGAAATTCCTTACACACATCAAAGGAACCACGAGATAAGATAGGATGTTCTTGATGTTGTAACACTATGAATATATATTTATCCTTAAGGTTTGAGTTTTTATGTTATTGTAGATTCATGACATAATTGATCTTCCAAAGGCCTCTTAACAACACTTTGATCTCTTCCCTTTGTGACTAAAATTACCTTTTTGGCATCTTTTATCCATGGAGATATTGCTAGTGGATCAATAGTATCACCCACTCTTCTAAACTTTGTTTTTAACTATGCATCAACCAATTCAATCTTTCATTTTGAGAAAGACAACTCACTATTTTGGACCTTCTTTTTTAACCTTCATGGATTGTGGAAAACTCATACCAAATACAACCTTTGTTATGTCTTGGAAGGGTACTTTATATCTACTTTCCATGTAATGAGTATATTTCTCCATAAGATATTGGATGAAATATTACTTTCTCCTTCTAATTGATTTTTAGACTCTCTAAACCAAATAATTCATTTTCTATACCCATTTTTTCTTGATACCTTGAGAACAAGAGAAACCTAGAGAGTATCATCAAGACTAGGGCTGCCCAATGTGTTACCTAAAATTCCTTCAACCAACATTTATAGATTCACATCACTATATAGGCATTGTGAGCCTGAAAAAGGACCACCTGAGCTATGAATTTTTTATAGCTTTCAAACAAGTGTGTTATAGCCCATCTAAGAATTTGTTAGAAAATAGTGGCATTAAAGTTATTGAAATTGGCATCAAATTGTATGTCTATTTTGGCACAAATTAACAATCTCTCCTCCAATATGTTAGGGGGATAAAATCAGAAAAAATTGAGGCGCTAAATTTTTGTATCAATGTGTGTTCTTTGTAAATCCTATAAATCATTTATTGGGATCTAATAACTGTCAAATATTATAACAATGTCAATTGAGGAGAGCTTTATATTTTGTTCATAAGCACATTTTTTAAGTAAAAATACAAGCCTCCTTGAATGTTTACAATTAAACCTCTGTAAAGTTGCCTTTTTTATAGGCTCTAAGCCACCATCAACATGTTCATAGGATCCAACACCTAATTAATTTATTAAATGATCAACCAAAATATCCCCATTACAAGCATGACCAAATCAACTACATGTCTAAAATAAAATCAACAATCTTCAACTTTAAATTTGATATTTAAAAGTACATTGTCCAATAGTTATATTTTTTCACAATTTGTATTTATACCAACATCATATCATTCCCTTTCAGAAAATCCTTTAGTAAGTGAGACCTCCAATGTTGGGGCAAAAAGATAAGGGTTATTGTAATACATGAGACTTAGTGTCAACATTGTTCTCAAATGAAACACCAATCACTAAAAACTTCTTTGCCAAATGGCTACATGAAAATTCAAAGTGCTTAAATGATTGGACTTGAAGGTATTGGTGTAAAGGGATGTCATCTATTAGCTTCAAGATCATGTGAATTCCATGGACCCCATACACATTCTTGATATTGAAATTAAACACATTATAAGTTTCAAATTAAATTCTTCCATCTCATACAAAAAACATCCAGCAACCCATAGCACGCATGAGATAATTTCGCTAGGCATCTCAGTGCTAAACCATCAAGTAGTCCAACAATGATTCAATATCAAAGTAATTCTTAGATGATACATATGGTGTCATTATTATCCATTAATTGGGTAAGTGCAAAAAATTAGGTCCACTTTTATGTCAAAAAGTGGAAGTGTTTTTCTTGAAAAATAAAAGTTTTTCATACTTGGAGTAAATATGTGAAAAAATTACGTTGGAATCTTAAGAAATTCCAATAATATGAAATGTTGGACTTTGAGCCAATTTTTTAAATGTATATCTTATTCTAGTACCTAGATGATGCAAGTTAATTTTGGTTGTTGGAAGCCGATTGAAACACAACACAAGTTACCATATTGTATACCTCCATGTCTTCCACCTATTCTACTTATGTGTCTACCCTTGTGGCAATATTTTTCCAACTCTATCTAAATATTATTTATAATCATCTCCAATCAAAATGTGCATTAGGTCTAGGAAACCTAAAAAATTATACTTTGATTTTATAAGTGCATCAATGCATGAGTTTAGTTGGTCAGCATCCACCTCACCTTCCTTATTTATTCTATTATACATGGAAGTGAGAAGATTTGAAAACTTTGACTTCCACTCCACATAGGAAATCACCTCACCCTCTTCACTCAAAATCAAGGGTACATAGAACTCCTCAAAACCTTCAAAATTATTCAACTCTCTCTTCATTAAATCCTTGTACCCGATGTGATGACTTACAATGACATCCAATAAATCTAACTTGCTCAAAATTTTAGATACCAAAATTTCATCAAAATTGGGAGTGTTGATAAGAAGCCTCAACACTTCAATCCCATGGGACCAATAGACTTGGAAGCATCTAACCCTCATCCATGATTGATTGAGGCTAGAAAACACATCCCTCAAAATTGTGTAGTTGTCCCACACCTTATTCAACTAAGAAAGAATCTTTGACAGCATGTATCCCAAAATATTGTCAACTAAGTCAGAAACCTTCTTTACAATCCCTTCTTTTGCTACTTTAGCCTCTGTTTTCTCTGCTTCAATTCTTTTGTCAGTTCCTTGATTTCACCAATCAATTTATTTCTTTGTTGTGAGGCTTGAGCATCAATTATATGTTATGGAGGGGGTAGTAGCCCAAAAACTATATTTAATCTTTATTGCAAACTCTAGTTTAAGGTATTTTCCTTATCTAAATCTCTTTGCAACTTCTGGATAGTAGCCTCAATGAAGATTGTTGCATTAACTATCAAGGAATCTACCTATGTGGCACTTGTGTACCCAACTCTCCTAATAATGAGAATACCTACAAGCTCATTGGGGTCACTTATTCCTTTTGTCTTGTTGGTCTACAGGAAAATGGACCAGATAGCTAGAGTTTCATGTCATGGGTGGAATCCTAAGCTAAAATATATGGCCTTTGCTTTCTCCTCTAAGTTCAAAATTGGATTCTCACCCTCATGTATTTTGATTACATCAAATGTAATAGCAGAAGATATGTCCCATCCTAGTATCAACGAACATCATGCCTTCTTCACCAAATCTCTGCCTCTTTGAGGAGTCATAGCATTCATCTCTTCCTTGACATTCTTCCAAAAGAATTCTATGATAGATCCTTATTTCATTGTTAGAGAGGCTCCCATCTGAGATGGTCAATTGTATTTCCTCTCCCTTATTCTTAAGGATAAATTCCTTAAAATCCTATATGGTGATGAATTGTTCATCCTTGAAAAAATATTCACCAAACTTAGCTTTTATATCATCCACTACTTATCCACCAATTTCAAGACTGATGACTAGTATGTCATCTATGGGACTCTCAATTAGCATTTTGGGAGGGGGAAACATCTCTTGCACCCTAAGATCATCTCCATTCAACTCATCCTAATCAAGGGGATAATCCACCAGAGGCCATGCTATTCAATATATCTATTGTAATGGTGTGACTAGCTGAGGACATGGTGGCACATCTACTCTCGAGGTGGAAGAACCTGATGTGCTAGGAGCAATGAAGGTACATTTTCTAATAATTGATTAGAATTGTCCATTATAATCATCATTCTGACTATGGGATCTTTGATATTTAAAAATGACCCTTGGAAAGAAGGATCAACCTTCTTCCTCTTATTCTTTGCAATTTGTATTTTCAGCCATACGACCCTCCTTTGTGAAGCCTAGCTCTCTAAAGATCAATTCCTGATCAAATATTCTATATTATTAAACTCATGGTTGTAGGCATAAAGTTTTTAGTTGGTCTTCTGCCTATGGATGAACCCCTTAGGATCAAATTTTCTCACCTTATCCACCTTCATACTATATGGAAATAATATTTCATATACAAATTATATGCCTTCCCTTAAAGTGGCCATGAATTCAAAAAAAATTATCATTCCTAGGAGGGAATGCTTCTTATTATTCCTAAAATGAGTCTTATATGACTCATTTAATTAGCACCTTATTTCTAAAAATGTCATTTTGTCTGTCATATCTTTTGGTAGAAATGGGGTGTTATTGGGGTCCCATACATCCTAATCACTATTGCATCAAAGTAGAAAACCAATCTCCCCAATTTTGATCAATCCCCTTCTCTAGGGTGAGGTCCTTTGGCCTCAAAAATATCCTTATTTCTTCTGATAGTCCCCAATCTATTGGGAGACCAAGACCTTGTTGCATGGGCTTCACAAGAAACTCTTGAAAAGATGAATAATTGGACTTGTTGCAGTCCTTGTCCCATATGTAGGTAAACTAATGGACCTAAAATATCATATTCTTCTCGCCCAAAGGCCTAACCTACAATTGTGGAGACCACACTTGTACCCCACTATACAAAATTATGTGCAAAAGGAGAGAATAGTGCTTAAAGTGCATAATAATAAGATCTCTCTTTATAGAGGAGAGGTACTTGTGAAGCTAATCTACAACATACCCTACAAAATCATAGGGTTTTTTTAACATCCCTAATTTGGATGTCAATGGGAAGAACCATTAAACCAATAGGCATTTGAATCTTTGTATTCAACCTAAAAACTCGACATAGGGAGAAGTAGATCTTCACAAAATAGTCTTCAAATATATCATAGGAAAAGGGCTCAAGTTCACCCCCGCTAAACCTCTGTAGTTCCCTTCTTGGACCTCTAGGCCTGAAACATGGTAGACACCTTACTTTGTAGTTGTCCTAGTTCCTATCATATTCTTTGTTGAGATTTCCCAAATCAATTGGAACCTATACATTAAGGTTTTGGTCGAAGACCTTACAGATATGATTTATATCCAATGGTAAGATACTTATTCCATTTACTATGTATAGGGCCCTCATGTCATGGTTTTATGCCCTAGAAATATCCCTAATTAGATCTACATTCATGAAAATATTGGGAACTACTCAAGTTATGGTGTAAAATTGTACCTAGTGTAATTTCCTAGCCTTATAAACCCAAAAATGTAAAATTCCACCACCTTTACCTTTCCTTTCACATGTTCCTTTATCCTTTCCTTTTTGGTGAGGGATTTTTTTGTTAGGGACTCTTGTGCACTGTGTAGACATCTATGCATCATGTTGGCATCTTGATAGGATTCTTAGGTTAGTGGATGTTGGAGGCATTACATTATCTACCAACCTCTAAATTGTAATGCCCCTACGACCCTTGATAGTCAAAAAAATATCCTCTTACCTCCTAAAAATATTTTTAACTTCATTCCATCTATTCTATTGACTCTCTCTCAATTTCACTTCACTTCCATTCACTCAACCTTCACACTTCACACTCTACACCATTTCACTTCTACACCATTGTCTATTGTAGGTTGTCAAATCTCTATTTCATTGGTCTAATCATCTTTCTATCTTCTTTCCTCTCTTGGCTTCTCCAAGCATGTAGAAAGCAGGGTAACACATTTAATTTTCTTGCATTATCTTGTTTATAGAATAGCATCTAGATTTTCTTTACATTCTATAAGTTGTTTCCATTTCCATTTCTTTATCATTTTCTCTATACTATAGTTTATTGCCTATCTATGGAGGTGGAAACACCAAAGTGGGTTTTTGACTAAGGTAGACTCCAAAACACAACCACAACACTCTTTTGTTGTCATGTGTGTAGGTGCACTTTGTTTGTGAGGAGCTTGCAGGAGCCTGGACCTTTTGTAAGTGTAGTTTATTTTCCTGATCTCTTGTCATTTTGTTATTAGATAGTTTATCTTTCAAGTTAAAGTATTCTTCTTATTGTTTTATTTCATTTTATGTATTTCTTCATTTGCTATTAAAATATTAGATTAGAAATTTTAGGTTGCTAGCATGCCATGTGAGTTTTATTCTATGAACTCAAATCTCTATCTATACAAGACATCAACATGCCTCTGAGATGACAGTGTATTGCATTATTGTCTAACTCACTCACTAGTGTCCTTTGGCTAAGAGCCAACGATTTTTCATTTTGAGACCTCTAAGTTATATTCATTTATTTCCCAAAAAGCTCCATTAGAAAACATAGAGTAGACCTTAGTTTTCCCTTCCTTTCCCTCCTATTTGGTCATGAGGTAGTTAAGGTAAATTCACTCCCTTAGGCTCTTTTGTGTCCTATAGACATGGGAGTAGTGAATCCCCTCTACATTTTTGTGAACCCGATGTGAACTTTCTCCTTCTCATTTCTTTGTGTCAAAATTTTTTCCCTCGTTTCTTGGGTGTGTTACATATTTGTGTGTCATGAAGCTTTTATGAGCTTCACAAAATAATATGCAACCTCTGGATTCATTTTTAGAAGAATCTTTTGGCACACAAGAATATAATCTAGGAAGTTTAGTTCTCATCAAAGTGGTCCCTCTTTTGAAGAATTGGTTTCACTTAGTTGTCTACCAGATTTTCTAGTCCCTTTGGGGAAGTTTTCACTCATGTTCCTACTCCACCTGTTTATCCTTTTCCTTCCTTTATGGAGGAATAAGTTGCTCTTTGGGGTTCCTGCGAAGCAGCTCCTTTCCCTAGATAAGAGGCTTGGGGAGTTTGAGTAGTATTTAGAAAAAAGATAGTAGTCTCGCCCAAGTGGCTACTATTTCCAATAGATTTAGAACCATGTTGGACAAGGATCAAAGAAGCATATAACTTCTCTAAGGTATTGTAGATATTATGGGTACCCATGTCCCAACCTATAACTCTAACTTGGGTGTTACCCAAGATGTTAATTTTGAGACCACTACGAAACAACTAGAATTTTTGATGCCCAAAGTGTCAATGTATATGGTTGAGATAGGTCCTTGTATAAACACTACCTTTGTACCTATGCATACCCAAATTATCAAAGTAAATAAGGTACCTTTTGTCTTCAATTCTTCTGCCCCTAAGGTTTCTACTTCTGGTCCTAGTGTCGGGGGCTCTTTCAGTGAGGGGGCTAGTGGCTTTGGTTCCTCTAGTCATGTATCATCTATTAATCCCATCTTAAATTCTTTATTGCAAACTATGGGATGAATACAAAACTAGCTAGTGAACCTAGCTAGCTCTTTTTCTCAACCTATGCTCCAACCTTTCTCTCGCCATATTCCCTTGTTTATCACCATCTTAAAAACTCCTATTCCTTAGGGGATGGAGATTCCAATGTTTGAGAAGTATAGTAGTCACATGTGGAGATCCTCAAACACGTGTTAGCTTTCAATACTATTTGCACTGAGTTCTTCCACTATGATGCTCTGATGGCAAAGTTTTTTCCACATTCTCTTAAGAATGCTACCCTAGATTGGTATTTTTCTTTGTTGGATAATTCTATTTTCTTGTTTGATCAACTAGTAAATAAGTTCCTTAGACAATTCTAGGCTAATATTTGTCCAAATATGACATTCACCAATCTCATCCAATGTAAGTATGGAGAGCATGAAAAGGTTACTAATTTTATTGCTTGTTATCAGGATCTTTTCTCTCAAATTTTGCATCCCTTGCTTGATTCCGATGTATAAAAGATTTTCATTGGGAATCTGTAGAGGTAACTATGAGAAAAGTTTATCTTACTGGAGTGCCCTTCCTTCGTGCATCTATTTTCAAAATTGTGTGTGTAAGTGGTAGAATGGGGAAAACAAACTAAACATGCTTCTACACTTCTAAATAGGACATTGCATCTAAGATTTAAGGAATTTAAACTAATTTAAACTAGAAATCTTCAGAAATTTATCCTATTGCTCTCTAACTCTAAAGATTTCTTTAATCTACTTTGCTCTCAGATTTAGAAGCTTATTAAACTATTGAAATGACACTTATAGAATGAGAATTAAGCTATTCTATTCTTATATGATTTAAATGTGCAACTAAAATGATTCTACAACAAAGCTTCTAAGAAAGAAACTACTGCAAACTACCATAATTAAGATGCTAAATGGATGTTGAGTGAATGTTGAATGCTTCAGATGCTGGATGAATGTTGGATGCTTTGGAAAACCTGTAGAGTAATATTGCATAAGTTGGGATCCTTTTCTTGTAGCCAAAGAGCTGTATTTATAACTTTCACAGCAGCACATTTGCACAGGGATACAGGATAAGAGGCTGGGATTCAATCTGGAGAATTGAATGGCATGGGATGAGAAGATGGAGCTGATCATAGAGGATTGTTCCTCCCCATGAAAACACAAGGCAAGATGAGAGAGAAGATTGGAGGAAGAAGATTGAGAGGACTTCCTGTAGGTTTGTCCCCGAAGCTCTTCCCGTGAATGACAGTAGAATTAATTAAATTTTGAAAATTTAATTTTATTGGTGAGTGAATAGTGGTAAATGAATTAATTTAAATAATTTAAATTTATTTAAATTTAGCAAAATGGGAATAAATAATTTAATAAATCAAACTATAGAGTTTGTTTATTAAATTAAAACAAAAGGAAAATGATAATTAAATAAAAGACTTTAGATATATTTATTTAATTTAGAAGAAATGTGATGAAGTAATTAAATAACACAAATTATTTAAGTTGTGTGTTTAATTTATGATAGAAGTATAAAAAAGTAATAATGATAACAATTAAATAAAACAAAGTTTTTAATTTTGTTTATTTAATTAAGAAGAAATAATATGATGAAATAGAAGAATTAATAATGAACTTAATAAAATAAATATTTCTATTTATTTATTAAGTAGATGAATTTAAGATTAATTAATCAAATAAGTCGTATTTAATTAATTAGATTCTTCAGACCATTTTTAGGTGTCTACATTTTCCCCTCTTTGAAGTGATGTGTTTACATGTTGCTTCAAAGAATGATTTTGCCTCAGCTGCCAGTATTGATGAAAGGTTTAAAATATGATGTGTCTACTTTCACAGCAGCACATTTGCACAGGGATATAGGATAAGAGGCTGGGATTCAATCTGGAGAATTGAATGGCATGGGATGAGAAGATGGAGCTGATCATAGAGGATTGTTCCTCCCCATGAAAACACCAGGCAAGATGAGAGGGAAGATTGGAGGAAGAAGATTGAGAGGACTTCCTGTAGGTTTGTCCAGAAGCTCTTCCCGTGAATGACAGTAGAATTAATTAAATTTTGAAAATTTAATTTTATTGGTGAGTGAATAGTGGTAAATGAATTAATTTAAATAATTTAAATTTATATAAATTTAGCAAAATGGGAATAAATAATTTAATAAATCAAACTATAGAGTTTGTTTATTAAATTAAAACAAAAGGAAAATGATAATTAAATAAAAGACTTTAGATATATTTATTTAATTTAGAATAATGAAGTAATTAAATAACACAAATTATTTAAGTTGTGTATTTAATTTATGATAGAAGTATAAAAGAAGTAATAATGATAATAATTAAATAAAAGAAAGTTTTTAATTTTGTTTATTTAATTAAGAAAGAAATAATATGATGAAATAGAAGAATTAATAATGAACTTAATATAAATAAATATTTCTATTTATTTATTAAGTAGATGAATTTAAGATTAATTAATCAAATAAGTTGTATTTAATTAATTAGATTCTTCAGACCATTTTTAGGTGTCTACATTTTCCCTTCTTTGAAGTGATGTGTTTACATGTTGCTTCAAAGAATGATTTTGCCTCAGCTGCCAGTATTGATGAAAGGTTTAAAATATGATGTGTCTACTTTCACAGCAGCACATTTGCACAGGGATACAGGATAAGAGGCTGGGATTCAATCTGAAGAATTGAATGGCATGGGATGAGAAGATGGAGCTGATCATAGAGGATTGTTCCTCCCCATGAAAACACTAGGCAAGATGAGAGGGAAGATTGGAGGAAGAAGATTGAGAGGACTTCCTGTAGGTTTGTCCCCGAAGCTCTTCCCGTGAATAACAGTAGAATTAATTAAATTTTGAAAATTTAATTTTATTGGTGAGTGAATAGTGGTAAATGAATTAATTTAAATAATTTAAATTTATTTAAATTTAGCAAAATGGGAATAAATAATTTAATAAATCAAACTATAGAGTTTGTTTATTAAATTAAAACAAAAGGAAAATGATAATTAAATAAAAGACTTTAGATATATTTATTTAATTTAGAAGAAATGTGATGAAGTAATTAAATAACACAAATTATTTAAGTTGTGTATTTAATTTATGATAGAAGTATAAAAGAAGTATTAATGATAATAATTAAATAAAAAAAAGTTTTTAATTTTGTTTATTTAATTAAGAGAGAAATAATATGATGAAATAGAAGAATTAATAATGAACTTAATATAAATAAATATTTCTATTTATTTATTAAGTAGATGAATTTAAGATTAATTAATCAAATAAGTCGTATTTAATTAATTAGATTCTTCAGACCATTTTTAGGTGTCTACATTTTCTCCTCTTTGAAGTGATGTGTTTACATGTTGCTTCAAAGAATGATTTTGCCTCAGCTGCCAGTATTGATGAAAGGTTTAAAATATGATGTGTCTACTTTCACAGCAGCACATTTGCACAGGGATATAGGATAAGAGGTTGGGATTCAATCTGGAGAATTGAATGGCATGGGATGAGAAGATGGAGCTGATCATAGAGGATTGTTCCTCCCCATGAAAACACCAGGCAAGATGAGAGGGAAGATTGGAGGAAGAAGATTGAGAGGACTTCCTGTAGGTTTGTCCCCGAAGCTCTTCCCGTGAATGACAGTAGAATTAATTAAATTTTGAAAATTTAATTTTATTGGTGAGTGAATAGTGGTAAATGAATTAATTTAAATAATTTAAATTTATTTAAATTTAGCAAAATGGGAATAAATAATTTAATAAATCAAACTATAGAGTTTGTTTATTAAATTAAAACAAAAGGAAAATGATAATTAAATAAAAGACTTTAGATATCTTTATTTAATTTAGAAGAAATGTGATGAAGTAATTAAATAACACAAATTATTTAAGTTGTGTATTTAATTTATGATAGAAGTATAAAAGAAGTAATAATGATAATAATTAAATAAAAGAAAGTTTTTAATTTTGTTTATTTAATTAAGAGAGAAATAATATGATGAAATAGAAGAATTAATAATGAACTTAATATAAATAAATATTTCTATTTATTTATTAAGTAGATGAATTTAAGATTAATTAATCAAATAAGTCGTATTTAATTAATTAAATTCTTCAGACCATTTTTAGGTGTCTACATTTTCCCCTCTTTGAAGTGATGTGTTTACATGTTGCTTCAAAGAATGATTTTGCCTCAGCTGCCAGTATTGATGAAAGGTTTAAAATATGATGTGTCTACTTTCATAGCAGCACATTTGCACAGGGATACAGGATAAGAGGCTGGGATTCAATCTGGAGAATTGAATGGCATGGGATGAGAAGATGGAGCTGATCATAGAGGATTATTCCTCCCCATGAAAACACTAGGCAAGATGAGAGGGAAGATTGGAGGAAGAAGATTGAGAGGACTTCCTGTAGGTTTGTCCCCTAAGCTCTTCCCATGAATGACAGTAGAATTAATTAAATTTTGAAAATTTAATTTTATTGGTGAGTGAATAGTGGTAAATGAATTAATTTAAATAATTTAAATTTATTTAAATTTATCAAAATGGGAATAAATAATTTAATAAATCAAACTATAGAGTTTGTTTATTAAATTAAAACAAAAGGAAAATGATAATTAAATAAAAGACTTTAGATATATTTATTTAATTTAGAAGAAATGTGATGAAGTAATTAAATAACACAAATTATTTAAGTTGTGTATTTAATTTATGATAGAAGTATAAAAGAAGTAATAATGATAATAATTAAATAAAACAAAGTTTTTAATTTTGTTTATTTAATTAAGAGAGAAATAATATGATGAAATAGAAGAATTAATAATGAACTTAATATAAATAAATATTTCTATTTATTTATTAAGTAGATGAATTTAAGATTAGTTAATCAAATAAGTCGTATTTAATTAATTAGATTCTTCAGACCATTTTTAGGTGTCTACATTTTCCCCTCTTTGAAGTGATGTGTTTACATGTTGCTTCAAAGAATGATTTTGCCTCAGCTACCAGTATTGATGAAAGGTTTAAAATATGGCCCTAATTTGCCCCAGATGTTGAATTTTGAAATGATAACGATATATGCCCCCACGGGAGATAAATTGATGAATTTTGAATTTTTATGATTTTTCAAAAATTTAAATTTTTATGATGATTTAATGATGAATTGGTGAAGAAACAATTTATCTCCCAACAAATTTATCCAAAAATGCCCCTGTGATAGGTAAGAAATAATTTCTCAGAAGGAAAAATAAATAAATCCCATGAAAATCCTTCAAAAATAACCTATAAAAGCTCAAAAGGTCATTTTCAAAAGTCATTTGTTTATTTGACTTTGACAATCTTGTGATATAGACCCTTAGAGTGTTAGAGTATCAGGATGTCGATTCCTTACCACATCCACCGACTCGAGTGTGTGCGACATCACTAGCGTCCGATGGACTATGGACCTCCGGTATGTACCCCAAATCCTTCTCGTAATTTTTGCTCGTACTTTTTAGGTCATTTTGCATGTGCTTTTTCTATTTTAGCGCGTGGTAGATGCGGTTTAGCGCGTTGGTAGTCTGTTTTAGCATGTCAGAGTTTTAGCGCGCCAATCAAATTTTGTAGCGTGTCTGTGGATTAGGGTAGCACGTCAGAAGTTTTAGCACGTCAGGTCAATTTTCTAGTGCGCTAATAAGATTTTGTAGCGCGTCACCAGAAATAGCGCTTTAGGCAGATTTCATAGTGCTTCAGTAGGATTTTGTAGCACTTAGAAGTATAGATTGATGAAAAATTGTGCCCTTTGATTTTCGTCTATTTGTTGTTGATTCCATCTATTTTAATTTGATTGTGACTAAAATAAATGGTAAATGATCTCATGATGAGCGAGATCCATTGATTGATAATAATTACCCTCATGATAGGCGAGGAATAATTAAACTTTCTGAAGGAGTGAACCTGATTGATAGATGAGAGTTCCTTGATAGTTTGATAGGTAAAGCACAATTTTTAAAAATTTGATGACCTTCCAATGTTTGATATTCTGATTAAAATATTCTTTTTGTATGATAATAGGAGCATTTAGATGTTATCCAGGTGCAAGAGCAGTTCCCTTGGCCTTTTGATATGATACCATGACTTTCACCAAATGAGAGATAGCATATTACTGATTGCGGTTTAGCGACATTATTAGATATGCCCCATATTAGACTTAATAGGGGTTCACTGACAGCCTTAGCAGAGTGGTGACATAGTGACCACAACACCTTCCACTTACCTACTAGCGAGATGACTGTGACACCAGAGGATGTATGGCGTATTCTTCACATTCCTTTTGTTGGGGAGATTGTCATGCATGATTCAGAGGAGGTTGGTGGGGTAGAGTCTATGTGGAGAGTTTTTCAGGATCCCCATGTTGCAGGAGAGTGAGTTCCATGGGTAGAGATTTATGAGTCATATGCTCCACTTCTTTCAGTTTTGGCCAGCTTTATTGGTGGATTCCTTTGTCCTGATAAGAAGTCAAAGGGTCTATCTCTTGGATGGGGTCGGGTATTAGAGGGTATGGTAGTACATAGGACGAGATATGCTTGGGGCATGTGCATGCTCGCTCAGCTATACCATGATTTGCACTGGATTGTGTACCTCAGAGGCAACAGTTTATCGGCGGGAGCTACCCTTCTTCAGGTATGGGCATGGGAGCATATTACTATTACACGTCCTGTGCCGATTTTCTTGAGACCAGTTATGAGACCTTATGTGTTTCGTTACAGAGGTAGGCCTACCCAGCATATGATGGGTAAGCTAGATTATTGGAGGCGGATTATTGATGATGTAGAGACAGTGACCTAACATCCCTATTTAGACTGTGATGACTGGGATGATGATGATATTGAGATGGGGTTCTTAGCCAATTTGATGTATTTGATCGAGAAGAGCCCCAGGATTTTGGAGCGATTTATGTTTCGTCGCATTTACAGGCAGTATGGGATTGTGCAGTGTATGTCACAGGGAGTAGCGCACTATAGACAACGACGGATAGACGCCAGTGACTGGGGTCCATGTTTGCCTTATGGGGCTCTTTTTGAGGGTTATCGTGCTCTACAGCCATCGGCATGGGATATGCAGCGAGATATTGTTGAGGCACCTGTTACTCCCGAGTACGAACAGTACTTGGCTCTGCACCCTCCTCCTCGTATTACCATTCCAGATGAGCCAGTACCAGCACCAGCAGCTGCAGGGGGTGTTCAGGTTGGTCAGAGACGGGGGAGAGAGGAGGATGTAGATGTGGACATGGAGGGTAGCGAGGAGAGTGACAGTGATGAGACTGATGATAGCAGCGAGGATAGCAGCGATGATAGCAGTGATGATGATGGCAGAGATGGGAGGAGACCGAGCGTAGAAGGTACTATAGAGCCATCGACTAGTGTGCCTCGTAAGAGGCAAGCCATTGCTTCCTCATCGGCAGAGTGATCAGAGGTTGCAGGTTTACAGGTGCAGGTTCAAACCTTACAGGGACAGCTAGCACAGGTGCAGGGATTACTAGCACAGACGCAAGCCCAGATGCAGGCACAGTTAGCTACTGCATAGACACAGATTACCTCTTTGATTGGTGAGAGAGATGAGGCCCTACAAGTAGCAGCGACAGCACAGGCTCAGCTAGTAGGTGTACGAGCACAGTTGACCACTACCTAGGCATAGATCACAGCTTTGACTACAGAGCGAGATACTATCAGACAGGCAGCAGAGACATCACAGGCTACTACAGAGAGATTGCAGAGAGTGGCAGATGGGACCTCTGTGGAAAATTACATGCGAGAGGCCATGTAGGCAGGTGCTGAGATTGAGTTTTACATGAGCCGCTATCATGAGCTTTGCCCCTTAGAGCAAAGAGTCAGTTATGCCCAGTCCCGCTCAGAGAGGACTCGTTCGAGGACAGTGAGCAGAGGCGTGACACAGCCTCTCCCAAGAGATCCAAGAGATCCTAGGACATCTGGTGATGGTCTTGATACTAGCGCGAGACCTACTCCTTCTGGTGCGAGTACCACTTGATATCAGTTGTGTACCCTTTGAGAGATATATACAGCCATTTTTGACATGATGTTATTTTTATCCTTTTCAAACTTCATTGTATACTTGACACTTGATGAGAAATATATGTGCAGCGGTTCGATTGATCTATGATGTGTTCTACATGATTGATGTGGGGTGTGTGCAAGAAGTTGAGTCCACTTTTTGGCCAAAAAGTGGAAGTGTTTTCCCTGATTTTCAGAATTTGACACATTTGACCTTAAAATTTGAAGCACTTAGAGATGGAATCTTCAAAAAAGTCATTGATCATAAAATGTAGTACTCAGAGTCTAGTTTCCAAATATGTAATTTATTTCAATACCCAGATTGTAAAAATTGAGTTTCAATTGACGTTTCTGAAAACCACTATTTAAAAGTCATTTTTTTATACCATACCATGCACGTGTACCACATCCATATTTTGACCTAAATTATCATATTTTTCTAAATCCTTTTGGGAAAAGATTTGTGACTCACTAAAGCTTGCTTTTAATATTTTTTATAATTTTTATTGAATTTTTTTTTTTTATTAAATATTTATTAGGCATATTTATGATTTTGAAAAATCATCGTGTACGACACGCATAAGATGACCTAAACTTATCATTTTTTAATTTTTTTTTTTTAACTAAAAAGAATTGTCTGAAGTTTTCTCTCGTGCAATTTGTTTTTCAAAATGTTATGTTGATCAAAAGTTATTAAAATACTAAAAAAATTTGATAATTCAAATTTATGGACTAGTTTCATTAGAAATTAATTGAAAAATAGAAAAAATAATCAAATTATTAAAAAAAATACATATTTGGAATCTGTACTGTCTCATCTATAATGGGTTTTAATTTCGTAAAAAAAATTTACAAAATAGGTCTTCAAACATATGTCCAAAGTCATTATTTTCCTGTGACATTAACAGGACCTTCAAGTTGCAGGTCAAACTAGGTCCAAAGCTTAGGTTCGGGTCCCAAGCCATTTCAGAACCAAAAACAAATAAAAACCGCTCAAAATTTCATAATTTAAAAGCGGGATCCGTTTTAAAATGGGATCCCATTTCATAAAAACATTTTTAAGGTTCTATGAAGCGGGATCCGTTTGAAGTCTTCAAAATGAAAATTTCCAAAAATGGAAAATTTTCAAGCGGGATCCCATTTGAAAACTTTCAAAAATGAAATTTTCAAAAAGTGGAAGTTTCCATTTCGGAAATTTTTCAAAAGCGGGATCGTTTAAAACTTTCATTTTGGAAAATTTCCGTTTTTAGAAAATTGTCAAAACGGGATCCCATTTTTTAAACTTAGGCTTGGGATCCCGTTTATTATAAAGCGGGATCCCATTTTTTGAAAGCCGAATTCATTTTTTTGCCTAAGGCAAAAACTTCCACGTTTCGTGGACTCAACTTTGTGCACTTACCCTGTGATGGATGCATTGATCTTTATGATGTGTTCTACATGATTGATGTGATGGATGCATTTTATCTTTATGATGTGTTCTACATGATTGATGTGATGGATGCATTTTAATTTTTATGTTTTATGATGATTTATTGTACTAGCTTGTATGGATGCATTAATGATGATGTGATATGATATTGATGATGTATTTCCTTTCTGTATGATAAATAAAATGTGATGTAAATGAATGATGTATGGATGAAATGCAATGTATGATATATAAAATGAGATGAAATGATGTATGGATGAAAATGTAATGTATGATGTGATATGATATTGATGATGTATTTCCTTTCTGTATGATAAATAAAATGTGATGTAAGTGAATGATGTATGGATGAAATGCAATGTATGATATATAAAATGAGATGAAATGATGTATGGATGAAAATGTAATGTATAATATATTAATGAGGTGTAAATGAAATGATATATGGATGAAATGTAATATAGAATGAGATATAAACGAATGATGTGTGTAATGAGATGTCATGTGATAGATAAAATGATATGTGATATATGATATATAAAATGAGATGTGAGTGAAATGATTAATGTAATGAATGAGATGTAAATGAATGACATATGGATGAAATGTAATGTATGAATATGTGATATGTGATAGATAAAATGATGTAAAATGCCTTCTATATGTATGCAATGAATGATGATTTTGCAACTACATGATAATGACAATGTGATGAGATGTAAATGAATGATGTAACATAATGTGTATATGATGTCACGAAATGAGATGTTTATTGTGAAATTTATGATGAGATGAAGAAATGATTTTATATGCATGCTATTATGAAAATTGTATGTGTCAAGTATACTCAATCCTTAATAAGAAAAGATAACTTTATTTGCGAATGAATCTTTGTAACTTGTGCAACCAGTACTCTGCAGATGTATTATTATGAATGCAATCTATGTTTACCATGCAAACCTATTTTATCAATGTAAATCTAAGTGTCATTTCAATAATCTTTTTATTCTACTTTGTATCATCATTGAGCTTTTAAAATGTTGAAAGCGAATACAAGCATCAATGATATGAGATAGACCAATGATGACCTGAGTATTTCTTTCATGATATTTGATATTGCAAGCGAACACAAGCATCAAGGTATAAGATAGACCAATAATGACCTGAGAATTTCTTGCGTAAACATACAAGAATTAATCATTTTCTTTAAGTGAATCAGAATCTCATCCATGATACTTGGTAGAGCACTTCCTGCGACAATTCACAAAATAATAATGACTAATTCACAAACAACAAACAAAGAAAAGGTATCATTCTCCTTCCTTGCTTCTCTAGTTCAATACATCATCGAGTAGCTCCAAAGAAATGATAAGCAAATGATAAACAAATAAAAAGAACAACAATTCAAATTCTACTTAATGTATTTTCAAATCATTATTTAGACTAGATCATCGATGTTGAAATGTGTGTTGATGTTTGCATGATATTCCCAGATGTTCGACCAAATGATGTAACTTAAAGACCTATCCTAGGGGTCTTGGGGACTAATCAAAGATTAGTCTTGCCTACGTTATACACGTAGGGACCACGTAGTTCGACTGACATAAACTCCATTTTCTAACTGATGTAGACTCTATTTTTGTGTTTTCAATTTTATGAATGTTTTTGCATGGATTTTCTGATTTTCTGATGTGTTTGGATTTTGATTTTCTGATGTTTTTGGATTTTGATTTTATGATATTTTTGGATTTTGATTTTCTGATGTTTTTGGATTGTGATTTTCTGATGTTTTTGGATTTTGATTTTATGATGTTTTTGGATTTTGTTTTTCTAATGTTTTTGGATTTTGATTTTATCATGTTTTTGGATTTTTCCAAGTATTGTCAATTGGTGTTGTCATGTTTGACTGCCTTTCCATTTAAGCTGAAAGTCCATTATACCAAATAACACTAGGATGTTGCCCCCAAGCCCGGGTAAAACATGATATTCCTGCTATGACATGGATAGTGATAATGATTATCTCAAATGATAGATGGAAATGATATGAAAGAAAACAATCGTAACAAAACTGTACCTAATAGACAGAAGAGCTTGGTGAAAATCACAAGTAGCGCCTGTTTGCCAGGTTTTCATCACTTGTTTTTATTGTGTCCTCTTTCTTTTTCTTTGTTTTTTTTTTTATTGTATTTTTTTTTTTTGTCATCATGACGCTTGTTTGCCAGGTTTTCATCAAGACAACTTTATTGATCATGCACTAGGTATCCTCAAGTGTAGAATCGCCTGAGATGAATGATGTTCATGGGTTCCTCCAACATATCTCCTTCTGGTGTAGACATTTGGTATGCTCCTGATCCACAGACTGATGTGATGACATAAGGCCCTATCTAGTTAGGTTCAAACTTTCCCTTCTTTTCTCTATCTGCTTAATTTCTAGGGTTTTCCCATAGGACCAAGTCTCCGATCTGGAAGACTCTAGGCTTAACCCTATGATTATAGTTCTTGGACATTCTTTGTTGATAGGCTGTCAAATGATTGACAGCTTATTGTCGACGTTCATCAAGTAGCTCTAATTCTTGAAGTCTAGAGATCCTATAATCCTCATCTGAAATGAGTCCTTTTAGTGAAACTCGAAGGGATGGAATTTCTACCTCAATAGGTAATATTGCTTCTGATCCATAAACAAGAGCATATGGCATAGCTCCTGTTGGTGTTCTGATGCTAGTCCTATAAGCCCAAAGAGCAGGATTAAGCTGAACGTGCCAATCACGCCCTACCTCATTTACAGTCTTCTTGAGAATCTTTAGTATTGTTTTGTTTGAAGCTTCTGCCTATCCATTACCTTGAGGGTAATAAGGGGTTGAAAAGTGATGTTGGATGTGGAACTTTTCACACAACTCTTAGACATCTTGGTTCTTGAAAGGCCTGCCATTATCTGTGATGATTGACTGGGGTATCCCATATCTACAAATGAGATAATTAAGTATGAAATATGATATTTGCTTCCCAGTGATTGTGGTTAAGGGAACTGCCTCCACCCATTTTGTAAAATATTATGTTGTGGTGATAATGAACTTGTGTCCATTAGATGAACATGGGTTAATTTTCCCTACCAAGTCCAATCCCCACTGACAGAAAGGCCATGTAGTTGTGAATGGATGGAGCTCCTGTGTCGGTGCATGTATAAGATTGCCATGAATCTGGCATTTTGGACATCTCTTGACAAACTTATAAGATTCTTGCTCCATGTGTGGCCAGTAATACCCCAAACGAAGGAGTTTCTTGGCTAAAGATAATCCACTTGAATGTGTACCACAAATTCCTTCATGGACTTCATGTAAAGCAGAAGCGGACTTGTTATGTTCTAAACAACGCAAAAGAGTACCATCTAGGCCTTGATGGTAAAGGGTATTAGCAATAATGGTATGCTTGGCAGATTGGCGTATGAAGTTGCGCTTTTGGTTGCGAGAAAGATTTGGTGGTAATATATTATCTTTTAGATAAGTATAAACATCTCCATAAATGGAAGATTGGGCACTATCCAAAAGGCTTATGGTTTGGTATTTGGGATTTGCATATGCAGGATTTGACACTTGTTCCACAATAAATCGATAACGATCTTGCGTTTCAGGCATTTGTAGAAGAGATGCTATTATGGCCATGGCATCTGCTGCTTTATTCTCTGATCTTGGTATCTGCTCAAATTTGATATCCATGAAGTATTTCCTTAGATCATCTACCAGTCTCTTGTATAAAATTAGTGTGTCATCCTTAGTTTGGTAATCATTGTTGACTTGATAGATGATCAATTGAGAGTCTCCATATACCTGTAGTTCTGTGATTTTTCAGTCAATAGCCACTTTAATTCCAAGAATTAAAGCTTCATATTCGGAAACATTGTTAGTGCAATGGAAGGTAAGCCTATAAGATCGTGGAATTGTGTGCCCAAGAGGTGTGACAAATAAAACTCCTGCCCCTAATCCATGTTGTGTGTAGGATCCATCGAAGTAGAGTTGCCATGGTTGTGTTGTAACGTTGAGGATATCTGCATCAGGAAATTCCATGGTCATAGGATGGCAGTTTGACAATGGAGCTTCTGCTAATTGGTCGGTGATGACTTGTCCTTTGATAGCTCACCTTTCAACATATTGAATGTCAAACTCACTGAGGAGCATGACCCACTTTTCCAACCTTCCTGTTAAAGTTGCTTTGCTCAGTAAATACTTGAGGGGATCAATTTTTGCAACGAGCTTGACAGTGTGAGTGAGCATATAGTGTCACAATTTTTGTGTTGCAAATACTACTGCTAAGCATGATTTTTCAATGAAGATGTAGTTTACTTCATGTTCATTGAGTGTCCTGCTGATATAGTATATTGCCTGTTCCTTCCCTTCTCTATCCTCTTGCGCCAACAAGGCTCCTAAAGAGATATTTGTTGTTGCAATATATAGCAACAATGGCTTGTCTTCACTGGGTGGCACCAAGATTGGTGGTGTCATTAAATAATGCTTGATTTGATTGAAAGTACTCTCACACTGTTCATCCCATTTAAAAAACACATTTTTATGCAAAAGATGGTTGAATGGATGACACCGATCTGCTAGTTGAGAGATGAATCTTCTAATGGACTGTAGTCGACCTTGTAGAGATCTTAATGTACTAATGTTCTTAGGAGGTGGCATTTCCACAATGGCTTTAACTTTTGCTGGATCTACTTCAATTCCTTTTGTAGAAACTATGTATCCAAGTAGTTTTGTTGATGTTACTCCAAAGGCACATTTCTTAGGATTTAATCTGACTTTAAATTTCTCCAACCTGTCAAATATTTTGGCTAGTATCTCTAGATGTCCTTCCCTAGTGTGAGACTTGGCTAAGATACCATCCACATAGTCCTCCATGAAGGTGTGCATCATGTCGTGGAAGATTGTTGTCATAGCTCACTGGTATGTAGCTCCTGCATTCTTTAACCCAAAAGGTATGACGTTCTAGCAAAAGGTGCCCCATGGACATGTGAATGCTGTCTTTTCTTGGTCTTCAGGAGCTATTTTGATTTGATTGTATCCTGAAAATCCATCCATGAGTGATAGCATTTGATGGCCAGCTGTTAAATCTACAATCATGTCTATGTTTGGCAAAGGAAAATCATCCTTTGGACATGCTTTATTTAAATCTCAGAAATTAGTACATATTCTGATGGTGTGATCTGGTTTTGAAATAGGTACAATGTTGGATATCCATTCAGCATAATTAATGGATCTGATAAATCCAGCATCTAGTAGTTTCTTCAAATCATTTTTTACCAATAATGCAACATGTGGATGCATTTTTCTCAGCTTCTGTTTTACTGGTTTAGTGCCAGCTGGTAAGGATAAGTGATGCATAATGAGATCTATGTCTAAGCCTGGCACGTCAGAGTATGACCATGCAAAATTGATGCATCGTTCTTCAAAGAATTTGATAAAATCTAGCTTTTCTGTATCTGTCATGGATGCTGCCAGGTGTAGGATTCTCACTTTCTCTGTTGTGCCAATATCAATAGACTGTGTGGGTTCTATCAACACTGATGATCTTTCATGGTAATGTTGTGGGAGGATGTCAAACCTTCCATCCTTTGGTGCCTCAATTAGGTTTTCACCATTGGATGCGTTCTTTGTTTTTACTATTTTAGGATCAAATACTGCCATAGAATGGTTTTCACCATTAGATCCATTTTTTATCTTCATATTTTTGCAAATAGAAGGCTTGGCATCCTCCTGCCTAAAAGCATCGTTAAAAGAAGTATTGGTAGAACAAGCATCAGATTCCTCACAGCAAAGGTAGTTAAAAATGGCGAAATCATTGTCAAAAATAAGGAGATTGATGGTGTGTTGGGGTTCCCACTCGATAAGCTCAGGATGCAGTAAAGGCAATGAATCATTAGATGGGTTGAGTTCAGCGATTGTGAAAGCTCGGACGGAAATGTCGTCTAGGTTGTTAGTGGTTATGTTGAAGCCTACGAAGGTATTTTCTTCCACATCATTTATCTCAATTGATGTCCGTTCATCTTCACTTGAGTCATCAAAATTTTTTGTTGCAAAGACAATAGGATTAAAACTCGAGCTTTGACCCTCCTCACGTTTGGGGGTATACTTTTTGATAACATCGATCTGAATATCTTCATAGGAAACATCTGATAAGTTATCCACTCATATTCATTTGAATCTGTTTCAGAGTTATCTCTCATTTGAAGAATACGCTCCATAGTTTTATTGGTGATTTTTGCTCTTGCTTCTTCTGTGTATCCCAGTCCAGCTCTATCATTTTGCTGAATTGTGAGAACTTGGATCGGTTTCGTTACACTTTGTTTCCCTCAATCAAGAGATCCTTGTTCTATTGTATATACTAGTCCAGTTTTATCCTTATGTTGGAGCATGACTGGCTGGATTGGTTTTGTTACGCCTTGTTTCCTTAACCCAAGAGGTCCCTGTCCTGAATATCCCATCTTCTCCAAAATAGTTTTTCCCTTTCCAAATTGATTTGTTTCTAAGATATTACTCATGGAAGTGGAAGCTTCCTCATCCCTATAAATCCAATTTAGTATGGCCTTATCTTCTGTTTCTTCATCTAAGTTCCCAGCTTTTACAAATCTGCCATCTAATGTCGTTGTAGATTGTGCTGATTTTTGGGTGGTTGTAGATGGTTGTCCATATGTTTGTAAGGAGGGTAACATCTGTGATAGATGGAAAGAGTGCCCAACACCATATTCACTTATCCCTTCATCACTTATCTGTACTGTGTTGGTGAATTGGTGTGAAAGTGAAGCCAATTGTTCTTCAACATTTGAAGGGTTAGATTGTGCCACCCTGAACTCTTGTGATTTTTGTTGTTTTGGAAGCCATTTTGATATGAAGATTTGTTGTTTCTCACCATTAGATGTATCTGATGTGCTAAATTCTCTATTGTGAGGTATCAATGTATCCTGAGATTTTTTCAATGTATGACAAGTGTGGGTGTCATTATAGTCTGCTATAATTGTTACCTACTGTCCATTGACAGGAAATTTCAGGCATTGATGATAGGTGGAAGGTACTACTTCCATATCATGAATCCAAGGACATCCCAACAGTATGTTGTATGTCAATTCTCTATCTAAGACTTGACAAACCACATTTTGGACAATAGGTCCCAATTGAATGGGTAATATGATCAACCCTTTAGAGGATCTTTCTTCCTCATCATATGCTTTGATTGTGATTTTTCTTCTGGTATCAATGGCTTCATCTAAGTATCCTAGTGCATGAATCAGCTTTAAGGTACAAATATTTAAACCAGCCCCTCCATCTATTAGGACACACTTTACACGGTGTTTATGGATGAGGACTTCAATGTGAAGGGTGGAATTATGTGGATGGGTGAGTGATACATCATCATGTTCGGAAAAAGAAAGGAAATGAGGTGCAGATAGATGTCCCACCATAGCTTGGAACTGACACACATCCAAATTGTTAGGTACCGTGGTTGATACAAGAGCTTGTTCAAGAACCTCTTTGTGTGATGGGGAAATCTTTAAAAGTTCCAAGATGGATATTTGTGCCGGTATTTTTTGTAATTGATCGATAAGATTATATTGATTAGAGGGAGGATCCACAGATGGGGATGATATTGATGCTCCTTTCAATATAACTTTGGATTGTGCCCTTGTTGTGACATTAACCGGTTGGTACTCTTGTTTCCCTTTGAGTGTGATTACATTAATTTGGTTTTCAGATTTTTCCATATGTTGTACCAAATTGGTAGATGTAATGTCATTGTTCCAATTGATTTGGCGACATAACTCTTTATCGTCCTTGGCAGCAGAAAAACAAAGGATCGTTGTGTCATAAACATAACCGACGTTCTTACCTTTGGTGTTTGTAGAAGAGGATTCTCCCTTCTGATAATTGGGTAGAGGATTTTTGAACGTCATATGATCTTTGTTTGTTTGGTGTCCCTCTACAAATACTTTCTTTTGGTCTATGAGGTCTTGTACCGCATGTTTTAACTGCCAACAATTTTGAGTCATGTGGCCTTTATTTTGATGGTAGTGACAGTAATGTAAGTCATTCCACCATGATGGTTTGACTTGAGGGTCCCAATTTCTAGCCTCTTGTACTTGAATGAGTTTTTTGTCTAAAATTTATTTAAGGATTGATTTCAATGATTTTCCTAATGGCGTGAATTTTCATTTATTGGATGGTCGTTGGAATGATTGGGTTTTTGTTTCTCCACTGTTTTGATTATTTCCTTGATCACTACTTTGTTTGACATTAAGACCATTGTTTTGTTTGTTTGTAGTGGTTGGCGTCAAGGTGAATACTGGTTTAGATGTGTGTGTATCGATCATGGTATCAGTATTCTTGTTCTTTTGCCAAAATCTTGGCTTTTCGTTGTTGTTGTTAGAGGAATTGTTATTGTTTGAACCTTCAATGAAGTGTTTGATCATTCCTCTTTTGATTAGAGCCTCTTCAATTTTGAGCCCCTTTTCGATAACTTGTACAAATGTAGATGGACATTGTAAGTCCAATCTGTAATTCATGTCATCCACTAAGTTATCAATGAACATCTATATCTTCTCCTCTTCAGGAATAGATCTAGGGTATTTAGCAAATAGCCTTCTCCATCGTTGGAGAAAGGAAAGAAACTTTTCACCCTTTACTTATTTGGTGTTGTAGAGTTCTTTTAAGGTCACCCCATGTTGGATGTTGAATGAGAAGTGTGTTATGAACCTATTGATCAGTTCTTCAAAAGATTGGATCCCAAGTTCCAATTTATAAAACCACTCGATGCAAGTGTTTCCTAAGCTTCTTGGAAATAATTGTACTAAGTAAGAGTCCTCATGTGCGAACTCTATGCTCATGGATCGAAATTCTCGTACGTGATCAAATGGATCAGTTCTTCCATTGTATTTGTTGTACGTTTGGTATTCACAATACCGTGGAAATGGTATCATGTTAATGCTTGGATTGAATGCATAAGGGCAAATGTCTTGTAAGGAATATCTTTTTGTTGGCCCTTGTTGGATATTTTGGAACTGTAATTGTAATTGTTGGATTTGTTTTGTCAAAGCATCTATTTGATTTGGGTTTTCCATACTAGTTGTCTGGGGTGTGGTCATTTCCTTGAGTTGATTGACATCAAAGTCTTTAGGAAGCTTAGCACCTTTGTCAGCTAATAATAGAAGATACTTTTACATATCTTGCTCTAGCATCTTTTCCATAAATTTATGGAAATGAGGGTCTTGTTGAACTTTCTCGATTTCTTCTGTAGTTATTTGTATCTCGTGTGAATTAGTGTGAGGATCAGTGTTACTGTATCATCCCCAAGGGTTTTCTTCAGCCATGGCTGCTATTCTTTCATTTTCTTCTTGTTGTTGTCTTTGATATGCTGATCGTGTCAAAATAGGCATACAAACGTTAGAGTTTTACTCTAGACTTTGATCTTGGATTTTTGATTGGATAAGTGTCAAGGTTTTTGATTTAAAATCTGATTTAGTCATGTCTAGTTTCGTGATGGAAGGATGATAAAAATCCTTGATAGGGAAACTTTGATAGAAAATCTCAGATTTAGTGATAAGGACACTTTGCCAAATGTTTCAAGATCTAAGCGTAATGGTAAAGTTTTCTTTCTGTATGATTCAAGTGTTTTGGACTATGAAAAAAAAAATTTGGACTGATGAAAACCTTGTTATCGATATGGGCAAACTGACAAACTATCTTACCAATTTTCTATTTTTCTGACTTTCTGGAGCACTAAAACAGAGACATGACGTGCTAAAATAGAGCAGTGACGTGCTAGAATAGAGACTCAAAGCGCTAAAACAGAGTAGTAAAGCACTGGAACAGAGACCTAAAGCACTAAAACAGAGACCTGACACGCTAGAACAGAGACCCAAAGTGCTAAAACAGAGAAGTGACGTGCTGGAACAGAGACTCAACGCACTAGAACAGAGACCCAACACGCTGAAATAGAGCAGTGACGCCCTGGAACAGAGACCCAAAGCGCTAAAACAGAGACCTGACACACTAGAACAGAGACCCAAAGCGCTAAAACAGAACCATGAGGTGCTAAGATAGAAAACTATCTTATTCTATGAAACTTACTTGGTCTGGTATCGTATTGTATGGCTAGTTGTGGGATGTATTCTGGATGAATTCTTTGACTGTGATTGTGGTGTTGCCTAAGAGCCCTTCTTTGATAAAATGCTTGTGAATCTAAGGGAGCTATAGCATAGTCATCCGTATAACCTCTAGAGAAATCATGATACCTATGAATAAAAGTCCTATGTTGGAGTAGAACTTTCCTGCTTTGATATAGAAATCGTTGTTTTCTCAAAAGTTGTTTGTATGCAAGTGTCTTCTTTGGTTTTCTGATTCATTTGATAAGAGATTTCTTGAAAAACTTGGTGGATACCCAATCTCAAATCATGAGAATTCCACAAGTGTTTTGATTTTGAAGATTTTTGTGATGATCTTATCTGAGTTTAATGAGAGAAAACACAGCAAGAAAGAATAGAATGGTTGACTTTAAAAATCCTAGAATCTAAACAGATAGTGTATGTTCTTAAGAATCAAGCATGACTCTTTTTGATTTTCACTGGTTTATAACAGATAAGACACTTCAGATAGACTCACTCCTAGAGACAAAAGGTCATCGTTATATACTCGAACGGCCCATGGCTTGGAATTGCGTCAACTCACACAACCATGTCACCCCATAGAGGGCGCCCGTGTTTTTGTCTTTTCAAAGTGCGTACTCAGAGTGACGGAAGTGGATACCGGATCCCTTGAGCAAATAGTCCTTGGAAATTATATGGTGAGTGCTTGAGGGTAGATTCTTCCCCACCCCTGCACCACCGAGTATTACAATGTTTAGAAACTGACAAGCGTACTTCTATTTCTAGGTTCTTAGATAAGATTTCCATTCAGAGCGGAAAATGGATTAACTCCCTCGAGAGACCTCCCAATCTTTAAAACAAAGATTTTGGGGATGGTTATCTTGCACACTTCCGTTGAAAGAGGGTTTCCCCAAATTCACATAAATTTTTAAGTGGGTTCGAATACCATGGCTTTTGGCTATCCCCACTCAGGTCGTTCTCGTAGGGTGAGTACTTTTTCCCACTACGGCAGGCCTATCTAAAGGTTTTAATGAAAGCTTGAAAATGCGTAAAGTAAAAGTGAGTATGGTATTCTGATGCACCCAATTAAGGGGAGAGCATAAACCTATCACCCAATCACAGCAAAGAAGTTGTTCTTTTTAAAACCCAAAAGACAAATGATCTAATCTATATGGAGATATTGCTCCATAAAAAGCATGATGTTCAATTTTAATCCCACAAGAAAATGTGAAGTTTCTATCCTAGGATTGATCAATTTTTATCCATTTATATCCTAGGATTGATAAATTTTATCCATTTGCTATCCTAGGATTGGTAAATTTTAATCAAAAATAGACAAAAACAAAATCTGGCCGCGGATGCGTCAGATCCAGATTAAAAAAATGATTTTAAAGACAGTGACGTGGCGCGCTGAAACAGTCACACGGTGCACTGAAACAGTGACTTGGTGCACTGAAACAGTGATGTGACGTGTTACAATAGAAGCTCAGTGCGCTACAACAGACCACCAGCGTGCTAAAAAATCCAACTAGCGCACTGCAAAAAGTCACGGTTCCGCAAAAACTATCACGCTGATTCTTGTAAGACACTTTTCACAAAATTTATTAGAATATGGGGTTAGGCCCCATGGTGGGCGCCAATTTGTAAGTGGTAGAATGGGGAAAACAAACTAAACATGCTTCTACACTTCTAAATAGGACATTGCATCTAAGATTTAAGGAATTTAAACTAATTTAAACTAGAAATCTTCAGAAATTTATCCTATTGCTCTCTAACTCTAAAAATTTCTTTAATCTACTTTGCTCTCAGATTTAGAAGCTTATTAAATTATTGAAATGACACTTAGAGAATGAGAATTAAGCTATTCTATTCTTATATGATTTAAATGTGCAACTAAAATGATTCTACAACAAAGCTTCTAAGAAAGAAACTACTGCAAACTGCCATAATTAAGATGCTGGAAGGATGTTGAGTGAATGTTGAATGCTTGAGATGCTAGATGAATGCTGGATGCTTTGGAAAACCTGCAGAGTAAGATTGCGTAAGTTGGGATCCTTTTCCTATAGCCAAAGAGTTGTATTTATAGCTTTCATGGTAACACATTTGCACAGGGATACGGGATAAGAGGCTGGGATTCAATCTGGAGAATTGAATGACATGGGATGAAAAGATGGAGCTGATCATGGAGGATTGTTCCTCCCCATGAAAACACCAGGCAAGATGAGAGGGAAGATTGGAGGAAGAAGATTGAGAGGACTTCCTACAGGTTTGTCCCCGAAGCTCTTCCTGTGAATGACAGTAGAATTAATTAAATTTTGAAATTTTAATTTTATTGGTGAGTGAATAGTGGTAAATGCATTAATTTAAATAATTTTAATTTATTTAAATTTAGCAAAATGGGAATAAATAATTTAATAAATCAAACTATAGAGTTTGTTTATTAAATTAAAACAAAAGGAAAATGATAATTAAATAAAATATTTTAGATATCTTTATTTAATTTAGAAAGAAATGTGATGAAGTAATTAAATAACACAAATTATTTAAGTTGTGTATTTAATTTATGATAGAAGTATAAAAGAAGTAATAATGATAATAATTAAATAAAACAAAGTTTTTAATTTTGTTTATTTAATTAAGAGAGAAATAATATGATGAAATAGAAGAATTAATAATGAACTTAATATAAATAAATATTTCTATTTATTTATTAAGTAGATGAATTTAAGATTAATTAATCAAATAAGTCGTATTTAATTAATTAGATTCTTCAGACCATTTTTAGGTGTCTACAGTGTGAGTATCAGTAGACGGTTCCTCAGCTCAAGTATTTTTCCTCACACTCTCGTTCAGATCTAACTAGTCATTAGTGTCATTTTTTCGTGATTCAAGAAAGCAAAAGGCCATTGAAAGCATGGTCTCTGATCCTAAAGGAAAAATTATAGGACGCGATAGAAATTTTATAAAGTTATCTAAATCCTATACTAGTATTTTGTAAAATCTATTCAAAGATAAAATTATAACATTACCCTAAATCTGGCCTCTCTTCAAGCTATATCCACAATGGTACGATGCACAATAGTTATAATTCCATTGAGTACATAGACATGATATAGAGCGGTGCATTTACCTATGTCATGAGATTCAAGACTACATCAATGAAAGAACTATCCATCTCAACAAAAGGAAACAAAAATCTAACAAATCTATGACTAATCCTAACAGTCAGATATAGATCTACATAGATATGTTCCCTTTCCATTCTGCTAACTTAGTTACATAATATTTTGTCTTTGGATCTTGTCTCGTTTGACTATGTGAACATGGTCTCATTCACTTGTATGCCTCCTATGGATAATGTGAGTGTTGTTCCTGATATAGCCTTTATCTTACATGATTTAACCTTAAACAAGGAGTCTTCTTTGTTATATTTTCTTGCTTTGATTAATGGTAACATCATAACTAATTAATGTTATAGTTGATTCATCTAGTTGAGTGAACATGATCACAGAGGAGGCCTTGTTCATTAACATTTTCCACAAGAATAAGTACAATAAGTTGCAAGATACTCTTTGTACTCATGATGGGTTGTCTATCACCCCTATGGGGTTTATTTCTTTATCAGTTTTAGTTGGTCTTAAGTCTCTGGATGTGGTATTTTTATGATCTTAGAATCAAACTTATTCAGAGAAAGGTTAGTCATTCCATGGCTAGCCTCTATGAATGTTCATTTTTTTATCATCCACAAGTGTCTAAAGTATCTCCATGAGGGTATCATGCATGTTGTCCCTAGCTACAAACCATTGGTAGCATGTTGGGGCTTTACTCTCAATCACTTTTAGCCCACCCTAGTCAAACCCCTCCCTCCTAGGGAGATCTTTGGTATCAAGATTATTGCAAGTATAAGACTAGGGGGTTCGGTTCCGAAGGGTGGTTTTTCCTCCATTGCCTAATGTTGTGTCATTAAAGGCTTCCTTGTGTGCACAACAACAAGCTTCACCCTTTTCCCCTCCAAAGGGGGAGGATAAGCTTGTTCTTTCCCTCATGACTTCTTAGATTCTAGTTCATCTTTTGTCTCCCATACTTCTGCTTCTCAACCCTTGGTGGCATCCTCAATTCTTTCTCCTATGCTTACCATAGAAAAATGAAAGTGCATATGCTACAGAGGTTGAAGCCTCAGGTTCTGAGCTTCTTGTTCTTTCCATAGTTCCCCATCCCACCCTATATGGGAGGGGGGAATTTTTCCATGGGGTTCCTCATGTGTCCTAGCATTTGTAGCCTTCATGCATCCTTTTGCCTCCCTCTAGGTTGGAGTGTGGGAAGAGACTTGGTACAAAGACACATCTTTTTTTTTTGTTTCTAAGTCTATTTCTCCTTCTACTCCTAATGAGTCTCCCCTTCTACTAGCAATAGTTGTGGAGGTCCCTCCTATGGTAGAGAAAGATCCCCTAGCCTCTTCTGAAGATGTCCCTTTGAGTTCCCATAGCCGACATAACCAATTTCCACATGAGCGTAAGCATTGGAAAAAGGCTCTGGCCAAGGAGCATGCGGCCTTGTAGTAGAGTGCTGAGGAGTTTGTTATTTTTTTGTCTACTCTTGCTTCTTCCATAGTTGCTTTTGATTTCACTTTAGTTCTGATCACCTCTATGCTTCTTTTAACTTCATTGGTGGACCCTAATGAACCTCACCCCAAAAGGGTGTAGGTATTCATCGCTACTTTGGTGAAGCCTCCCCTTCTTACTTCTCTCCTTGATATTCCTCCTTTTCCACACCCTATCAACATGCCTCATACTAAGGTGGTTTCTTCCAGCTTCATCTATTGGGATTCAACATCCTCTGTTGAAGTGTAAGTTGGAGGGTGTCCTCACCTCGAGTGATGGTCATAAGAAAGGTTCATCTTCTTTGAAGTCTAGTTTATTCTTGTCTTGTGTTGTTCTTGTGACAAAGGTAGCCCCTGCTTCCCCAAGGCTCGTCACCACCCCTCTTCTCAAGGTTGACAATGACTCTTAGGTGTGTTATCCTCCCCCCACTCAGTTGACACATGATACTCCTTTCAAATTTATGTTCAACTTGGTTGAGGATATCCCAACTCTGTCTTTGATTTTTTGCAAAATTGATAACCTTTGCCTCATAGGAGTTTGGCGACGAAGACCTCAAGGGGATTTCTTCCTTAGCTCTTGTTGTAGGAGAGTTATAGTGTACTATCCTTACTATCCTTCCCCTTCAAGCTCTTCCTCCCTCCCCTATAATGATCTAGATTGGGAGTAGGATGACCTGCTGGTAAACTCGGATTAGGGTGGTACCTCTTATACATATGTAGATTAGATTTGTGTGTTTGTTTGTGTCTCCCCACACTTGTCTATATTTTTTTTGTGTTCTTTCTTGGAGGACCCTTGCTACCCCTAAAGGTGCTTGGATAAAAGTGTGAGAATGTGTCATAACATTCTATTTTTCTTATCATTCTTTTATGTGTTGTGAACTTTTCTTTTCCACATCAAGGACGATGCAAAGTGTTAAGGGCATTTAGACCTTCTTCCATGTTGACCCAATTTTTATTTTTTATTTTTCTTCATGTAATATTCTTCATGTTTTGATAAATTTGGGGATTGATGATAGTTAATACATATATTATATCTATTCATCTATATCTATGGGTAGTTATGATCTTGAATTATTAGATCTCCCTATCTCTTGATTTTTTCATCTCTATCTATTTTCTTTGTGATATTGTGGTTTTCAATGTGTTGTCCCTCTCATGTGTTACAACATACCACGAATACATCTTGCAATGTATTTTTTCCCACAACATCCATTATCTTTACTTTCTCTCCTTAGAATGACATGCGCTCCTCTACATCACACACATCATTCTAGGGGGCTCTCATATCTGCTTAATTTACAACAAGGGGTATCCTTTCAAAATGATTCCTTGGTGAAAGTTTATTTCAAAAAGATCCCTTGGTGAAAGAGTCTAAAAAATTCCTTTCAAAAAGGAGCATTATTTCCCCCTTGGTGAAAGAATTTGAAAAATTCCTTTCAAAAAGGATCATTCTTCTCAATGGATTCCTTGAGGGAAATTACCTAGCTAGACATGTCTTATATATGATATTTGACATCCTTTTTTATTGGTGTCTGAATGTCTTATTAGTAGTGTATTTTTCTGATTGAAGTGTCTTATTGTGTCTAAATATTTTATGGTGTCTAACACTTTCTTATTTTTCACCTAACATGTTTGTCTATAGCTGCCATGATTTTGGTGAGATTGCAATAGGATTTGCAAGACTAAAGATCTGTATCCTCTTCACATCTTGGTGAAGCTCATCCTACATCAGGTATACCAGATCAAAGGACTACTTCCTCTAGGTTTTCAATATATTCTCTTTAATATCTTTCAACTTTAGCTCACACATGCATAGACACATATTCTTACTAAAGTGGGGGCAAAATGTTATGGTGTAAAATTTCACCTAGTGTAATAACCTATAATATTACCTCGCCTTACTCTTATAAACTTTCCAATGCAAAAATCTGCCACATTTAACAGGGAAAACTTTAGTGGTGAATCTTCGCCAATTGGCGAATAATTGAAATCAACACCTCCAGAAATGATGAATAGTACAAGCTAGAAATGAGATTGAATTGCTAGGTTTTTACAAAAAAATAATTTCATCTTGATTAATTCGCCTATGTAATATTTTTTAAAATAATAAATCGAATTGATTTGCCATGTAAACGATGCATCATTAGAACTGATTCGCTAGTAGTTTATACTGTATTTAAAATATTAATTATATTCCCTAATAATATTATATTCCTATCATTAATTTTGGAGTAATATTGCCACTAATAATAAATTATCATTTAATTTTAGGGATATTTTAGCCTTGAATAGGGCTTTTATTTATTGCCATTGATTAGATTTTTAATTGAATGGTTGCAGGTTGATTCTATGACCTATATGCACGTGCCTTTTAAAAGGATTGTTGAGGATTGAAATTTTTTTTGGACCACATGATTATATTTAATCGTGTGGCCCAAAAAAAATTTGGGCCTCAACAAGCCTTTTAAAAGGCACGTGCATATAGGTCACGGAATCAACATGCAACCATTTGATTAAAAATTTGATCAATGGTAACAATTTCACTTTTCATTTAGTCTTTTCTTTAAAGAGATTTTTAAAAAATACTTAATTCATGTGTGCTCCAATGCATTTTCGATAGTGGATTTATTCTTGGTGGTGAGGGGCTTTTCCCCTCGACCCTGCCTGTATCGCAACAGGAGCGTGCCAAGGCTGCTATCCTCGGACCCAACAAGGGGACATTTTCCCCCCTACCCCCACAAGGGGGCTCTGCCCCCTTGACCCCTACAAGGGGTGTTGCCCCTTGACCCTGCTAGTGGTTGCCATCCCCGGGCCCCTACTTCAATATTGCAAAAAATAAAAAAAATATGGGGGAATTGCTCCAATCAACTATGCAAATTTTTAAAGGAGAGATTTTCCATTGTAATTAATCTTTTTAGTGATTATTCGATAGGATTCACCATTGTGATTATTATTTTTACAAATTATTCATTAAGATTTGCTAGGATTTTACAATTTTTTTAATAATGTGCATAGATTCACCAAGAAAATTAATAATTTTTTTTTAAAAAAAGGAAATATTTTCTAGGAAATTATAGCATGTAGCCAAGATTCACCAAGATTTTACACCTTCACCTAGGGGTGGGTTTCTTAAAGTTATCCCTAACCTTTACCTTGTCTTTTGCACATACCTTTGTTGTTCTCTATTGGTGAGGGAATTTTTTTAGGGACTCCCACACAAAGTGCAAACATCTGTGCACTACGTCAGCATCTTGACAGGATTCTCAAGTCAATGGACATTAGAGGCATTACATTCTCTATCACCCTCCAAATTGTAAAACCCCTTGCAACCCTTGATCGTCAAAAAACATCCTCTTACCTCCTAAAATTCTTTTAAACTTCATTCCATCCATTTTATCATCTCTCTCTCAATTTCACTTCACTTGGACATTCACTCAACCTTCACACTTCACACTCTACACCATTTGCTTCTACACCATTGTCTGTTGCAGGTTGTAAAATCTCTACTTCATTAGCATGATCATCTTATAGTTTTCCTTCCTCTCTTTTCTTCTCTAAGCACATAGAAAGGAGGGTAACATAGTTACTTTTCTTGCATTGTCTTTTTTATAGAATAGCGTCTAGATTTTCTTTACATTCTATAAGTTGTGTCTATTTCCATTTTTTTTTTATCATTTTCTATATATTGTGGTCTATTGGTTGTCCGTAGAGGTGGAAACACCAAAGTAGGGGTCTAACTAAGGCAGACTCCGAAAAACAACCACAACACTTTTTTGTTGTCATGTGTGTAGGTATTCTATGTTCATGAGGAGCTTACGAGAGGCTGAACCTTTTGTAAGTTCAGTTTCTTTTCCTATACTCTTGTAATTTTGTTATTAGATGGTTTTTCTTTAAAGTTAAAGTATTCTTCTTGTTGTTCTCTTTCATTTCATGTATTTCTTCATTTGTTGTTAAACTGTTAGATTAGAACTTTCAAGTTGTTAGCATGCTCTACGAGTTTTAGTTTGTGATCTCAACTCTTTGTTTGCATGAGATGCCAATGTACCCCTGAGATGATAGCATGGTGTGCTATTGAATTTGAATCACGTGCTAGCATCCTCTGGTCGAGTGCCACTGAGTTTACAGTCTGAGACCTCTAAGTTATGTTCACTATTTCTCAAAAACCTCCACCAGAAAACATAAAGAGTAGACCTTAGTTTTCCCTTCCTTCCCTACCTATTTGGTCTTGAGGTAGTCTTAAGGTAGTTGAGAGTAATTCACTCCCTTTAGGATTGTTTTTGTCTTAGAGACTTGGGAGTAGTGAATCCCATCTTCTACACTACCATTTCTCCCAATCACAAATTCCAAATGTTGTTCATTGGATTATTTGCATAGGCCTTTTTTGTTATGCATGCTTGAAAAGTGCATACCCCTCACATGTAAGAATAGGGTCTCTACAAGTTTCATTTATATCAATGAGCTTCTTTGTTAAAAATCCTGACCTTGGACCTACTCTTGGTCTCTTGAATGACCTCGGGAGTTGTGCAATTATTTCCTCATCCAAATTTCTCTTCTAGATCTTTGAAGTTCCAAACATTTTAAATGTTGGGTTCTGTAAATTAAAATACTAGGGTTTTATAAAATTATCTACTTGTTGAAGATTTTGAAAATCTTGATAGCATATACCCACTATAACCCCAATTTTTCCTTCTTGCCCAACTAAATTTTGATAATATACTATGAATTACCTTTAAATTTACTAGAATGCAATCAAGAATACTTGCTTGGTAACATTGTGTAGGATTCCCTAAATTCACCAATAAAACCCTTGCTCACTCTATAAATTTGCAGCAACTCGGTCCAACACTTAAAAATTGTGATTTGAATGAGTTTGGGCAAAGTGTTTTTACCTAAAACATCACAAATTTGGTAAATGGAAATCCCATCCACCATTAATTTTCACATGCTTGAATGTGTGACAAGTAATATATGTTTCCCAAGTTTGAGCATGGACCATCAATCTCAAGATCAATGGTGATCGCAGAGATTTGAATTTTCCTTTGTGAAGTGACAACTTTCTTTTTTCATTACGTGGACAAGTGTCACCATTTTAGGGACTCATGCAAGGGTGATAAGAGAAAATAAGAGCCTCCTCAATAGTGGAATTCTCCGCAACACATTGCGATTATGACACTTGTCAAAATCTCACAACTTTACAATAGCATAAACTTTATGAAGGCTTTAGATTTTGCTATAAAAATTAGCAGATGCTTGAACACGTGTCACTATTTCATTGTTTTGCATGGAAGAAAGTGTTAGATAGATAGGGTTGTGCGAAGAAAAGAGCCTCCGCGATATATTACATGCGCTTTAATAACAACTTAAAGAAACTAGGAATGTAGGGTTCCTACCACAGATGGGGCAATAAGGCTCAATGAATTAAAATAAAATATTTGACAAATAACATTAGCTCACTAAAATATATGACTCTGACACACGTTTCCTTTTTAAGGATTCACAAGACTAGAAAATGACAAAATAAAATCCTTTGTGAACTGAAGAAACAACACGATATGCTGATATGTTTTCCAAAAGATCCCAAGGAACTAAAAGCAATAGGAAGGCTTAAATAAATATTTTAATAAAGTTTTGCGGACCGACTTCCTAACACTCGAGGCGATGGGTAATATATGACAAGGATACCCTCAAGTCATAACTTAAGTGGTTGGGTAAAATTTTCACCATGTCAACAACAAAATAGAAATATGCAAGGGTTTTTCGAAAGGGTAGGGTTTTTTGAAAGCCATAATTTTATGACTTTCATACCCTAACATGGCACAATTGAGGAATCTCAAACTTTTAAAAAAATAGAGCAACCATATGATCACTAAATTTTATAAGTGTCACCATTTCTAAGATGTGAGGTGACTAAACCACTAAGTGAACTTAGTCTAGTGTAAATAGGACTACTAGGTCTAGGAACCAAATAAATGATAACTAGATATATAGAATAAAGTTTCCCATTAAAACAAACCATTAAGTTATACTCAAGGAGTAAGTAACTAAAAATATGAGTCCCAACAAGAAGTTCTAATGAGGTACTCATGTATAAAATAAAAGTCTCTCACAAATGGAGTATAGGAGAAAAACTAGTGAAAAAAATTGTCTCAAAAAGGGAGAACTAAATACAAAAGAAGGAGGGCTCAAGACTGCCCATGGAAAACTTCCTTCACCCCAAGTAACTAATGCAACACAAGATAGGGAGGTCATGCTAAAGGTTTAGTGAAGATGTCTACAACCTAATCTTTAGTAGGTAAATAATCTAAAGATAAAAGACTATCCTAGATAATCTATCAAATAAAGTGCTTGTGAATCTTGATTTTCTTTTTCTACTGATGCTTGACTAGGTTTTGTGAAATTTGTGGATGACACTTTGGTTACCACACCAAATTATAGTAGGATGATCAGGTGAAAGGCCAAACTCTATGATAATTTGTTGAAGCTATAGTACCTCTTGAAGTGCAAGAACTTCTCCTTGATACTAATCCTTAGTGGATGATAATGCAATAGTAGTTTTCTTCTTTCAAGAACATGTGACTAGACTAGAACCAAGACAAAAAGTAAACCCATAATTCAATTTTTGTGAGTCAATATATCATACTCAATTTAAATTGGCCTAGCCTACTATATGTAAAGCTCCTAGTTTGTACTAAATTCCACAAGGAGTGGTTCCCTTTAAGCATGTTACATGCGATATGCCTTATGCTAAACACCAAACGAAGGAACATTATAAAAGTTCCTAAGTATGAAGTTTATCAGAGTTTTGGAGATCTCCTCCCTTCATACTATTTTGGTATTCAATATGTGTTCTTCTTGATTGATGATCCCTAACTCACTCCCTTCACTCATTGCAAATTCCTTTAATTATTTTTATTACAAATTTGAGGCTTCACCTACCTTCCTTTAATTTCTAATTCTCCAAAATCATAATCCCCATGCTAACATCATCATCAAAGTTAAAAATTTTGGCATCCCTCATCTTCCCATACCTCATTGGAAAGCATTATATAGAAATATGATGGTTGATACCCTATAAAGGATTGTCTCATTGGGGCATCAAAGATGGACATGCTCTTCTCCCAAGCCCAATGATTAAGAATATTTCAATAGGCTTAAGGCCCAATGCTTGATGATAAGTTCCTTAGGGTTGTGGATAATTTAATATTTTTGCATGATGGAAGGCCCAAGCCTAATACTTCATAGATAGCCTCTAAAAGCTTGTTTTCTGACCTAAAATTTAGATAATGCTTAGATCAATCCTACAATTATTAAATATCATCATAAGGGAGCTACAAAGATGGATTTTAATGCTTTTGGCATGATTTCAAAGAGGAAAAGGGTATGTGCAGGATCATGATGGGCCAAAAAGTGGCAATATGATGGGTATTTGTAGGGTATGTGGCTGATGACTTTTTTCTTACCCAAAATTGATGAAATGAAAAGGGTTTTTAAAGGAGATTCTTAGCTTTCCACCAATATAAATTATGTCTTACTTTGAATTTAATACATAATTATTATTCATTTTCTATTTGAATTATGACTAAAGTCCTGATTGATAGGTTAATTGAAAAACATCTATAGCTTTCAAATGGTATCACATTTTTTGAATCTGAAACATGTGTCACATTCTATGCTTTAAATACTATAGGATTAAAAAATAAATTAATTTCATGAAGTTTTGACCAAGTTAAGGTGGTCAGACATATGATTTTTTATATTTTTTAAAAGTTGTAATAAAAAATTCATAATTAATTATTTACTTGGAAAAAAATTACAAAAAAATATACATCACATTAGGACATGGGTCCTCTACTTATATATAAAATATTATAAAAAAATATTATCATTTTATTGCGGTTAAGGTGGTTAGACAGACACCTACTTATTTTTTCCCTAAAATTTAAGTACTACTGTATTGAAATTTCAAATTTTCACCAAATAGTTTTTTTTTTATAAATAAACCTCTAGTATTTTAGAAACTACATTCAATTTGCTACAAATTCTATTCTTACATATTTTTGAAATAATATAGATAACTTATTCAAATTTTTACGTTAGGTTGCCTAACTCTTTTTTTTTTTGAATTTTTTGCCACTTAAGGGCCTATTTTTTCCATGATGATCCTGCACATACCCAAAAATATGCCCATACCCTATTAATATTGGAGAATTACTTTTGATAAAGTTCCATCTCCAAATCATGGATTTTGTTGGATATATTCATCCTTTTTGCACTCAAACTAAAAATTCATCAATGTTAGGATATGGTGGAGGTCCAAAGATGTCCTATTACACCTCATTGGTCACCTTGATTAGATTGGAATGTACACATGGTTTCATTTCATTAGTTTTCTCGATGGATAGGTTTCCTATCTTGTCTACAATATTTTGGCATGAATTCTTAGCTTCCTCTCTCCAGAATAAAGCCTCGATGTATCAGTTTTGTAAGGTTTCTTCTTTGGTTTCTCTAGCAATGCTATGCATTTTTGCATCCTCTACACCTATAAACATTCCTATGCCTCTTTATTGATATATATTGTTATTTTAGCTCCTCTCACTTACTGCATTTTATGTGGAACATTATTAACTTTATTCTTGTATGAAAATTTATCATATTTTCTATGTTTTTACATTGTACTAGTCTATTTGAAAATGTTGATTATAGATTATTTATTTCACTTTTAGTTTCCATAAAACCCTAACCTCCATTTATACCTCCAAGAACTGATTAAATAAGGAGCTATGTGAAATTTCTTAGTGATCCTTATTGATTTTCCGTGTAATTATAGGAAAGAAGAAACACATTATAATCTTGGTGCATCACCATATTTTCATTCCCTACATTCTCTCTTCCCTTTTACCTTTACAAGACGGCATGCAATGTTATTTTAGATTTATTCACTGCTAGGTTGGTCTAACACTACTACATACAGGTTAGAAAGTAGCTAGCCTTCTTTGGAGGTTTGATCTCATCTATAAGGATCCACACCTTAAGATAATTCCCATGTTTCACTAGAATGCTAGACAAGTTCATCAAGGGTGAATTTCCAAGTCTTAATAGTTTTTGGCATGCCCAATGGGACACTTAGCTTTGATTAAGAGTTTCTACTAAGAAAGTGGTGTTATTCTCAACATGTTACATCATTGAATAGGCATTCCAAAATTACCTAGCAAATTTTCAAATCTTGGTTCCAAATTAGTCTTACAAATATCATGCCCATAATTTTGACAAGAGATTCTTTAAAAGGTAACTTCAAATTCATTGAATTATAATCTACTTCTAGAAGAAAATAGAAATTCTTTGTCTCCAATAAGAAGAACAAGAGATTCTATAATATCATCCCATAGAGAATAATCTACACCATTTAGTAGGTTACCACAGCCAAGAACACTTACTATCCTATTAAATAAAACACACTTTCACATGGTTTCTCCAATGAATTAAATTTTAGTCACATTAAATGGTGGCAATTCTCTTTTGTTGACTCAAAGAGATGACATACCAGTGGATTCCCTAAAAAGTATATCATACTTCACTACTGAAATAACCACTACCCTAGTAAAACATATTCAAGATGTTGCTAATATATGTTTTTTTCATAACATAATTGAGGATAATGTGACAATTAGACTCTTAGCCACATCCTTGATAGGAAAAGCATAAAAATGGTACATGAGATTGCAACCTAACTCTATTCATAATTGGCCGAGCTAGGTGAAAATATCTATGAGCAGTTTGAAGACAAGGGTGACCACCTATCATTGGTAGAACAACTAACTAAAATTAAGAGGGATCCCATGAATTTATGGAAGAATTCAATTTTTTATATTTTAAAAAACTTGGGATAGAATCCCTACCTTGGTGAAACCATCTCCAAATCATGCCTTTCTATATTATTTGAGGGAAATTAATAACAATTTCACTTTTATGATAGAATCTATGGGAGGGACAACTCTACTGAATCCATATTATGTTGACATTATGGGAAAAAATGTTTGATAAATGATAGAAAAATAGGTCCAAGGACTCAAATTCCTCTATTCCTAGTGATTCCACCTCAACACCCCACCTTCATACCTCTTCCAATTACATCAACTAGCCAATCGTCTACCTCTAATTCTCTTTCAAATGAGTTGCATGAGGTTAAGACTCTATTTTAAAGTTTCGATAATGAATTGGTGACCTTAAAGAGGAAACAAGATCAAAACAATAGCCCTTACTAGCTTCATAATCAAGCTTAAATCAAGAAAATAGACAAGAATACCAAGGGAATACATAAGGGAAAGACCAATGGAATTATACCATTCCTCTTAATAGTGTCAATCCAAAAGTTGCTAATACTTCAATGTCACTTGTCCTAGTGAGGAAAAATTTAGCACAAGAGCATGAATGGTGCTATTCATGTAATCAATCACACAACTAGAACACATCTCAAAATGGAGAGTTTTTTCAAATTCTAGTGGTTCAAAATGAACCATCACCTTCAAGAAATTAATTTGTACCAATTCAAGTAGATGTAGGTAGGAAAGATCATATGCCAAGAGAATCTATGTTGGTGAATTGGAAAGAGATATTTATATGGTATACATTAGTTTGTTTTAGTGGAATAGAGTGAGAATGTAGTGAACTAGAACACAAAGTCAAAGAGAAGAGAAATGGAAAGTGGAATAGCTTCCATGGTTATTCATGTACCAAATTCCCAACCATCCCAAGGTGATACACATGAAGGTACAATAGGTGGGGCCTCTATGTTACAACTAAACAAAACTACTAGAAAGGGCAATAAATCAATTGGTCAATCTCATGCTAATCAATTAGAAAATTTGGACTCTACTATTATAAAAGTATCCTCAAAGGTTATTCATGCTCCTTATAACATTGTTGATCAAATGAAGAAAACTAACTTGAATGTTACCATGTTGGAGGCCTTTTCCATCTCATCTCAAAGTGATTGATTTGAGGAGGCATTTAAGGGCATTAATTGGTTAGGTGAGATAGTGAAAAACTAAGAGAAAATAGCTCTAATAAGCCTAATTCAAATTAAATAGGAAGGGAATCCAAATAAAATCAATAATCCAACCATCTTCTGTATGTTTGATTATTAGAGATCACATAGTCCACAATTGTAGGATCAATTCAAGAGCTAGCAACTTTGTCATGCCGAAGAAGATAATTGATTTCCTTTGTATTAAGTATGAGTTAGTGTCCAAGCATGTTGTAGAATTGGATGAAACCACTATTAAGATAGTATGGCTTATCAAATATGTCTGAAATGAATGCTACACACATTCCTAGAATGAAAACTTATGCAAGATATATCAATTATAAACCTCTTTTCATTCTTCACTATATGCTTGTCCAAAAAATTCATAGCAAAAATCTAGGAGGGTACCTATCTTCTGACTAATCACATATTATATTTCAAGAACAAGGTATGGTATGAAGGTGACAGTCAAATTAGAACCTATTGCCAAATATCACATTGAACCATACATGTACCCAACCCCACAAATGGTTTTATTGAAAAATAAGTGGGTTTATTCTCTTCCCTTGAGGACTTATAGGAGGAATTCTATATTGGAGGGGGAGAATGTAAGGGACCCAACCATTCCATACAACACATTTGAGGATCTTCTAGTGTGTGGTAATAATGTACCTTGTAAGCACAATGTTCATACATTTTATGGTAGTTTCTATTTCTACTTACAAATTCTTTTTCTTGTACCCCTGTGGCTTCATGTTCTTTGAGGATACTAATGATACAAATTTATGATCTATCCACCTTCATATACATTCTAGTCCATATTAATATCCAGTTTCTGTGACACTTGGTATATGGATATATCTAGAAAAGATTTGGTAGTGATGCTTGTTTCTCTTCTCATGATGAAGCTAATGAACTCTAGTTCTTGATGAAATTATCTATGATGTACTTTCCTTTCATGAGAACACATAGTTAAATCAATGATAATATTTAATGTGTAATTACTTATTAAAAACCTCTCTCAACATATTATTATGTTTGCAACATAGTGATGTTATATTATCAATGCAAATTGGTGATAACCCTATTTGATACATATAAACAATGAATTATTCATCCTTATTGTTCCATACATCCTCTCATGATTTGTTTGTGCCTTTATAAGCTAATTTGCTGATGGTCATAGACTATGTTTAATGTTATAAATGATATGTTGAATATTAGTAAGTTTACATGTTGCTTCGACTATGTTTACCATGTTGTACTAACAATTGTGATAGTGTGTATGATAATTATAAAGTTTATTTCTTCTTATCTTTCATAGAATACTCTTTGATTTAAAAAAAAATGATTGTGAGAGCTCCTAAGAGGGAGGATCAGAGAGTTGTTGATTTATGAGGCGCTTTGGGGGCTTCCTCAAGAATGTGAGTATAAAATTTTCAAAATACTTTCTTTGTTCCTTATTCTATCTCTAATTGTGGATGTGGTCCAATGCATTTATGTTTCCATGATACTTTTTGTAAATTTTTGTGACAAATGTCATCCATAAACTAGTGTACTTTTGATGATTGGTCTTAGAATTGACAATATGTTGAATATGTGAATGTTAATTCTAAATCATGTGATAATTCTTTTAATGTGAATTATTCTAATGCCATAAATAGTTAATGAAAAGATAAGAAATTCTTGTGATTATATTATCAATTGATTTAAGTGAATAAACTTGAATTTAGGAATATCTACATGGTGAAATAAATTTATGTGAATAGTAAATTTTAAATAGAAGTTAAATAAATTATGTGATGTGAAGTGTACCCTACATGAATTGTGAAATTAAGGTGATTTAGTTGTTTTATGATATGGTGATATTACATGTTATTATGTCATTATTTAGTTTGTGTGTGAATGTATAATGCCTAACCCTAAATTATACAAATGCTTTTAATAAAAAAATATAGATGTTTTGACTTAAGTTTTTTGTAGGTGATGTTAATATTATAGGATTATAGCCTTTATGGTTGGTTTAAAATTTAACATAATTAAGAATTGAGTATTAAAATTTTTGAATATGAATGGACAAGAGATGTAGAAAAAATTATCATAGATCATTACGATGATGTGTGTAGACAAATAGATACTAGATTTAATCCTATTGAGTCATAATCTCTGAGTTAAAATCTTATGAAGAGTCTTGCACATGTCATTTTGGTCCAATTATTAAATAGAATAATTTTAATTGTGTTACCTTATCTACATACATATACAACCTTGAGATAAAATATAACCTTAAATATATACATGTTGATTTTAGTGTAATATATACATTACACATTAAGGATGTTAGAATCTATATACATGATACATGATACATTGTCCATTTTATTTAAATATTATATTTAATTATGTTATAACATGTTTAAAAAATTAAGGATTGTAGAATGGGACCTCTTGTGCCAAAAAAATCTGCCTAAAACACTAAAGTGAGGATGTCAACAGTTGAAGCCCAAACCATGTCAAGTCCACAAAACTACTCCATAGGGACCACATTTATTTTAACATATTAGGCTATATAAATTTTGGACATTGATGGTTCATACAAGCCCTAGAAGTATCTCTCTATTTCGTGTACCCTGTGTTGGTGTTTAAGTTAATTATGAATGGTTAAGCATTTAGAGAACTATGAATTGTTCATAACACATCATCAGGAGGAAGTCGTAAAACAAAAAGGTCTTCAAACAATGTAGTCCCAGCTTGTGCCAAAATGGGAGCTTTCAAACAAAAAATACATAAAAGCGTGAAGGGTATAGGAATTTTGTCAGATGTTGTATTTGCAATTGCCCTGGTAGAGGCGTATGCAAAATGTGGAAGCATAGCCAAGGCATGTGAACTATTTGAAAGAATGCTTCAAAGAAATGTGTTCTCATGGAATGCCCTGATTGCAGGATATTCACAAAGTGGATTTGTTGAAAATGCTTTATAAACTTTCAACTAAATGCAATTGGTAGGTGTAAAGCCAGGCTCTACAACCTTTTCCAACATCCTCACAGCCTATGCCGAATGGGAACTTTGGAGCAGAGCATGGAAATCCATCAAAAGCATAGAGGATAGAGGATTTTTTTCAGATGTTGTAGTTACAACTGCTCTAGTAGACATGCATGCAAAATGTGGAAGCATAGACAAGGCATGCGAACTATTTGACAATGTGTCTCAGAGAAATTTGGTCCCATGAAATGCCATGATTGCAGGATATGAACATAATGTTAACCTTATGCTTGATCCATTCTCACATCCAACAAATATTCATCTTCTTCAAGAAGTACTATTGGATATCTATTTATGTCACTTTTGTCTAGCTTTATATTTTATAGTATATACTTTCTATCTTTTTAGGGGATTTCTCGAGTTTCCCTTCTAGTGTGGTAGTTCTTTTAGTGTCTTTGATTATCAAACATTTATTTCTTAGATGTTATTCTCTATTATAATTTTTAAACCAATTTTTACTTCTTCTAGATGGGAGAGAAGTCTCAACCTTCTCACCTTTCATTAAAATTCTTACTTCAACAATACATGTTTCTCACTCTAATTTGAAATTATCAATTTCATCCTTTCCTACTAAATCATCTCTCATGTCTTTGACTAGGATTCTATTTTGGTGATCAATTCCACTACATCCTTATACTAAGAGGAAATCTTCTCATCTACATTTGTTATAATGTGAGGGGTTAACCCTAACATAAACCAGTCAATTTATTTCTTTTATGCCAAAGTTTCTTTTAGTTTTCTAGCCACACTTTTAAAACATTGTTCATAATATTTTACTAATTCCAAGTTTTTGTCATCTTACATATTTTATTTATGTTTTTGCTTCATTTATTAGGTGAATGGAAAATTTTCAAAAATAAGTCACTCAATTATTTCCATATTTTATCATGCTTAGGGAATTCCTTAATGCACCATATTAGTGCCTTACAATTGAGGGTCTCGAGAAAATCATATAATTGGGTCTACTCATCATTAATGCCAACCCCACTCCAATGAAAATCCAAGGTAATGTTCACTAGCATCCTTGGTGTATTTACAAAATTATGGAGCTTATTCATATTTGCATCCATAATTGGAGGAGGTAAAGGTGTTCTTGATTTATTTTATATGGTTAGGGATTATCCTTTATTCTAATCTATTCTCTATTCTTGGATCTCTCTCTCTCCCTTTATCATGGCTTCTTTGTCTAGTTTCACTCCTTTTGTACTTGACCAAATTCCTTTCTCTACCATTATCTCTTGGCAATTGAGTATCTAAGATCTCACTTCATAATATTTTTCACAAATATCATATGTAATTGCTTCTTTAAATTACTTTCTCTAACCTAATGAAGGATTCACTACTTATATGGACTCTTTAGAATTTTTTTTTGATTCTGACAACCTTGGAGGTGATTCTTTGTCCATATAGTCCATCTCCTTATAGTGTCTCTTTAGCTTGGAGAATGTGTTGGTTGATAACACATCATTAGTAATTGATTTATCTTTAATTTATCACTTGTAATTGCTCTCATCTATCATCTTCGATGGACTGCATTGGTTCAAAGAAAAACTATCTCGATGAAAAAGCCAAAAATTCTTTGATTTCAAAATTTTCCCCACTACTACCCCAGTGAGAGAAAACATGCCAATATATTGCCCCCTCGAGAGATCGGACGAAAATTTTGATTTTTAGGGTGATCTCGCAAAGAAATAGGACAAGGTGACCAACAAGTCCATAAAGGCTCTAAAAGGTCAAAAAATGAGGTAAAATGTGAGAAACAGTGCAAAACGGCCTTCAGAAGGGCAAAAATGAGATGGGGGTCCAAAATCCTAGCAGGACGGCCAAACGAGGTCAAAAAACCCTAATTTTTAGGCTTAAATAGGCCTCGAAGGGCCACTTCCAATTCATTTTCACATTCAACCTTAAGTTATCCTACAATTTTGAGCTTTGACACTTTGGCGAGATGGTACAATGACAGCTTCCTATGCACATTTCTGACGGATTATGAACACACCAGAGGTTTCCCGATACTAGAGCACCAGTGAGTCAACTTGACCCAACTTTTTTTTCAATTTTCATGCTCATTTATTGCATTTAAAAAATAGGTTCTTAGGAGCGACGCCATATTGGCCTGCTGAAATTTCAAACAGTGACATTTGATGTTTAAACTACATTTCCATTGCAAGATCTGATGTTGTGGTGCAGTTTGGAATTTGGGGTTAAATTCCAAACTCCACCGCCTTTGCAGATTACACCACCATGGTGCTCTTTAGGGTTAGGGTTTCTCACCAAATCAGAGTGCCTTTGCAAATTAAATCACTACAGTGCAGTTTGGGAGTTTGAGGGCTCTAGCATCATAGTTTGAAATTTGCAAACTACACCACCTTCATGGGAAGCGATGCTGGGGTTAATTTCAGGACGCCCAGAGAAGCCACAATCAAGATTTTTTTGATGAATTTTAACACAATGACTTTCCTAATGTAGGAGGAGGTGAGGGAGATCTACTCACATGAGCATAGGTCTCGAGAGCTTTTTAGCATTTTGGGTGAGCTAACCAAGCAAGAGAAGGAGCACCTAGGAGAGATGGGACTTTGGTATGTTTCCTATGCACTGGCCATGCGGATATACTTGGGCATGATGATGACACTTGCTAAGAGGTGGTACAGTGAGACCTGCTCATTCCACTTTCTAACGAGTGAGGCCATAGTCATGCTGGAGGATGTGTGGCGGATACTGAGATTGCCTATCCACGGTGAGCAAGTCATTTATGATATGGATGCCAAGAGGGAGGCCTATTATGCCATCATTGACACTGACTAGAATGTATTATGTGAGGTTCATATAGAGTTGGAGCACCACAAGCCTATCATGTCATCCTACCATTTGGTCATTGTAGCCACTATATCAAGTCTTGTCGCACCAGATTGGCAAGGCCGATATCTCAGTCCAAGATGGGGGCTTTGTTGGGAGTGCATGGTTTGGCGGCGACCGACACTGTTTGCATGGGGGACAGTTCTACTAGCCTCACTTTATAGGGATCTTCATGAGTTTTCCTACTTGGATGGCTGAGCACTTGGGGCGGGGATTACACTCTTGCATATCTGGGCATGGGAGCACATCCATGTGCTTTGGCCAAGAGTTGTTTCAGTTTTCATGGAACCAGATGATCTAGTGGTTTGATGATATAGAGGAGGTCTTTCATTTACCACATAAAACAATATAAGATTCCTCATTGGACAAGCATCCTTAATGATATTTGAGTGTTCAGATGGTAGTCATACCTTGGGTAACCAGCTTGGTTTGATGATGCACAACAGTTGTTCTTCGCTGGCTAGGAAAGAATTATGCAAGGGCGAGAGCACATGATGATTGAGATGTACCTATTTGGCAGGGTTCAAAGACAGTTTGGAAAACCACAGGATAGGCCGGATAATCAATACGTGGTTTTTTTTGCGAGGAAAATGAGCTAGACCTCCTAGGGATGCTATATATCAACCCATGAAGTAGTTCATAGTTTCATGTAGCTAGTGGCCAGACCAGGCCATGGCCATATGACCAAGGACAAGTAGATCCAGAGATGACATAGGCCTACAAAGATTGGTTCAGGCCACCACTTTAGCTTACAATTCTAGGGACACCTTCTGCTTGACAGAGAACCAAGGGCAGGGGAGCAGGACAATGTCGAGGGGATAGAGATTAGGATTAGGGATGTGGGGGGGCACCACAAGTTTAGCCAATTCAAGATCATACACTCCTAGATTAGTATTTGGGAGAGAAAAGCCAGGATTAGCCCCACCAGGACCAAGATCTAGGACATCAGGACAGGATCCTGACACCACCTTGAGATGGAGATTAAGACCAGCCCCACATGCAACCTCCCCTACAACTAGATCCTAGAGATGGAAAGATTTTGTAGTTGCAAGCTCAGGTATTGATAGTTGAGAGGGACCAGCTACTAGTAGAGTGGGAGTAGGTGCTCCAGCAAAGACAAGCTGCAAAGATACAAGTAGTAGCAGAGATAGGTTGACGACAGTAGCTTGAGAGCATGGTTGCATCCTCCTCTCAGAACATAGTATCGCTTAGGTCATACATGGAGGTCATCTGAGAGGCCGACTATTATAGGATGCACTAACACCAAGTTGTGCCGAGACTAGGTCGAGTCCCATATTTTTCATAGAGGACAAGGCATAGACCAACATAGGACCATGGAGAGAGGATAGGTGGCGAGGGTAGTAGGCAGCAGGACTATCCCTCATTTTGATCAGAGATAAGATTATTTTTGCATCCGATGGGCTCATTTTTGATAGCCCCATGGCCATACTGTACTTTTGATATTACATTCACAATGATCTAATTTTTGTACCATGACAATGTATATTTTGATTATATAAATACGATGCTGATTTTGATGCGATATGCTATGTCCTATCTTTACTTTGACGCATTATGGATAGATTTTAATTTTTATATGCTATGCAATGATTCTATCTTATGATCATGCCATGATGCTATGATGTGTAGTATGTTATGTGATGATGATTCTATGATGATGATGTATGGATGTATTTCTTTTTCAATATCTTTCTGATGATGTATGCACTATGCAATGATTATGCAACTAATAGATCTATATTGTGCCCTTAATGGATGAAATACAATCTTTTTCCTTATCTTTTCTTATGCACTATATGGTGATGTATTTATCTATGATGCTTTATGATAATGCAAATGAATGTAAGTGGTCATGAATGTTATGACGATATTTATGATATGATATGATGGATGCAAATCATGTTTATGATATGGATACTTTGATATATGATATGCGATGGTGTAATGGATAATTATATATGAGATGATTTATGAAATGAATGTAAAGTAATGATTCATGAGATGCTTAGAATAACCAATATATATTATGCAAGTGATGAGAATGCAATGTGCGTGATATATTTTAACATTCCTATATGATATGCAATATGTTGATGGTTTGTGGATGTAGGATGAATACAATGATGAATTTTGATTAACTGTCATGGTACCATGTTAGCGTGAAAAGAAGATAGAAGGAAGTAAGAGATTTCAACAAGACACAAGAGATGATAATGATGATGATTACTTGTCGAGGAGTTGGGATTTTTAAATGGCCAATTACCTTACATTTGATTACACATGTAGGCACGATGCATCAAGGTATAAAGAACCAGGATGGTGTTATACCTAGTGTGATGGACTTTGACTTGACAATAAGATAGGAGTACTCCTGTTCACACCTGGCATATGGAACCTTTATTTAGAATGCAATTTAGATATTTTAAACATCTCAATCCAAAACATAGAAATGAAAGCCTTCCCACTTGGTCAATAAGATATTTAAAACGTCCTCCCTACATTTAAACAAAGTACGCATGGCCAAGTTATATTACAATAATATCCAACAAGCACAAAAAATAAAAAAATCATGATCGTTACCCCATTTCTATCTCTCTAAATCCATTTGTTCAGACATCATCGAGAGGTCCTTGGAATGAGCACAATAAGATAAATCAAAAGACAAACATAAAGCAAACAAACAAGCTAATGTTTTTCATACCGCTAGCCAAGAATAAACTACGATGATGCTTGATGTTGATGTCCATTGTAGCAAGGATGCATCCTAGGACATGAAAATATCAAATGATTTTGATATGGGACTGATTGGATGATAGACTATTGACACAAAGATTTGACCAAGTTGTTTACATATTGACCTAGACTTGAGACCTCTACATTTGAGTTTTCACTTTCGATCTGCTAGACTTGTTTCTGACTATTTTACCAAAGGTTGAGGATGACGATGATTTATTATGAGTGATGTTTATTGCAGGTGAAAGCGAGATGAGACAAATGGATTTTTGGGTTTTTTGAATGTTTTTGATGTTTTTGGAATATTTTGAGGCTTTTTTTAGTATTTTTCAAGATTTTATAAATGTTTTGATTTTTTGATTTTCAATTTTTTTGTGGTTTTCTGAGATTTTAACCCAGAGACTAACCTAAAGACCTATCCTAGGGGTATCAGGCGCTGATCAAAAGATTATCCTTGCCTACATTCTACACGCAAAGGCCACATAGTTTGATTGATAGAAACTTTATTATTGATGAGATATGAACAAATGGATTGCCTGTTTATTATGATGGAATCCTAAATGACTGAGCTAAATGTCTGGAGGGATGATCATAGATCAACCTTGCCTATGTTCAAGGCTCAGAGATCCATAGTTCAACAAGACGACTCTATTTTTTTATTTTTTTGAATGTTTTTGGATTTTCTGATTTTCTAATTTTTTTGGATTTTTCGATTTAAGGACTTCAAGAATATACACAAATCCAATCCAATGAGAACATGCCCCTAGCGTGATGCAATAAAATACTCTAATAAAGGTAGGATGAATTGACCTTGAGGATGGGTTGAGTAGTACTAGTAGGGATCATGACACGAACACATGACCAAGCTATGATGCAAATGTCGAATGAATGATGGATGGGGATATGTAATGTGATGGATGATGGAAGCATACTGGATGGATGATGCAAAACGAGCCATGAGGATCCTAGTGGATGGAAAGTGCTTATTTACACAAGGCGCCTGTTTGCCAGGTTTTCACCAAGGTACTTGCCCAAAGTGCCACCAAAGTGGTTTTCATTAGAGGACGATTTTTTTCTTTACTATTTTCAATCCTTTTTCTAATTGTTTTGGATTTTCATATTTTTTTTTATTTTTTTGTTGTCACCATGATGCCTGCTTTCTAGGTTTTCATCAAGGTGACCCTTTTTTTAGAACTTTTTCTAAATTTTTTTTAGATTTTTTTGGTTCTATACCTTGAAATATTAGGCATAAAACTTTTTGAGATGGGAGTTGTTCATGGGCTCCTACAGAGGTTCCCCTTTGGGTGTTGATAACTGATATGCCCCTGACTTATAGCTTGCTATGATAACAAATGGTCCCAACTATTGGTTCTTCTTACAATGCAACCAGGTTGGTCTTCTAATCTACCTTATGGAATTGTCAATTTTAATCAAGGGCAACTCGAAGGACCTGGACCAACTAACGAGGACTTTAAAAAGCCTCCTACACTTTGGGCTCTCCAAGACCCGGGAGGGTGATCCCTTAATTTTTTTACAACCTCTGCACCAATATCATAAACAACATTAACATACAACAGATAATATCATCTAATAGCTCAACATAATAGGATAATACTGAAATAAATTAGTTATTTATTAGTAATATCAACTATTTGGAGCATGAGATAATTACAACATAACCCACAACATAAGATAGTCATTGATTTGCAATTTGTAGCAAGCTCTAGGAAAAGACAAACAAATACAGATTCATACAAATAAGTACAACTTAGATTAGTTCCATATATCCATTGGGGAGTCAAATTCATGAGTATTTAAGGGTTTATGATAGTTTAACATGTAACATATAAGATCCCTGGTAACATTACATTACAATCTCATCAGTATGCATTCTAACCCAATACTACTTACCAAATCCTTATACAGAACATATCCACCTATGATCCCATTCAAGCATTTTAATTAACTCCTTGAATTAAAGCTAAAATAAAATCATACACACCACATCAATGAGATGAATGAAACAACCCTTAGTTTATTCAAAGTTCAGATATGCATGTACAATGGAGAGACATGAGCTTGAATTTATCATTTCAACTCAAATGCTAGTACTGTTATACAACATTAAATCCGCATGAATTCAAAGCCTGTTATAGAATGACTCAAAACCAAAATTGCATTTTTCTCTAAAACCATTGGACTTTATAATTTACTTTGCAACTTGACCTAGACTTGACCAAAAATTATGTAACTTGCTAGCCCGTACTTCTGGCCTTGAAATCCTTCTTACAGAGAATGACGGAGAAAACAAGCATCAGGCTGGGAAGTACACATGTCACTAGCCAAATGAAGCACCTGGTGATATTCCAAAAATCCATTACAAAAACCATCACCCTGGAGAATATTCTTGTTCATCATGCCTATTGAGAAAAGTTGTTGCAGCATCAAAAGTCTCAAGAATCCCATGCCAAGACTGCTATCAAAAAAAAAACTGGAAGCCATTGTAACTGCAACAACTTATCAAAGCATCACTCATCTCTCCTCAACCAACTGAAATTGCCTCTCAAATATGCCTTTGCACCAAGTTGTTGGGTAACAGAAAATATGCCCATGTGGAGAATCTCCAAATTCACTTAACTGTTGGAAAACAACCTTGCCTGTGAAAATCCTTTGTTTCAACTCTTTATTTTCTGTTGTTGCACTTTTATTTTCTTCATATATTAAATTTTTCAAACTTTAATGTTAACCCTTTTGATTTCATTTAACTCCCAACACATAACATTTTATATTTATAAAGTGAATATTAAATTCACTTCTCTCATATTCCTTTTTCATTGTTTGTGTTTATTTTCATGTGCAACTCACATTTTATTCACCTAGAATATTTGAAATATTTCCCGTCAAGAAATTTAATAAAAGGCCTTTAATATTTCACCATCTAGAAGAGTTCCCTTAGGCCCCACCATTCAAAATATTTCATCACTGGTGATTTTCAAAATACTAAAAACTTTGAGCAAATAAAATGCTTACAATATTAAATCATTGGGCCCAACCAAGACTTTTACCCGTGCACATGAAATTCAACTGGGCCCCACCCACCATGTGGCACATTCATGCCATTTCATGATAATTAAATAGTGAGCAAGTTTTTATTGCGATTTGGTGGGAAGTGGTTGGGATTTTCCTACATTTTCACCTCGATTCTCCACCGTCAGATTAACTTTGAAGGCCTATTTTGTTCACAATTTTTCCCTAATCCTTCTACATTTTCTCGAGCCCTACTTCCATGGTGACAAGTTTGTTTTGCAAATCTTCCATTCTGTAGTAGCCACTATTGCAATAGATGATGCCCTTATACCAGCAAGCATGGCTTCCTCCATTCATGGTGCCCATCGAGCCCCCTTGTTTTTTTATGCTGAAGCTCCCTCTTGCTTTTGATGGGTGAGTATTGTCATCCTTTAGCCATGCCATGTGGCACTCACCTATGATATCACGATCAATAAAGGCCTTGCAACTTTGGATCGTGCGATGGTGGGAAACCATAGATCTTAATCATCGGTGATCCTATTCTTTCAACACAATCACCATCCTTATCATTAATTGTTGAGCACCTTTTCCGTTGAGATCATAACATCTCCATTGATTTGAAGCACATGCATCTCACAAGCACTTTAGTAACCCGCAACATAACATATTAAAGTTGGGTTAAAGTATTTCATTGTTCCTTCAACTCCACCAAATGAGACACATGGCGGTTGCCCATGATATCGTGATCAGTAAAGACCTTGTAAATTTTGATCATGTAATGGCAGGAAACCATTGAGATCTAATGATAAATGATCGATGGTCACACAAACTTATCTCCTTCGGCCATGCCAAAAAGGACACATGGCACTCGGTCGTGATATCACGATGAACCAAAGCATTGTGGTGGGGCCATCGCGGGATGGTGGGGAATGACTCAGATCAAAGGACAGTTGATCAACGTTTGCACAAATTTCATCCCTCATAAAGGACACGTGGCACCCACCCACAATACTGTGATCAATAAAGATCCTACAATTCCCGATCACATGATGGCGGGAAACTGTTGATATCTGAAGGTAGTTGATCAACGGTAGCATGAATTTGATCCCTCTGCAAAATAAAACATTTATTTAAAGGACAAGGGGACATCACTAGGCCAATGGTGAACAATGACATTAGTTGTTTTTAAATGATGAAACATGGGGCCAACCAAGACTTAGGAAAATAAAAACCCGTGGAGGAAATAAAAATTAAGACCAAAGGGACCAAGCCTAGATGAAACGATAGAGAATAAGTCATTTTAAATCCCCTCAAAAAGGTAACAGCGAAATAGATCCCAACCAAGGTGTAAAATAAACAAAAGGGTTTTACATGTAGGCAAAGCTAAAACCCCAACCCTAAGAAATGTCCAACACCATGAAAGACCAATGACATAAGGCAAGGCAAGAGTGGAACACAAGGAGCAAAAATATGAAGTTCCATCACCAACCATTTGGGTTCAAATTTTCCTTTGTTGTTTGGATTTGGGACATTCTTCTAATTCTCCTTTAGTACCAATTCTCCTACTTGAAATGTCTGACTTTTGATCTTTTTGTTATAGCTCCTCTTGAGTTGGTTTTGATAAACCTGCAAATGATTTAATGCTTCCATACATCGCACATCCAGTAGCTCTAGCTCATTCACTCTTGATACTCGGTATTCCTCATCTGTGATAAGGTTTTGCAGTGATATTCTTAGGGATGGGAGCTCGATCTGGATGGGCAATATGGCTTCTGATCCGTAGACCAAGGAGAATGGGGTGGCATTGGTGGGTGTGTAGATGCTGGTTCGATAAGCCTAGAGGGTGGGATTCAATTGCAGATGCCAATCACAACCTACATCATTGACTGTCTTTTTGAGGATTTTCAAGATAGTTTTATTTGGTGGCTTCTTCCTGGTCATTGCCTTGGGGATAGTATGGTGTGAAGCGATGTTGGATTTTGAATTTTTCACATAGGTCATGGACATCCTAATTTTTGAATGGTGTCCCATTATATAAGATAATAGCTTGAGGAACACCGTAGAAGCATATGAGATAGTTCAAGATGAAATTTGATATCTGCTTCCCAGTTATGTAAGTCATTGATATTGCTTCCACCCACTTGGTGAAGTACTCAGTGGAGGTAATGATAAACTTGTGGTCATTGGATTAGGTGGGAGTGATTTTCCCAAAGAGATCAAGCCCCCACTATGAAAAGGGCCATGGTGTGACAATCAGATGGATCTCTTGAGTTGGAGCATGGATGAGCTCCCCATGCTGCTGACATTGTAGACACCTTTTGACATAGTCATATGCCTCTTTTTCCATCGTAGGCCAATAATACCTCGTCCTCATCAATTTCTTGGCCAAGGTCATTCCACTCAAGTGTGAACCAAAAATACCATTGTGCACCTCAATTAAAGCAGTCAAGGCTTTGTCAGTGTTTAGACAGTGTAACAAGGTTCCCTCTATGCTTCTACAATACAAGATATTTCCTAGGATGACAAACCTAGATGCTTTTTTGACAAAGGATTTCTTGAAACCTTTCACGTTATGTCAGCTAGGAGGACTCCTATTCTTAGATAAGTATAAATGCCATGGTACCAAGGATCACTGAGACCAACAATTTCGCACATGAATTCTGACTCTAGTACCATGAATGCATGCATGAGAAGTTGTTCTACCAGGAATTCATTTTTTGGGACATTTCGAGGGATATCCAGTAGGGATTTGATTGTTTCCATGGCATTCGTCGCTCTGTTGTTTTCTCTGGGAAGATCTACTCAAATGTGATTTCAATGAAGGATTCCTTGAGAGTCTCCACCAATTTCTTGTATGGAGTGAGCTTTTCATCCTTAGTATGGTATTCATCATTCACTTGGTTGATTATCAGCTGAGAGTCTCCATATACTCTAAGGGCCATGATGTGCCACTACACTGCTATTCTAAGGCCTATGGCTAAAGCCTCATATTTTGTAATGTTATTAGTGTAGGGGAATGTCAATTTATAGGATTTAGGAATACACTCCCCCTGTGGGGTGATGAAGAATACACCAGCTCCTGATCCATACTCCATGTAGGAACCATTAAATTAGAATTTCTAGTGGTCGGCTATGCTAAGATTGAAAATGGATTCATCCAGAAAATCTGATATGAGTGGATTCTCTGAATAGATGGGTGCTTCTATAAGCTGATTTGTGATGACTTGGCCTTTGATTGCTTTTCACTCTATGTATTCAATGCCATACTATGATAGTATCATGACCCACTTGGCCATCCTTCTGGGGAGCATTTCCTTTGAGAGAAGATACTTGAGCAGATCGATTTTGGCGATGAGTTTGATTTTGTGAGCCAATGTATAGTCTCTAAATTTTTGTGAAGCAAACACTACTACTAGACAAGATTTTTTGATGAATGAGTAGTTTAGCTCATGCCCAACCATTGTTCTACTGATATAATAGATGGCCCTTTCTCTCCCATTTTCATCGTGCTGAGCTAGAAGAGCATTGAGTGTTGTTGTTGTTGCTGACACATAGAGGATTAATGGCTTTCTTTGGATCAGTGGCATGAGGACCAAAGGTGTGAGCATATATTCTTTGATTTTGTTGAAGGATTCTTCACACTTTTATCCCACTTGTATGCTACCCCTTTGTGGAGTAGGTGAGAATAGGGGTTTTTCTTGTCTGCTAGTTGTGCTATGAATCTGCGGATGGACTAAAGCCTACCTTGGAGACCTCTCAACTGTTTCAATGTTTTGGGTTCCTCCATCTCAAGGATTTCCTTCACTTTTGTTGGATCTATTTCTATACCCCTCATTAACACTATGTATCCTAGTATTTTTCTTGACTGTATGCTGAAGATGCACTTCTTTGGGTTGATTCCGACTTTATATTCCTCTAGCTTGTCGAAAATAGCACTCAAAGTTGATATGTGATCTCTCCTCTTTCTGGATTTTTCTAGTATGTCATCAACATAATCTTCCATAGTTTTGTGGATCATGTCATAGAAATTTAGCATCATTTCTCTTTGGTAGGTGGCCCCAACATTCTTTAGTCTGAATGGAATCATATTCCAGTAGTAACTCCCCCATGGACAAGTGACGGTTGTTTTGTGTTGGTCTTCTTTGGAAATCATTATTTGGTTGTATCTAGAGAAACCATCCATTAGAGAAAGAATATCATGTCTTGTTGTCATGTCTACTATCATGTCAATGTTAGGCAACAGTAAATCATCTTTCAGACATGCTTTGTTTAGATCTCTGAAATCCATGCAGATTTAGATGCCCCTATCATGTTTTGAAACAGGAACCAGATTTGATACCCACTCGGGATAGTCAATTGATCGTATAAATCCTACATCAAGTAGCTTCTTTAATTCCATTTTGACTAGCAAGGCAATCTGATGATGCATCTTTCTCAATTTTTGTCTAACAAGATTTGCTTCAGGATACACTGCTAGATGATGGACCACAATTTTTGGATCAAGCCTAGGCATGTCAGCATAGCTCCATGAAAAATTGACCTTTCTTTCCCTTAAGAAAGCAACTAGGAGTTCTTGTTCCTCCATCATTAGTGATTTAGCATAGAATGTGATGTGTGGAGTATCCTCTGTTCCTAGGTTGAATGGATTGCACTTTTTTGCTAGAACTACTAATTTCTCTTAGTGTAGAGCACTGAGTGGAAGATTAAATCCTTCATCCATGGGCACCTCAAAGAGGTTTTCACCGTTGGACGCGTCCTTTCTTTTTACTGTTTTAGGATCAAAGAGTGCCACAGTGTGGCTTGCACTCAAGGACCTTGAGATTATTCTCAGATTTTCACTTTTGCAACTGAAGGACTCAATCATCTCCCCATAGTAAGCCTGTGTGTCCAGAATGATTTCAAACCTAGCTTTATGATCCCCACATGATATTGTGTCTCGTAATCCCATGAATTCAGAGAATGTCTCATCATTTTTGAGTCCTCATTGGTTGTGATCAATGAGTTGATGGTATACTAGCTTTATCTCATGGGATTGGTTTTTAGACTCATAGGATAGGGTGCTAATTATAAGGAGAGAGGAATTATCAAAAAGAATTGGTAGGTCAGTTATGGTATCTTCCTCATCATTGCTACTACTATAGATGTTAGTTATGTCAAACATGAAATTGTTTATGACACGGCCAATAGATACAGGTAAGTGGAGTTCAGTTGGTGTTGGCCGACAGAGAATCTTGACTACTTTAATTGGAGGACATTGGTCATGTATGGTTATACTCAGAGGGGTACATCCAAGGCCAAGATTTCTCATTTGCATCTCAGGAATGATAAGTATTAGAAGCCCATTGTAATTTTTCCCTAGTTTGTGGTTTTTGTCATAGCTCATTGTGAGCATCATTTGCAAGCCTTTGCTGCTATCATTTATGGGTAGATCGGCTGCCGGTCTATTATCTTGGTACAGGAGATGGGATAGGTCCTCCTCTATTACTTCTTGGTCAAGATCTCCCCAACTTCTAAAATTGGAATATCTTTTAGTGGATGTTTGGAATGTTGAGGCTTCATTTGATTGTGGTCGTCCTCATGATCTGGGAGATTATGGTAACTCTCCTACCAAAAAAGATTTTTTTGGAATCGTATAGTTTCCACAACCATTGTCCTATATGATGACTTTGATATCAAAGATGGTGGGGATGGTGGGAGTGACAGGTGTCTCTGTCGTAAAAGTGGAAGTGAGAGTGGGTGTTGATGGGCCTTCATCATTTTTAGGCACTTGAGGTATTTTGTAGTATTTATCCTCTAGGTTCTTGTAGGGGGAGAATGGTTTAGGATCTCCATGGATGGTGACCTCTTGGCCTTCATATGTGAATTTGACACATTGATGAAAGGTTGATGCTATTGCTTGCATTGCATGGATCCATGGACATCCCAAGAGAATATTGTAAGGCAAGTCAAGGTCTAGGACTTGACAAGTAGTTTCCATGATTATTGTCCCTAATTGAATAGGGAGTTGAATAGTTCCTTGAGTTACTCTTTTTTGATCGTCATATGCCTTGATAGTGATGCCTTTTCCTTTTTCTATAGAATCCGTTGAGATTTTTAAGTTCTTAATGATCTTGAGGGAACAAATGTTTAAACCTGCACCTCCATCCACTAGGACTCTCTTGACTTTATTCTTATGCACTAGGACCTCCAAATGGAGTGCACGATTGAGAGATGGTTGAGTGGGAAAGTCCTGATCAGAGAATGTAAGGAGGTTGGGGTTAATGATCTTTCTGACCATAGCTTGGAATTTTTCTACAATAAGATCTGTGGGGACAGTGGATGAAGCTAATGCCTCCTCAAAGATTTTGCGGTGGGTGGATGAAATTTCCAATAACTCCATGATGGAGATTTTTGTTAGGGTTTTTTTAGCTGATCAAGGACATTGTAGCCATTGGGGATGAATATTGGGTTGATATTGGGTGCTCTATTTGGCTGAGATGACCCTAAAATGGTAATTTTTTAGCCTCTTGTGGTGACTCCACAATTATCATCGGCTCCTTTGATGGTCATAGTAGTGAAATATTCATCTAGGGATGATACTAGATGGTCATACACATGGTTTACACTCTTGAAGGTGCACTTTCCTTTGTTGTCATTGTTGTTCCCTTTGTTGTTATGGTTAGGCATTGGATTCATGTAGATTTTGAGATTCTTATTTCCCGCTGGCTGCCCCACATTTATGATTTTTTGATCAATGATGTCTTGAATTAGGTTTTTTAACCTCATGTAACTATTAGTGGTATGCCCTTTGATTTTGTAAAATTCACAGAGTTGATTTTCGTTGTACTAAGGAGGTTTCACATCTGGTTCTTAGTAATTCTCATAGGTGGGAGCCTTAATGAGGTTTTTTCTTATTAATTTCATCACGATGACCTCAAGTGGTTCCCTAGGAGTAGTGTACTTCTGCTTGGCGGAGTTTTTATTTCACTGGGGTGGTCCCCTTTGATCGTTGACATTGTTGATCATTTTATTGTTTGGCTATTGTGTCGCTGCATTAGCTTGATGATTGTTTTGATGGTGGTTTTGGGTTTTTTGTTGTGGTGTGGGTGTTTTTTGTTGAGGGGCACTGATGACAACATTGGCATTGACAACACCATCATTGGTTATTTTTTGGTTCTTTTCCTATGTACGACACTTGTCATTGTAACTGGTGGATGGGTGATTGTTTTGCTGTTCAAGATATGCGGGTGATCCTCAAGGTTGTGTCATAAGGGCTCGCTTGATGTTGAGCATCTTGGAGATCAATTGGTCATATGTGGTGATGCCTTACACTTTGAGATGAAATGCTAAGGCTTCATCAAATTTGGATATGATAGTGCACACTCATTGTTCCTCTGGCATGACCCATTTGCTCTGATTGGCCTTCGATCGCCATTGTTGTAGGAAAGAAGAAAATGATTCATTCTTCCCTTGTTTGAGAGCCGCTAGTTCCTCTAGACTGACATCCATACTGATATTGAATGCAAAATTTTTGATGAATGCATCTATGATGTCTTGGAACTTCTTGATGCTTGGAGGAAGATGAGAGAACCACTCCATGGCGTGGCCATCCAAACTTCTAGGAAATAGCCACATCAGATATATATTGTCATATGCGACTTCCATGCAATGAACTTGGAATTCTCTGATGCGATCTTCAAGGTTTCTCATCCCATGATATTTGTTGAATTTAGGGATCTCAAATCCCTTTGGGAACAATTTCATCACAAGGCTCCTATCAAATTGATAAGGACACAAGTTGTTGGGTGTTTACATTGCTCACCCTGACTAAAGGTCAAGCACTTGTTGTGAGAGCAACCCGATTTGTGTTGTCACATCATTTTCTGGATTAGGGGTGGAATGAAGGTGTTTTTTGGTGGTTCAATTATTGGTGGGATGGGTGGGTTGGTTGGTGTTTGCACATTTTATTGCGCCATGTATGCTTGTAATTGCTGCTATACCAACAATTCTTGTTGTTGGTCATGTTGATGTTGCACTAATAGTGCATGTTGTTGAGCTTGTTGTTGTTGTTATTGCATCAACAACACTTGTTGTTGGCCTACTAATCAAGCTACTTCTTGTTGTTCTTAATATTGTTTCAGTGCTTGCTGATATGCTTGTTGTTGGGTTGCTTGTTTTTGTGAAATGTATTGTGCTTGTGCCTGTATTAGTGCTAGCGCTTGTGCTTGAGGTTGTTGGGCTTGGTATTGAGCTTGAGCTTGTGCTTGGGCTTGAGCTTGCACTTTCACTTGTTGGGTAGTGCAATCTTTGTAGCTTGTGCTACTTGAGGGCTTGTGTTGCTTGAGCTACTTGTGTGGCTTGTGATGCTTGAGCAGCTTGAGCAGCTTGTTTTTGTTGTTGTAATAAGGCTTGGGCTTGTGTAGCCTGTTGCGCTTGTTGTGCTTGTAGTTCTTGATGTGCAGCTTGAGCGACTTGTGTTGCTTGTTGAGCAACTAGTTGTGTAGCTTGTCAAATTTGGATTTGTTGGAGTTATTTCTAATTAGCAACCTGCTGAGCAACTTGGAACACAATACTGTATTGGCTTGATGTTTTTGGACTAGGTGGTGGTGGTGGTGGAGGTGGGTTTGGAATAGTTCTTGTTGTGGTGATGAGAGGTACCATCATATTGATGTTTGGGATTTGTGTGGCAGATGGTGCAATCGATGTGTTTGGTCCTTGTGAGACCATATTTTGAGGGATGGTTGATGATGTGGTGATGGTTTACATTATGGGGATGGTTTTCATCTGTTGTTGTGATATTGATGGAAATATTTGGCGTATGATGCTTTGATTGATGCTTGGTGGGTTGATTTGATTTTGTTGATTAATGTTGGGTAAAGGAGGAAGCCCTAAACCAAGAGGTGGTGTGGATATTGATGGAAATGGTGGAATTGGTGAAAATGTGAGTGGAATAATCTCTTGAGGAAATGGTGAAGATGAAGGGTCAAAGATGCCCCCTGGTCCAGATATATCTCCTTCTTGCGAGGTTATGGGGAGAGAAGTTTGGGGTGTTGCATGGAATGATGATGATGGGTCATTTGGATCATGAAAGGTGAGAGGGACATATGGGTGTGATGGGTTTTGAGGGACAGATTGTCCCAAGATGGTGTTTGCATCCAAATCTTGATTATTAACAAGGGGGTGTGTTTGCAATGCATTAAGAAATGTGTTTCCCTTGTTAACAATGGGTTGAGTTGGAGCAATGGATGATGTAATTTGGGGGATGTTTTGAGTGATGCTTTGAAATTGGGGTGTAGATGAAATGGGGATGGTGGATGAGATTTGAGGCATGAACCCAAAAGATGGTTGCACAATAGTGCTCACATCAAAATCGGAAGGGAGTTTAGCCCCTTACTTTGCTAATTCAAGCATGTATAGTGAAGAATTGAGTCTCATCATGATGTTGATAATTTTATGATTCTCCAGATTTTGAACCATTTCGGTGATTTCCTCTTGTGACATTCCAACAGGATTATTGTTGAGATCTTCCACTTGACTTTCCTCTTTGTGAAGATGAAGGAAAGTTAGTTAGAGGGTTGCTTTATCCAATGAGATTCATTTCAGAATTTATTTGGCTCAGGTCACTTGAAGTGGATGTTTCTTTGTTGGCTTCCATGTTCCTCTTTTGTTGAGATCAAATTTGCACCATAAAAGAGGGATCCATTTTTTAGAATATGGGAGATGAATCTCTAATTCTTTGGGTTGATCTAACTTTAGGTACAAAAGAGAGATTTTAGGATGTTTTAAGGATCAAAGATGTGATGATGAAATGTGTGAAAGATGGATGATGTGGGTGATTGAACACTTAGAAGGTCTTGAGGGGATGCTAGACTTTTGGGCCTTTTTGGATTTGTTTTGGATTTGTTTTGGGTTTGATTTTGGATTGAACTTGATTTGATTTTAGATTGTTTTGATTTTGGATAATGAAAAAATGGATCCCAATATGTTGGATGTTATCTATGGGATAAAATTTCTCACAAGAAGATAATTTGAGTAAGTGTAGGGAGAAGAATTCATCTACCCACACCTATTCAAACAAGATGATAATTCAACCAAGTATATGGAGAAGGATGCATCTACATATACCTAGTTAAACAAGATGATTTGATAATTTTGACTAAGCACATGAAGAAGGATGCATCTACATATACCTAGACAAAAAATGATTTGATGTTTTAATTGAAGGATTTTAAGGATTTTTTATTTGTTTCAACGATTTTGATTTGCCAGAAATTCTAGCATGAAGGATGATTCAATATTTTCAAGAGTTGATGGTGAGATGATTTTGGTTTGATGCTTGAATGATGGATGATTTTTTTGATTTTGATCCTAGATGTACCTAAAGAGACTCTTGTTTACAAGACCTTAATTTTGAAGAACACACTTTTCTCTAAACAAGATATTCAAATTCCCCAAAAATATTTGGATTTTGTTGATAAAAGAACTCATACAAATCATGATTGTTTCTTGAAGCTTTCCTATAAAATTTGAAAAGCAATCTTTGTCTAAATTCGTAGAGCATTGACAGATTCTTTTGGTATTCTTTTGGACTAAGAGATTTTGACTTTGGTTTCCAGATTTTGATCTTGCATGAAATCATTGGAGACACATGTGTGGGATTCAATTGTTTTTAATCTTTGCTTTAAAATGGATTTTTTTTTACCACAAACACTTTATGATTAGGTTTTCAAACTAAATGTCTAATTTCCTAACTTCTTATCATCCCACAAAGTGTATTATGTGGAATTCAAGGAAATTAAGGCAAAAATTTCCTATTGTTGACTTTTGTAAGCAAATTGAGATATAAATCCAAGTGTTTAGAAACCTTTAAGGATAAAATCCCAAGGGAAATCAAGAACACTCAAATTTGGTCAATTGTATTTACTTCCTGAAGGGTTTGAAATTTTGATGACAATGTTAAATGTTTGTTTCCCAATGTTTTTTAACAAGTAAAGTGTTTTGTAACCAAGAACAACCACAATCCTATGGATATGAAAGACTGTATTTGTTGAGTCCCCACATGGACAAGTTCAACTACACTTATTTTTAGCGAATGGTTAGATGCTTGACCCCACTGGCTCCCCTCCATGGCACTCACTCATACGGGGAAGCTAAGTATCAATACCCATGAAACTCCCATGGCATACTTTTCATTTCTACTAAAAACCATAAAAGTGTGGGGTGGCTTCAAAACGACCATTACTGCACCAACAAATAGATAAGGATTTTGGTTTTTTTAAACAAGGGTTTTAAATTGGAATTTTTCGTTCGTAGGGATTGACCCATGTGGCGAGAGACCATTGCTTCCCTTCTCATCAAGACCAACCGTGTGATACTGGCTTTTGTTCCAATACCCACTTTTATATCCCAGCTGGAAATACACTTGGCTTTAATAGTGTGTTATCAGTTGAGTCGTTCCCTTGGGTGAGTACTTTTTCCCCAAGGCAACCCCTCTAAGATAAACAAAAGCGAGAAAACATATTCATAACTTGATTGATCTTTGTTGAAAAACAAAGAGAGAATACACGCAATAGGTTTTACTCACACTCGCAAGATGTGTTCAATTTTAATCCCAAAATGAAGTGTGGAGGCAATTACATTACCCAACTTAAGATCATCAAAATTCCTTTTGATTCTCAAGATCGCCCTGAGGCATGAGAGAAGCACATATGTCCTTTCAATGGTATTAATTTGAGTAAGAAATTACAAAAAAAAAGTAGCACATGTTTATTTTAGATCCACAAAGCAATAATGACTCCTTTTTAAGCACCAAAGGAAATGTGAAAATTTTTCTTGTTCAATTGTTAATCCTCAAACCAAATCTAATGAGTTTGTCCTAAAGTTCATTTTAGCCCTTTGTAACAAGAAAGTGAAATGTTATTTTTAGAGCCCAAAAGAAATTTACTAGGTCCTAAGCACATGAAAGGATGACAAACTTTTAAGAAAAAATTGTGAATTCTCTAAGAGTGTTAAAAAAACACTAAAGCACGTCTAAAAACACTTGATATTATGAAAGAGTGATGTCATCATGCCTCTTTTCTCCTTCACCTTTGATCAAGTCAACCTACAAGAAAACTACTTAAACTTGTAAAACAGAGATCAGGAAAGAAGTAATAACCTAAATGATCAGAATTGAAAAAGGCACATGTCATAAAAAACTAAATTTCACTCTTTACTTCCCTTCAGTGATGTAGTCTGCACAGGTGGTGCAATTTGGAGCTATCCAACGATGCTATATAGTGCCACTTGCAAGTCAACGTCATTTTGTAGCGAGGTCAGAGTGTGATTGCATTGCTATTTCACCCAATGGTGTAGTTTGGAATTTAAAAAATTCTAGCATGTGAAAATGAGCTCAATGGTGTAGTTTAAAAATTTGAATTTGGGTGGGAAAAAATAGCATCGTTGTTTGAAATTTGAAGTGGTGCTATATGGTGACGCTGGGATGCCAATGGTTCTATATTGCAACATTGGCCTGCTAGTGGTGAAGTTCACTATAGACAAGGAAATAACACAAAAGGCACAATTTTTTTGATAAAACCGTGATTAGAAAATGAGATAATGCCCTCCTAGCACCAAAATGTGAACCAAGATTCCAAACATGCCTAAACACAACAAAAAAATATTATATTAGATCAAATAAAAGTTAGTATCAAGATTCCCCAAGAAATCCATTTAAATTGCAAAGAAACAATAAATGAAATGAAGAACATGAACAAGCATAACAAAAGCTATCAAATCCTATTCAAATGAAAAGAAAACTCTTGATGTCTTGGGGGAATTGGTGCCAATTTGATATGAAAATTGGACATTTTTCAACTCTAATGATGCAATGTTGATTGGTGATGAAGAGTGATCCACTTTGTTGAAGATTCAATGAAGCTCCATAATGAAAAACCTGAATAACCTAGCTATAAACTTGATGAAATGGATGAAAATGATAATTTTTGGATATGGATTTGAGTATAGTAAGTTTTCTCAAATTGTGGATGATGAAATGAGGAATGAAGCCTTTTATTTATAGAATGACAAGTTAGAGAAATGTCCAAAATGAAGAAATGTGGGACTAACTTTCAACCAATGGCAAGGTACCACTTGTCAAGAGATGGATGGATGAAGGATGTGCACATTTTGATGAATGTGCCCATAAATGCATATATTTGAAATTTGAAAATGTTGAAATGACAAGGTGGATGAAGAGTCAAATGGAGTAATGGCCACTTGGCTCAATGCAAAAAGACTTGTGAGGTGAAATAAATGTCTTGTTGGAAGGACAAAATCCACTTGGATTTGAATTAAAATTTCAAGGAATTTTCTCTATTATGCCATGTTGGGAGAAAATAAATATTTAATAAATGAATTAAATCTATTTTCATGTGCAAGTGGCAAAAGTTAGAGGATGGGACATGAATTAGGATTAAATTAATCAAAGGTTAATTAATTTATTGAAGGATTAGATGATGTGACAAATTTGATTTAGATTTATGGGTTAATTTAAATCAAATATGAGAAGAATGTGATTTAGAGATTAATTAAATAAAAAATATTTATTTATTTAATTAAAGGAGATGAAGTTAGATTATATCAAATAAGGTTTAATTTATTTAATTTAATAGGTAGACTTTAGAGATTAATTAAATAAAATAAATTGTTTAATTAAATAGAGATAATTAGAACAGATTGATTGATTTAATTAACAAGAGAGAATGACTTAATTAGATAAATAATTTATTTAATTAAGGGAGGAAAATTGATGAATTTAATCAAATAAGGGTATTTGATTAAATGGTTAGACCGAGAGATGATTTATGATGAAATGGTGTTAGTAATCAGGATCAAGTATGCAATGTCAATCATTATATTTTCTATGTCCCCAATTTTCATGATACTTTTTGTAAATTTTTGTGACACCTGTCATCCATAAACTACTATACTTTTGATGATTGGCCTTAGAATTGGCATTATTTTGAATATGTGAATGTTAATTCTAAATCATGTGATAATTCTTATAATGTGAATTATTCTAATGCCATATATAGTTAATGAAAAGATAAGAAATTCTTGTGATTATATTATCAATTGATTTAAGTGAATAAACTCAAATTTAGGAATATCCACATGGTGAAATCAATTTATATGAGAATAATACATTTTAAATAGAAGTTAAATAAATTATATGATGTGAAAAGTGTACCCTAAATGAATTGTGAGATTAAGGTGATCTAGTTGTTTTATGATATGACGATATTAAATGTTATTATGTCATCATTTAGTTTGTGTGTGAATGTATGATGTCTAGCCCTAAATTATACAAATATTTATAATAAAAAAATATAGTTGTGACTTAAGTGTGTTTGTTGGTGATGTTAATATTATAGGATTTTAGCCTTTATGGTTGGCTTAAAATTGAGCATAATTTAAAAAATGAGTATTGGAAATTGTGAATATGAATGGACAAGAGATGCAAATTTTTTTAATATAGATCATTATGATGATGTGTATAGGAAAATAGATACTAGATTTGATCCTATTAAGTCATAATCTCTGATTTAAAATCTTATGATGAGTCTTGCACAAGTCATTTTGATTCAATTATTGAATAGAATAATTTTAATTGTGCTACCTTGTCTACATACATATATAACCTTGAGATAAAGTATACCCTTAAATCATATTGCAATGTATCAATAATATACATATTGATTTTAGTGTAATATATACATTACACATGAAGGATTGTAGAATGTATATACATGATACATTGTCCATTTTATTTAAATATTATATTTAATTATGTTCACATATAAGTAAAAAAAAAACACGTTTAAAACATTAATTTCTACCAATACTAAGTTGTGAGTGATTTGATATTTTCACGTAAGATAATTAGAAACACGAAGCTAGGGTGCTCAACTAGTAGGTTGGAGGGAACCTCTTTGTACCAACAAATTCTGCCTAAAACACAGAAATGAGGTTTACCAAACTACTCCGTACGGATCACATTTATTTTAACAGATTAGGCTATATAAATTATTGGACATTGATGGTTCATATAAACCCTAGAAGTATCTCTCTATTTCGTGCACCGTGCTGGTGTTTAAGTAGGTTAAGCACGTAGAGAACTGTGAATTGTTCATAACACATCATTAGTTGGCAAAGGTAGGCCCAGCCATAACTTGTCCTGCTTCCGTTCGCCGTTAATGAAGGCCGTTTAATGGTTTGAAGTTCCCGCACTGCAGAAGTTTGAAGATATGGGCATCATCACAAACAGGTCTTCATACAGAGTAGTCCCAGCCTGTGCCAAAATGGGAGCTTTCGAACAGAGAATACGTAAAAGCATAAAAGATATAGGAATTTTGTCAGATGTTGTAGTTGGAAATGCTATGGTAGACATGTATGCAAAATGTAGAAGCACAGACAAGGCACGTGAACTGTTTGACCGAATGCCTCAAAATGTGGTGTTATGGAATGCTACGATTACAGGATATGCACAAAATGTGTTTGTTTAAAAGGCTTTAGAAACTTTCAAGCAAATGTAATTTGCAGGTGTAAAGCCAGACTCCTCAACCTTTTCTAGCATCGTCCCTGCCTGTGCCGAAGTGGAAGCTTTGGAACAGGCTGTGCATATCCATCACAGCATAAAGGATAGAGGAATTTTGTCAGATGTTGTAGCTGCAATTGCCCTGGTAGGCACATATGCAAAATGTGGAAGCGTAGACAAGGCACGTGAACTGTTTGACAAAATGCTTCAGAGAAATGTGTTCTCATGGAATGCCCTGATTGCAGGATATTCACAAAGTGGATTTGTTGAAAAGGCTTTATAAACTTTCAAGCAAATGCAATTGGTAGGTGTAAAGCAAGATTCTATAACCTTTGCCAGCATCCTCGCAGCCTGTGCCGAATGGGAACTTTGGAACAGAGTATGGACATCCATCAAAAGCATAGAGGAAAGAGGAATTTTGTCAGATGTTGTAGTTGCAACCGCTCTGGTAGACATGTATGCAAAATGTGGAAGCATAGACAAGGCACGCGAACTGTTTGATAATGTGTCTCAGAGAAATTCGCTCTCATGGACTGCCATGATTGCAGGATATGAACAAAATGTTAAACCTTATGCTCTATCTATGTTCACATCCAAAAAAATATTCATCTTCTTCAAAAGTACTATTGGACATCTATTTGTGTCATGTTTGTTTCACTTTATATTTTATAGTATATACTTACTATCTCTTTAGGGGATTTTGCAAGTTCCCCTCTTAGTGTTGTAGTTCTTTTAGTGTCTTTGATTATCAAACATTTTATTCCTTCGATGTTCTTCTCTATTGTAATTTTTAAACCAATTTTTACTTCTTCTAGGCTGGAGAGAAGTCTCAACCTTCTTACCTTTAATTAGATTTTCTTACTTCAACATTACATTTTTTTCACTCTAATTTGAAATTATCAATTTCTTCCTTTCCTACTAAATCATTTTCCATATCTTTGACTAGGATTCTATTTTGGTGATCAATTCTACTACATCCTTATACAAAGAGGAAATCTTCTCATCTACATTTGTTATAATGTGAGGGGTTAACCCTAACATAAACCACTCAATTCATTTCTTTTATGTCAAGGTTTATTTTAGTTTTCTAGCCATACTTTTAAATCATTGTTCATAGTATTTTACTAGTTCCACAGTTATTTATCATCTTCCATATTTTATTTATGTTTTTGGTTCATTTATTAGGTGAATGGAAATTTGTCAAAAATAAGTCACACAACTATTTCCATATTTTATCATGCTTAGGGTATTCTTTAATGCACCATATTAGTGCCTCATCATAGAAGGTCTCCAAAAAAATCATATAGTTGGGTCTACTCATCATTAATGCCAACCCCACTCCAATGAAAATCCAAGGTAATGTTCACTAGCATCCTTGGTGTATTTACCAAAAATAGGGAGCTTATTCATATTTGCATCCATAATTGGAGGAGGTAAAGGTGTTCTTGATTTATTTTATATGGTTAGGGATTATCCTTTATTCTAATCTATTCTCTATTCTTGGATCTCTCTCTCTCCCTTTATTATAGCTTCTTTGTCTAGTTTCACTCCTTTTCTACTTGACCAAATTCCTTTCTCTACCATTATCTCTTGGCAATTGAGTATCTAAGATCTCACTTCATAATATTTTTCACAAATCTCATATGCAATTGCTTCTTTAAATTACTTTCTCTAACCTAATGAAGGATTCACTACTTATATGGACTCTTTAGAAACTTTTTTTGATTTTGACAACCTTGGAGGTGATTCTTTTTCCATGTAGTCCATCTCCTTATAGTGTCTCTTTAGCTTGGAGAATGTTTTGGTTGATAACACATCATTAGTAATTGATTTATCTTTAATTTATCACTAATAATTGCTCTCATCTATCATATTCAAAGCTTCCTTGCTAAAGCTCTATTTTTTGGTGACTTCTTTGATTCTATTGCTAAATATTATCTCCTCTCTTCACCAATTAACAACTTTACTTCCTCCCTTATTTACTTCCTTTTCTTCTCCATAATTTAACCACATCTATATTATACCTACAAATAAGGGAAAACTTCTCTAAGTTTATTGTTGTCTTATATTCTTTCAACTGCCTTATCATTTTAGTTAGATTTTTCTCTATAGTTCTAATTTAAGTTATAAACCACTCTATTTCTTAATATTTATGAATTCCATGTCTATTGAGGATCTACCTATTTCAATACTAGGATTTTTATCAGTTGCATCCCTCTTGATACACTCTCTGATGCTTCTCACATTTCTTCTATCCTTTTCCAATATCTTTTCCCTCAGTCCTAGAATTGTTTCAACATTCTTTCTTCTTCCACATTTTTTGTCATGATCATTAAATTCTCTTCAAAATCTTGATCTCACCAATAAATAATTTTAATCTCTTGTTATAAAAAATTTCCATTAATATTTAATTGATTTAGTTTATCCATCCTTAACTCCTTTCTTTTTAGTACCTTAATTTATTACGGGGTAGTACAAGAAACCTAATATTACCACAACTTACTTTTTAATACCTACAATTATCTCTATCTTATTTTATATTCTAGCATGGTAATTTTACAAGACTTACCTTCTAGTGCACTCATGGGTTTTCATCATTAGTCTCCATTAGGTTGCTCATTTTATTTTTCAACTTAATAGGAATAGATCCAACTACCCTTTAGAATTTTTATAAAGGCATTCACATGGACATGATGGATTAGTTAAAAATCCTTTTTCAAGTGCTAATGTGTTTAATAAGAGTAAGGGCATGGAAAATATTATCAATGGCAATCTACATCATTAATGAGGGTGATCCTTGTTAGACAATCTCTAAGAATCGAGGGTAGATTCGCTATCTATCTAAGCTTAACTTTAAATATATTTATGTTGGGTTCTCATATCCACCTCTTGTTTGTACTTTGTATTTTCTTTCTTAGCTAGTCTCTAAGTTACTATCATTATAATTCTTGATTTGAGTGTTTAAGGATATTTTTTATACTATGTTACTATCATTCATCCATCATAAAAGTCTTTGTGTTCACCATGAGATTAACCCCTTAAAAATCTCATGAAACAACAAAATAGTGTTGGAAATAGCTTGGAAGTTGTTTTGGAGTATATACAACCTTTAAAAACCCTCCTTGAAGCATTCAATTTTTTTTATTATCTTTCAAAATAATATTTGGTGCGAAGAATTTAAATTTAAAGGATGGAAAGAAGGTCAAATAGAATGAAGGGTAGAACAAGGATAATTGGATATATGACCTACCTTGAATGCACCATTATATTCCCTTGAATAGATCACTAATTACTTTCCTCAATACTTTTGGGGCTAAAATTGATAGTTTGGTATGTGTTGAAAACCTTCACCTAGCTATCATGATAGAACTACAATTGTCAACTATGAACCATATCCTTGATAAAAATCTATATAATGATTTTTTTGTGTGTGTAAGACCTAGTACACGTTTTGACACATGTGATGCATGATATCAAAATCCCCCTTATAGTTGTTACAAAGAGAAGTATATTTCTACTATGTGTAATTGGTGTTGGAATGTGGAGATGTTCTTGAGACATCTTTTTTGTCAAGGATTTTAACCTTATGATTAACTAATTGCAGGTATTTACAACCTTATTTTGAATCTAAATGCTAAAGAAGAATTGTAAGTTTATGAAAACCTTTTATTTCTACATGTAAATCTTGATAAATGTGTCCTAATATATTAGAAAACTAAGATAAATTGGGTTGTAGATGCATACCTCTTCAACCATGGGCAAAGATAGAATTTTAGGGGTTTATCTTTTGTGAGATTCCTAAAAATGTATCATTTTAGTATGATGATTTATTTTTTGACATGCATGCAAGTATAATAATCTAGGATCTAATAAATTTGATTTTCTTTTTGTAGTTGGAATTCTTATTTAAAAGGTCAACACCATTTCTTAGATCCAAGAAATTCATTCAATCCATAAAGATAGATATTAAATATTAGTCAACATTCCACCATTAGGGTGTAAGTAAGGTTGTAGAGAGAAATAAATTTGTTTATCATCCTACATGAGTTTCATGCATAGTAAAGATGGTTGTTTTCTTTGGGTTGTCAACATCCAACACTTATAAAAATTGAAAATAACCTTGACAAGTACTTTCACCAAACCCTAGATAGTGAGTTGTCTCCTCCTTACCAACTCTATGGTTATAGTGTAAAGAAAATGCATCACAAGGATACTAGTCTACTAAGAATAAATATATGTCAAAAAACTAGGTAGAATAGTCAACACCATTAGAGAACAACCATGTTGTCAAAAATAAATGGCATCCTAATGCTATTACAACAACAATAAGAGAGTATTAATCTAAGAAATAATGCAAGCCGATAGAGATTAGTTACTTAGCCCATAAATATACCATCCAAAATCATTCTTCATGTACAATAACACAATCAAACATAGGAAGAATATGTTATATAACAACTGATGGACTACAATCATGCTTAGGATATCGTAAGAGCATCAAGGGGGATAATATATCTTTAGAATATTGTTATGGTATCCATAGAGCCATTATTCGCACTAATAATTTTTAAGAGGGAGTTAAAGACAACAAAGAAGGCTAGGAGATTTTATCATGGAAAGACATAATACAAGCTCATGCATCACTTCTACATGTTTTATACCTCTTATCAACACATTAGGTTATAATTCTTTCATAGTAGCTAGTAAGAGTGACAATGTTTCTGGACATAAGATAACAATCGTGCTAGGTTATTATCACAACTAGGCTAGATGCTCACTTAATTTAAATTATGTATTATCATCATGCCATTGTAGAGAACAACAATATAAAAAAATGACACTCTTAGGAAATCATGAAATCCATAAACATTTAGGACAGTCATGGTTATTAAGGCTACTATAACTCTTATAGGATGGTCATGTGCCTAAATAGTCTTATTAAGGTTATCATAATCAACAACAATAACAATGATAGGCTATATATAGGATTTCATTAGGTACTAAATTGTGAAGGTTTCCACCTTATTGCTAGGCATCAATTAAAATTCAACCATGAAAAGTAAGAGGACTATTTGAATCAAGAGTAAGAGTGTCATAAATGCTAGTATCAAGGCTAAGATCATTTCATGTAAAACTCTACAATTTTTCTATTATAGGATAGTGATAACCAATTGGGTAGTCCCATATCACCTAAGAGGATTTTCATGATATTTTAACACTACTTAAAAATTCTATACCACACACATATAGAGGAGATAGTAAAAAAAATACATCTAGTATCACTAAGATAACCTTTTCATTAAGTTAAAATATTGTCATGAATAACAAATACAATTGTCCTTGTTTGATTTTATTGAGTATAAAGTTACAAACTATTTTTTTGTTTTTGTTTCAATAATAAGGTCCTCATCTTATTAATGAAGGATGTCAAGACATAGTAATATTGATGATTGCTATGTACCTTAGAGCATAGACTTGTAGCTCATTTTCTCATTGATTGATATAAAACCACCCTAAAGAATTTACAAGAAAGGAAGGAGGTTGGTTGGTTAGTGAATATTATATTAATACTATGGATAGTCCTATCCTTCTAAGGAAGTCCTTGAGTCACATGGTATCATTGAAATCTATTAGGAAATCGTGATAACTTTTTTTAGGCTTCTAAATAAGGAGGACAATCACATGAGTGGTGAAAATCATGGTATTAAGAATACAATTAAGGGACTCCATTCAACAAGTCTTAATGCCTTCGCCTTATGTAAACTACACTATATATTATCACAAGGCTATTGTATAGCCGTAATCATAATAGACATAGTTACTCATATGATCATGACAATCGTGATTGTCCTTAATTTTAGTGTAAGACCCCACCTTGTAGGTACATAATATCAACCTAATTTGTTAGATGTTTTTCTTGAAGTAATAATTATACATATGTTGGATGATAAATAATGGTATCTATGGGAAATATCCTTGCATTTTATTTTGACATTATGTTTTATGGTCACTACCTGAAGGTGGAATGTACTTGTATATTGTGGAATACAAATTGAAATTTAAATGGATTATTTTAAAGTTTAGAATATTCAGCTAATAGATTAACGTGATAAATAATTGTTACTTATGATCGTACTGGTAATGTGCAGGAAGATAACGGTGCTCGCATGAGAAGGGAGAACCATCGAGTGAAAATCAAAAGAATTCTTGAGGATATAAATTTAATTCCATATGGGACCTAGAAGCAAGTAAAGTTAATCTATTGGAGGGCTAAAGTTGTGAGCGCATTTAGTTGTGATTCAGGTGAGGTGTAAGTGGGGATTAGGTATTGGAAACCCCTAGTTAAGTTTGAAACTCGGATGGAACCTTGAGTGGGCTTTTAATGAGAGTTGTTGGTCAAATTTTTGGGTTAGGGTGCAGAAATAAACCCCCTAGGGTCTATACCATAGTTGTAGGGGTCAAGTGGGCATGCAATATGATCCCAAGGACATGATTTGACTCTTCAAAAGTCCTCATAATGAAGAGTGGCGAATTTTGAGGAGTGGATGGGTGGTGAAAAGATTGAGGTATTGTCCAAGTGCATGTATCTTCTTTAATAAGGAAAAGACCCTCATTTATGGAGGAAATGACACTCCACACATCACCATCCAAGAATTGCAATTTGTAACTTCTATATATTTTGAAGGAGAAGAAGGAGTGGGGTGTTACCCACTTCTCCTTTTGGAGAACTCTAGTTGAGAGAGAGAAGAAAGGATGAGAAGAGGAGAGGAGTCCTTCCTCTTGGGAGATAGTGATCAAGATGGTTTGGATTGGAGAGGAAAGAAGGATAGAAGATTTTAATCATCTCATCTAAAGAAAAGAGATAAGTCTCCTTACTCCTATTTTCATTTGTTTTTGTTTTGGTAAGGAGGTGACATGTTTATATGAATCATTGTTGAAAATAGTAAGTAGAGAACCTACATACATATAGTTGAGGCTATGTTATCCTTCTCCTTTTTGTAAAAGTAAAATAAAATTGAGAAGCCTCTATTCATCATTTTGGGGCTAAAAATTTTCTTGCTCGGGGGTATGGCTAGAGCCCATGAGGCTTCATGACGCCATTACAGTAGGGTGGAGAGCAAGCCTTATTCATTGGTGTGTATTCATTGTATTCTTAAATATTGTTGTAATATTGAAGGTTAGTATTTTGTTCTAGAAGGAAAATATGGGAAAGAGCAATACTCGTTAGATGTTATTTACCTTTTTTGCTTTAGTGTTTTAATTTTATCTTTTGTATTTACAACAAAGGAAGTATTCTATATGCTTGCTCAAAAGGAATGTACTCATTTATGTGTTGAAATAAAGAAGGGATTGAGTATTATGAAATGAAAATTGCATTTTAGAAAAAAGAAGGTATGCTTTGATGTTGCAAGGAAAGGAAGATGAAAACATAGAAAGTTATTTAAAATACTTATGTATAAAATAATTCCAAACAAAGATTTATGTAAGGATATGTTATTTGCAAACCCTTACTTAGTATATCCAATCTAAATAAATATAGAATGAGGTATCTCCAAGTTCTATGTATTTATTATCATAAGAAGCTAAAATATTTCACACAAATGATAAACATTTTATTTATGGAAAATATTTTTATCAATAGAAAAGGGAAATAGTTGTATAAATCAAGATTTGCATAAATTAGTGAAGTGGGGTATTTATTATAACTATTTGAACCGTTAAAATAAACCCATATATAAAAGTGGTTAATAAACAATCAATCATTCATTTTATTATGAAATTATATGGCATTATACAATCTGTATGTTAGATTTAGCTAAATTCTCTGTGGACACAAGAATACATAAACTTGAGTTGTTGTATAAGATAAATAAACAAGATGTATAAAAACAAAATAATAATTATTATTATTTAGGGCCGACCCAGTAGGCAGGGTCGAACCTCGCTTTGCAGCTCTCTAGAGAGGCGGAGGTCACCCTCCCCACTGTGATGTGGGTTCTCATAAAAGTATTTTTTTTATAAAAGAGGACCCAAAAGAAAAAAATTAATAAACTCGTGATTGTTTCCAAGTTCAGTTTTAAATTGTTGGTTTAAACCATAGTTAGAATATTTGTTGTTCAAAATAAAATATATATATACAGAAAATAGAATGAAATAAATGATATTCATATGCATAGACTCCTTATAAGTTACAATGCTCTAAAATAAATAAATTAAAAATAATAATTCACCCTGCTTGTAATGCTCTCCCAAAGCCATGGACAACACTTGCAATACGCCAATATGGACGCAGGAAGAATAGAAAAGATTTGTACACAGCAAGCCTACGCTTAATCATTTAACATAGGATTTCAATAGAAAGCATAAGATGGACATTCTAATCCAAAGTTGCGGCAAAAAAAAAAAAGTATCCCAAAGAGCCTACCTATCATTCTGTTGAGCAACTCTAGAGACCAAATGGATTTATGAGACCTCTGAAATAAGCTACCAGCATACTAATATATTATAGTATGTGTATATCAACGGTTTTAGACTATTGAAGAGCTATGTAGGATAAGATAGAAGACACTTGCTGTCACATTAAATTTGGTCGGTAACTTCTACAGGTCTTGCCAAGATGTCGTCCTCCATCTGTGGTGTAAGAAAGAAGGTAGGTGAAGTTTTTAGGAGCATTAAACACAATAGGGTTGTAGTTTCCCATAGCGTGCTATTTTATTTATGTTGGGAATCCTTATTGCAAATAGATCTCGCAAATCTGATCAAGATCTTTGTGCATATCACTCTCGTGCCTATATAGGAGGAATAATAAAAAATTTAAGTTAGCAAGCTGTGCGCAACAACCCCTCTTACGGTAGATCATCATGTCGGGGTAAGAGTTATTGGCATTAAAGGGGCATGTATCCAAAATTGATGTTATGGTGGCAGTTAAAGAATATTTCCACCTCTCGTAAAGCTCTTTAAATCACCGACTTCCATTATGGCAATAATTACTATCCTGAGATGTCATGTAATCAACAACCTCTTCTCACGCGAATTACGAAGGCATTCATTACTTGCTATGCAAGTGATCGAATGAATATATCTTGGGTCAGTAAAAATCAATGTGCTAGAAGAGTCCTACAATAAATGAAATCAGCGCATTAGGTGGGTTTTTTTTTACCGAGCTGTGGAGTGGCATCGCCTATGTGAACAGTGATGGAGACAACCCAGGATCCTCTCTCTGCGATTGCCTAGATCACTCTACATTCTTCTAGTTTCCTCAGTAAATTGGGTCATGTGAAGGCATAGAATTGGTAGGTGTGGTGCCCATCCTTAGCTGCATGTTTCCTTAACCGCCCGCTCAAGCGACATCTATATCCCAACAAAGTAGTTGGCCCTCAGTAATTCTTTAGCCACCGCTTACTCCTCCAATAACGATGCTGCTATCTAAGTTCATTAAAATGAAGTAAATTCTCACTAGTCATCGACAGAAGGAAGTTAACAATTAATGCATTATGAACCATATAACACACAATTAAGCTAATGGTAAATTTGGCCACTTTTCAAGAAGCGCAATACCTAGTCCGTGTAGGATGTATTCCCTGGCAGCCTTCCTTAATTAATATATGGGTTGTTGAAGTGGGGTAGTTGAAGTAACAATGTCAGCTTTATTGTAGTAGTATCTTATTCTGTAGGTTTTGGAGGAGATAAGTGTCAGGTCTTTGACGCTTAAACAAAAAAATAAAAATTAACCTAATTTCAAGTTCCATTCAAATGGGATGGATGTGGAAATGACTGCAGCAGGTATACAAAAAAAATAATAATAAAAATCAAAGCACTATCAGATCAAGCCAGGTCAATTAATTGCCATCACCATTCGTGCAAACCTCAGCAATATCCTTGAAAAATCTCCCTCTGATTTTATTCCCACCTGTGGTCATTTGATTTGATCTCTGTGACGTGAAAGGAAGCTTGGCCAGAACACTTGGGTTAAAATATTGAATAAGAAAAAAATATATTAATGTCTGTAGCCTCCAACTCCCCATTAAATAAAACAATCAATTAGATATTTAAAAATAAAAATATATATATAAACCTTCCTGCACATATTCCTCTCCCAGCGTGTAATTTAACCCGAGTAAATAAAATCACCCTTGTTATTTTAAATTTCTGTATGAACAAGATGTTAGTGCTGTTGATATTTTTATATAAAATGCTAATATAGTTTGACGGGAGGTAAACAAAATAAAGAGGAGAAAATATTTTATTCACTTGACCTTTAAAAAAAAAAATACAAGGAGAAAAGTAAACAAGTAAACGTGGATTATAGTTTTGAAAAAAAAAAAATTGAGAGTAATGAAATTAAAATGGAAATTAAGATATTAAGTGGTTTAAATTATTTCAGTTTTGATTGGCTTTTCAAATAGAAACTTATGTTATTCTTTATGTATGTAAGTATTATTATTTTTAAATAAGAATTGTTAAATTAATTATATTTACATTGTAAATGATATTTTATGTATGGTAAATTACTTTTGGGTATGAGAGAAATAAACTTATTATCAATAAAAAGGATTATCGATATTATTATTATTACGAAATAACTTTTAATTTAAGTTTTAAGAAGGAATGAAATATACACAGTAGTGTTAGAAGATTTAGATATTATAGATAGTAAAACTATTGTCCATAATAATCAAATACATTTAATATTGAAATATTTCATCATAGTTTTTATTTTAAATAAATAAATAATTATATGGATGACAATGTGAATTAATATATTCCTATTGTTAATTACATTAGTGGAATATTAAAATTGGGAGTAAAATTAAAAGCATTTAACTATGTGAATGGTATTAAAATTTATTTTTACAAGTGCAGTTAATAATGGGGTTAAGTGAGTTATGCTTAAAGGTTTGACGTTTATTTAATTATTAGTTGGTAAAGTTAATAGTAATAGTAAATGGGAAAAATAATAATAAATGGTAAAACCAATAGTAAAGTATTGGTAAAACTATTATTAATAATGGTAAATTTATATTACCTCCATGATATTAGGAGTAAATATAGAATTGGTAAATTAGTAAACTTATATAATTAATATTATCTTTAGTGTTATAATTTTAATATATATTAAGAGAGGTATTAATAACAATTGGGTTATAAAAAAAAAGAAATTGTCGGGTTTTTGGTTGAAAATTTCAGGCATGACATTTAGAAACATTATTATTGTATGTTGTGTTATATGGGTCTTCTCAAGTCAAAAGCATTATGGTAACCAATAATATTCAAGAAATATGTAGTTTACTAACTGTATGGAATTATTATAATCTCTTACCTTCTTAAGGGGAAATTTCCATCATCAATAAAAATGCTAATCATGGCACTTGGGACCTTGCTACCCTCAAGCTCTAATACTGGCCTCCAAATATATTAATAATCATCATTACCTCAATGAGTACCATAAATGAGAGAATTATGGTCACGATGAATTCCATGCATGTAGTCATCCATATGACAACAATTTCTCCATTAATAATCACACCATTGAAGCATTGTCATCAAGGTCTCATGATTTTATTTATAAAGACTGTCATAAAGATGGGAGAATCTATTTAAATACAAAATCTTGTCAAGCATATAAAGTAAGTTGTCATTAAGGAATGAGATAGTCATTGTAACATAACAATTTTGCATAGTTATTATTTCACTTCATCGTGTAATCATAAACAATGATCTTAAAGAACTACTACACTATGGGCATAAGAATAATCACACCAATTTTGTACTAGTAAAAAATTACCTATATGCCCTTATGTTTTCATGAAGTCATAGGTATTATCATGTCCATTTCTAAAATTAATTTAGGGTAATAATCATGTCTTAACTACCAAAGGACTATTGATACAATTGTTATAGTCAAAGTCTCATGGAGGAAATGTCATTATTGGAGGAACTTGACAATCAAGGAGGGTTGTCCTATCTTTAAACCCTTATTGCCTACATATGGAGACAATCTTAAACATTCAAAGGGACTTCAAAAGGCACATTGGATTCCAAGTTAATCACATTTTGAAATCAAAATTCTAACTAAATCATAATGATGATAATGGGTTGTCCAAATACTGTGAAATAGAAACAAGGGGCTGCCACTAAGGTAGAAGAGAGTTACTCTATCAATTTTGTTAATGAAAGATAACCAACATTCAAAGATTGTCCACTCATTATATCCTACCATAATAGGTAGAGGGGTGATTATGTGCAAGGATATCAATTTTGATGTTGTTCCAACTAACCAAGAAGATAGTCGTACACCCTTTAGACACTATCATGTATATTAGATGCTCCTAGTTAGTTAGTCCTGGTCAATTACATGCCCATGTATTATGCACTTGATTGCCCCTTAAATTGATTTGTGATGTTCCATTCTAACAATTAATCCAAACAAAAGAACTAGACAAAATGGAAAGGGTAATTGTGAGCCCTCCTCTCTCATTTCCTCCTAGTCAAACATCTTTTGATTTACTTGAAATGTTCCTCACCTTTTGTTTTTCTCTTTCTCCACCTCCTCCAACTTTTTATTTCATACATTTGTGTAAATTTATAAAAACAATTTAATTAAATATTCATGTTATCATAAAATAAATCTTTGATAAATACCCCATATTGTATATACAATCTATGCATCTAACAGTTTGTGTGTCTTGTCTATGCTTCCACATTTTGAATACATGGACCTACTAGAGCCGTTGCAACTACAACATCTGATAAAATTCCTCTATCATCTATGCTTTGATGGATGTCCATATCCTCTATGCTCCCTTTCTGCACTGGATGCGAGGATGCTGGTAAAGGTTGTAGAGTCTGACTTTATACCCGCCAATTGCAATTGCTTGAAAGTTTCTAAAGCCTTTTCAACAAATCTACTTTGTGAATATCCTGCAATCAGAGCATTTCATGAGAACACATATCTTTGAGGTATTCTGTCACACAGTTAACGTACCTTGTCTATGCTTCCACAATTTGCATACCTGTCTACCAGGGCAGTTGCAACTACAACATCCGACAAAATTCCTCTATCCTTTATGCTGTGATGGGCGTGCACAGCCTGTCATAAAGCTCCCATTTCGACACCGGCAGGAAGGATGCTGGCAAATGTTGAGGAGTCTGGCTTTACACCTGCCAATTGCATTTGCTTGAAAATTTCTAAAGCCCTTTAAACAAACCTATTTTGTCCATATCCTGTAATCGTAGTATTCCGTAAGACCACATTTTTGAGGCATTCGGTCAAACAGTTCACGTGCCTTGTCTTTGCTTCTACATTTTGCATACATGTCTATCAGAGCTTTTCTAGCTACACCATTTGACAAAATTCCTATATCCTTTATGCTTTTACAGATTCTCTGTTCTAAAGCTCCCATTTTGGCACAGGCTAGGACTACGCTGGTTGGGGACATGTTTGTTGTGCGATTTCCTCATGATGATTCCCATGTCTTCTAACTTCTGCAGTGCGGGAACTTTAAACCATGTCTTAATTAAATCTTCTGATACTATGGGTTTTGATGTTCGCCAGAATCCTTTGTCAAATTGTTCAATGCTTTGCTTCCTCAATTTCCCCAAATGTAAATTTGGGTTAAATTGAATCTATCTGAGGCTCTGTTTGAGGACTGTAGCTTCTCTGTCAATGTTTTTTCCTACCTTGTCACTTGCATCTCCTTATGCTCTGGAAATTTAGAATGATAGTTGAATTTAATCAATCAAATTAACTCCTACTGCTTTGAGTCTCTCTTCCTCAAACTTCATGTAGCTTCTCACAACATATTTCCCAATGCCCATTAGAACATGAAAATCCTTGATTAAATCATTATATGTTGATTGCTACCAATAATTCCATCCTAGGTAATATTCAATTTGAGAATCCCCAATAGCTCTTAGCCACTTCTTATCTTGGTAGCCTCAACTACATAAACATGGTTATCTTGGTAGCTACAGGAATTTTGCAGTCAAAGGATTTTTTCTCAAACCTCATGCTTCTGGGGTTATGCACATCACGAGAATAGCCATGGTTTTCCAAGCAATTAGACAAAGCATACTTTAACATCCAAATGGTTAATGCTATATAGTATAATAAATTAAGTTGAAGGTGGATTGGGATTAAATCAGAATGTTAATTTAAATTTCATATCACAACACATTATCTTGAATTTTGTTGCACTCAAATATGATTGAATTTCTGTTTTCCATCCAAATTTTTCTGTTGAGATTTATGAGTATTGCATATATATATATAGAATCCCTGATAAAAAAATTCTAGATTAATTGAATGATATGTGGATTACATAAACTCTTTAATGTACTAGTGCATTTCATTGAACTAAGTTCCTTCAACTCCTTGTTAGTTCAAGATAACAGCTCATTTTACATTGCCTGCAACTTTACTTTTCCAATGGGGATTCTTATTTGCAAGTATGCAAATTGATTCTTCTAATGGATTTTAATGGTTGCTTAACTGTCTTGAGTGAAATATACCAATTTTGTATACTCTATTTTATTAGATTGGTTAAGTTATTGAATCTTTGGAAGCTGTATGATAATGGTTGAGAGTGGACCTCGTGTCATTTGTTCCTTCCATAGTTTATATCTGTATAACTACAACAGTGGGCATTCCCTAGTTTTGCTACTTTCAAAAGACTATAAGTTTTAGGTGGAATACTACAATAAGGCATGTATTGTTCTTGGCCACATGCGAAAAGTATCTATCCTCAACATAAGTGTGATTATGTTAAGCCAATATTTATATTGGTGTTTAGGACTATTTGCACTAAATATATAATTGTAAAAGAGGTAGAAGGAATCGGTTTCCAGATCTACCATTTATCTATATTTCCATTGCATATTGTTGATTGTATAAATAATAAATTCCTCATTGAGGTCATTGCAACCATTTATATATATCAATTCACACCATTCAAAATTTATTTATTTATGTTCAAATAAATCGATAAATCATGCTCAATATTATTATAAGCATGATTATGTCTAGTTAAATTCATTTTTTTTTAATAGATCTTCATGATTACAAGTTGCAATACATATTCACAATTCATCAAGCTATGAATGAACTTTGCTAAGATAAAATCAGTTCCTCATTGAGTAGAATTCCAGTTCACGTTTCAACTCCCCACATTTGATTAGTTTCTTGTCATATAAAATTTGTAAGTTCTTTATATCACAACAATATTATGCTCCTTTTTAATCTATATTTGTTATCGAATGTGGGTCTGCTTGTGAGATACCAAATCATGTTGTTGAGCAGAAAGAAGTTGTCAAAGAGTCTCATCACTCTAGATGGAATTTTTAACTCAGATGACCAATTGACAAATACAAAGATGAACCTTGATATGAGAAAATGTGACTACAAGAAGGGTGAAATCACAATACTGTGTCTCACTTTTTGGCCAAGATAGACATTTATATCAATATTTTTAATTGAATTTTCACCTTTTAAGACCTATAGTGGCTAAATCGTTAAAAATTTGAAGATAATGTGAACTAGTTCAATGTGGCAATTTGTGTGTAGATTATGTATGTATGTATGTATGTATGTATCTATATATATATATGTATGTATGTATATCTTTGAAATAAATCATGAATCTTTCAAACATCTCCTTTAATAACTAGTTTTAAATAGTAAATAACATTATTAGAAAGTAACGTTTATGCTGTCAAACATAACTTTTTTCTAGAAAGGATAAAACTCTAAATTTTAAAATATAGATTCTTAACATCAATATCTACGACAAGGATATTTTTTCATAATTTTTTGTTACATGTTTTTAAAATTAATTTTTGAAATCATTGTAACTATAACGTGGATATAGGTGTATGTTGTCAAACATAACTTGTTATGTATAATCAAAATTCTTTTTTTTTGTGAAAGAAGGACATCAATACTTAGGGAAAAGGTATTTTTCGAATTTTTTTACAATGGTTTGCTATTTTTCCACCTTTGTAGAATGAACAACTTGATGTTCAATGAAATACCTATGTTTAATAAGAATTGCAAATTAAATACATGATAAAATGAAAACATATCACAACTATACTTGTTGGAAAGATCATTTTGAGGGATATGATCTTGTAAAATATAATTTTTAAATGACTTTATTTAATCCATCAAAATTTGAAGAACATGTACTTTTTTCCCAACATTTTGATAGGTGCAAAGTAGACTCCATTGTGGGTATGATTTAATACTAGAGGGATTCTATTCAAGGGAGTTTGATCTAAGGGGGTCTTCTCTAACCCTCTTCAATTAAAAAACTTTAGATGAAACCTCTCAAGGATTAAATCATTAGTTTTTCTAAAAATAAGTGATTTCAGGTGAAAATCAGGATGTCCTAAAAATGAGACACACTATTGTGACAACACCAAGAAAGTGACTGTAATAGAAGGAAAATAATTGAAATTTGGAAAGGTATGCTCTGAGTGCAACCACCAAATATTCATTAGGCTTTATGAATATTATGAGAATGTAGTTATATGGAGCTATGAAGACCCATATGGTTTTGACCCTTGTTTGGCCTATAATACCATCGAATTACACCCTAGTGCAAAAATATTTAGACAAAAGAAAAGTTCGATCAACTCCAAAATTAAACACTTGATGAGGAAAGAGTTGGCCAAACAAATAGAAGCTAAAATTATTTTTCCCATCAAGCTTTCTTCTTGAGTGAAAAACTTAGGGGTATGTGCAGGATCATCATGGAAAAAATAGGCCCTTCAGTGGCAAAAAATTTAGAAAAATCAGAGTTAGGCAAGTTGATGTGAAAATTTGAATAAGTTATCTGTATTATTTCAAAAATGTGTAAGAAAATAATCTGTAGAAAATTGATTGTAGTTTCTAAACTACTAGGTTTGTTTAAAAAAAAAATCTATTTGGTGAAAATTTGAAATTTCAATGTAGTAGTATTCAATTTGATAATCATGTTTTTATATTTTTCCATATATGATATGTCTGACCATGGTCAAATTTATGAAATTCAATTTTTCATTTTTTAATCCTATAGTATGAAGCATAGAATGTGATGCATGTTTTGGATTCAAAAAATGTGACACCATTTTAAATTTATAGATGTTTTTCAATCAGCCTATCAATCAAGACTTTAGTCGTAATTCCAATAGAAAATGAATAATAATTACTTATTAAATTAAAAGTAAGGCATAATTTATATTGGTGGAAAATTGATAATCTCCTTTAAAAACCCTTTTCCATTTCATTAATTTTGGGTAAAAAAAAAATTGTTAGCCACGTAACCATCATATTGCCACTTTTTGGCCCATCACAATCCTGCACATACCCTTAGTCCCTATAAGGAAGAATAATGGGGAGATAAAGTTATCTATAGAATTAAGAGATCTCAATAGGGCCTCTCTTAAGGTCCATTATCCCCTCCTTTCAATGGAGTAGCTGTTGCACAAGGTAAGTGGCTTAAAAATGTTTTATTTCTTGGATGAGTACTCAAGATACAATTAAACTCTATTCTAAGAATTAGACCAACAAAAAACATCATTCACCACTAAATAGGGTACATGTATATTACAATTTTTCCTTCGGGTTAAACAATAATGGTGCAACCTTTCAAAGGGTGATGGAAATGGATTTCAAGGGTGTATTAGTAGAGTTTGTGCCGATATGCCTAGATGATATTATCAAATTTTCAAATCATTAAGGTGATCACTTTGACCATCTTGAATTTTTTTTCAAGAAGTGTAGAGAAAATGACATATCCTTGAATCCAAACAAGTGTGCATTTTCCACAAACTAAGGAAAATTACTTGGACACATAGTTTCCAAGGAGGGAACTTCCATCAATATAGAAAGATTTGAGGCCATATTGTATATCCCTTTCCCTTGTCACAAGAAATCCCTTCAAATAATTTATGGAAGGATCATCTTTGTGACAAGGTTCATTCCTAATCTTCTTACTATGGTAAATCCTCTCACTTCTATGCTAAAAAATAATATGGTGTTCAAGTGGAGAAAGTAAGGGAAGGATAATTTTGAGGCTATCAAGTAATCAATTTCCCAATCCTCTATAGTTCCAAACCCAAACTATGAAAAGGACTTCATTTTATAGACCTTTGGAGGAGAATCAAGCATATAAGTTATCCTAACATAGATGAATAGTGACAACTTGGAGCAACCCATTTCCTTTTTAAGTGAAGGGCTAAAACACGATGAGCTCAAGTATAACTACGTGGAAAATGAATTCATTAATATTGTTAGAGCATTAAATAAGTTCATGCATATGCTCTCCAATAACAAGATCAATTTGATGGTACCGCACACTAGTGTCAAGGAATTCCTCTTGATCAAGACAATATCAACTATCTTTTGAGGGGAAGGGAGTTATGAAAACAACTTGTGTCAACCTTTGAGACTCATATAGAATTTTTTCTTATGCTAAAGGATAACCAGTTGGCTAATAGTGATGTTTAGAGTATCTAGGTACATGACGACCACTTTTCTATAGGAAGGTAGATACCCTCCAAATTTGAATAGGGCTAAAGAAATTTTAAGCTAAACTCGATCCCCTATGTTTTAGTGGATGAAATACCATTTTAAAAAGGCCTCAATGGAGCCCTCTTGAGATCTATTGACCTAGATTATGCCAACAAAATATTGGAGTAATTTCATTATGGCTTATTAAGTGAATATTTATCTACAAGGACCACTACTATTAAGGTAATGAGGATTGGTTATTATTGGACAACCTTATTTAATGACACTTATAAATGGGTAAAGAACTATAAAAATGTGGTTTATTTTTTGGAAAGAAAAGATTAGGTATTCTTTCTCTTCATCCCATTCAAACAGACCAACCATTTGCATAGTGGGGATTGAATTTCATTGGCAGGATAAATCCACCATCTATTGCTAGTCAAAAATGGATTTTGGAAACTATAGACTATTTCACCAAATGAAACAAGGCAGTTGTATTCAAGGATATTGATGAGGCTTCAATTTTGGAGTTCCTAGACTAAATTGTGACTGGGTTTGGTGTCCCTTCCACCACCATCTCTAATAATGCCAAAACCATTTTTGGCATCCAAATTAGTGAAACCAAACATGGTATTTACTTGAAGAACTTGTCAAATTATTATCATTAGGGTAATGGCTTGAAAAACTCCACAAACAAAAACCTGATTAGGATAATCAAAATGACCATTGAATGTCACTAGAGGTCTTGGTATAACATGTTCAAGATAACCCTTTGGGTTGAAAAAATCAATCCAAAAAGAGCTATTGTCAACTCCCATTTTATGTTAGCATGTCGGAGGGAATAAAGGCTTCTATTGTCACTAGAGTTTCCTTGTCTTGAGTTAGCACAATATCTAGATATGTTAGACAATTATGCAACGATAGTGAGATTGGTTGAGCTAATGGAGTTGGAGGAAGTCAGAAAGGCCATGCATACCCTTGAGACTCACAAATCATAAGTTCAAGAGACTTTTGACAAATATGCTATCAACAAATTATTCAATGAGAGAGACTTGGTGTTGAAACTGTGGGATGCAAACAAAGCTAAGATTAGAAGGCATACAAATTTTACTGCCATTTGGAGTGGCTCATAAGTAATTACTAGTTGGAAAGAGGCCAATTTTCTTCATCTCTAGGCTAGATGGTGAAGCTCTTCCAACCCTAGTTAATGGGACACACCTCAACCCCTCTACCCTATACATTAAACCATTAACCCTAATACATCAACCCTATACCTTAAACCCTACTATCATAACCCTTAACCCTTAAAACCTAATCCCTTAAACCCTCAACCCTCAAAACTTAAACCCTTGACCCTTAAAGGGTAAACCCACAAATGTGGCTTATAATTCGAGTGAGGAAGGAAAAGTTGCAAAAAATGACCCCATGAAAAAAAAAATTGGTTTTTGGGTTTGAATGAACCCTTTGGTTTGAGCAAACCAAAAAAGGGTTCAAATGAACCTTGGTTTGAGCAAACCAATTAAATTTTAGGTCCCACCTTTCCCACCAAAAAAAAAAAAGAAAACATGTTTTGAAAGGGGGTTCTAATGAACCCTGGTTCGAGCAAACCCATGGGGGTTCGCTCGAATTCCCTTGGTTTGCCCGAACCCCCCTTTTCCCACCTTCTCACCCTCTAGCACCAAAAAAGTCTAGAATTTTGTGTTTCAAAGCTCGGGTTGAGGATGAAAATGAAGGAGAATTCACAAAACCAACTAGATGATGGTAGTCCTCGAAATGAGCTATCCAACGAATATAATTTTAATATATTTTGGTTTTATTATGTATTTTTTTTAGTTTTATTAAACATAGGTTTTCCACCAAAAATCAAGCTCTTTGTTCTACACATGTGGAAAAATAGAAGATTATCAAAAAAAAATTAAAAAATTTACAAGTGCACCAGATATTGAAGTCCTTGATCCAACAAAAAAAAAAAATTGATCCATACAAAAAAGTTATGCGTTATATGGTCTGCCCATATCTGAATTATAATTGTTGACTTCGAAACTTGATTAAGGAAAAAATATTTAATAAAAAATTGTCTAACCAATTGGAAGCACTAGATATCATAGTTACAAATCTAAATTCGAAAAAATTAGAACTTTATCCTTCATGGAAAAAAATCTGTGTTATACGGTGAGCATCACTCAAAAATGTTGTTTATTGGAAAAAACTAGTTTTCAAAGGAGATGGAAAAAGAAGTGCAATCTGATTCTAAAAAAAATGAAAAAAAAAATTTAGAATCTAGAAAAAAAAAGTGACAAATCACTAGTTTGCATCATCTTCAAATTATTCATGGTTTAGCCACTATATGTGCCTGAAAGTGAAGATTTAGTTAGAAAAAAATATTTGAGTATCTAGTTTGGCCAAAAATTGTAAACCAGTATTGTGGGATCACTCTAAACCCTAAAGCCTTAAACCCTCAACCCTTAAACCCTAATCCCTTAACCCTCAATCCTAAACGCTATACCTAAAACCTCAATGCTTAACACTTAAACCTTAAACCCTAAACCCTAAAAACTTGATACTATACCTTAAACCCTAATCCCTCAACCCTCAACCCTTAAACCCTAATCCATCAAACTTTAAACCCTAATACCTTAAACCTTAAACCTTTAAACCCTAAACCCTCATCCCCTAATCCCTTAACTCATAAACCCTCAACCCTCAACCCTCAACCTTCAACCCTTAAACCCTCAACCCTTAAAGACTTATCCCTTAAAAAATCAACCCTAAACCCAAAACCCAAAACCCTTAAACCATCAACCCTCAACCATAATATATCAACCCTCAACCTTTAAACACTAAACCCTCAACCCTTAAACCCTAAACCCTACACCCTACAACCTCAATGATCAACCCTATACTTAAGCCCTAATCTATCAACCCAATATCTTAAACCCTAATGTACCTATACCCTATTCACTTAACCTTGGACACTCAAACCTAAACATTATCCTTCAACCCTCAAACCTCTACCCTATACCCTATACACTCAACCCTATACTTATGCCCTAAAACTTGAACCCTTATCCATATTCCTTATACCCTCAACCTTAAACCTCAAACCCTATACTGTAGATACTCAACCTTGAACATTATCCCTCAACTATAAAATCTCAACCCTCAACTCTATACAATTAACCATATACTCAAGTGGTAATCCCTCAATCATCAACTCTATACCTTAAACCCTAACCCTACACACACAAACCCTCATCCCTATACCCTATAACCTCACCCTTATACCCTAAACCTCTAATATTGTCCCTCAATCTTATACTTTAAATATAAACCATACACTCTCAACCCTTCATCCTATGCCTATACCCTTGATCCATATTGTAAACCCTAAACCAAATATGTTAAACCCTAATCCCTATACCTTACACACACATTCTTATACACTCAACAAGCGAAACATTATCCCTCAACTATAAAACCTCAACCCTCTACCCTCTACCTTCTACCCTCAACATCTTAATTAAGCCCTAATCCCTCAACACTCAACCCTATACCTTAAACGCTAAACCCAGAAACCTCAACCATCATCCCTATAACCTATACCCTCACCCTAATATACCCTAAACCAAAAACCCTTACATACATACATACAACCATACAACCATACATACAAGCCTATATGCATATATACACGCATACATAAATACATAAATACATACATACATATAGTCATACATTTACATACATACATACAAGCATACATTCATACATACATACATACATACAAGCATGCATACATACATACATACATACATATCAGACGCCCAAATTTGATTAATTTATCCAAATTTATCACTAAACATCCTTCTTACAGTTAATTAGCTAGCCCTAAGGTATTTAATTAATAATTAAATACTTACCCTCCTTAATCATCAAATAAATTAAATAAATATTACATTTATTTAATACATGTCATTTTCATCTAATCCTAATCCATCTCCTAATTTCATTAGGATGTGCACATGCCTAATCCTTGATTAGGATGTGTCACATCCTCCAACTTTTGCAAGTTGGCTTTTAATCCTAATTAGCCCCTAATTATCCAATTATAAATTAATTAAGCCTAATCATTCTCCAAGGAATTTTTAATTCCTTTTTATTTGTCCTAGATTCCCCTCCTTTATATGTGAATTTTTAATTCACATTCCATCCTTCCAAGGCTTCTAGAACCTTGGACTTGTCACAATCACCACATGTGACCAACCTTGGACTTGTCACAATCACCACATGTGACCAAGTCCCACCTTTTTGGAGCCCACCTTTTACCCTCTAGATTCTTCCAATCATTGTGAATTTAAAATTCACTTTTATTCACCCAAGATTCTTCCCATCTCCCAATGTACTTGCAAGGTACTTGTACTTCCTCCACCTCATGTACCCTCTGACAACTCATCTCCACATATCCTCTTGTCCATTTCACCCTCCACATGTCAAGATGTGAGGGCTTGTGGGTTCTCAACCCACCATAGCCCTTCATCTTGGCCTTGTTGGAGCAATCTTGACCCTTGAATTCTCTAGAGAATTCAAATTCTCCTATAAATACCCTCCTCTCGGCATTTCCACAACACTTCTTCATTTGAGCAACCTCATGTTTCCTTCTCCACAACACTTATTCTTGAGCACCCTTATGATGTCATTTTGCATTCTCAACACTTTGCACTCTCATAACTACATGCTGTCCAAGCCTTTTTCAATCATTCAACCATCTTTGTTCATCATTTTGCATATTGAAGCTTGCATTATAGTCACTCAATCTATCATCTAAGGAGCACACAACCAATCCAAGCAAGGGCCAATCAAAGAAGTTTCAACAACAAGGGAGGTAAAAGTGTTTGTGTTTCATTTTATTTGCATTCCTTTTCGTTGTAACTCTCTTTTGGCTAATCTTGAGGTGTCCTTGGTGTTTTGTCTTTCATGTTTCTTAGTTAGATTCACACATTTAGAGTAAGCATAAAATATCAAGGTATACACATACATACATACATACATACACATACATACATAAAGGCATTACAAATATATATACCAACATATGTACATCAAACATACTTAACAAACTCCACATAAAATTCAAGTGAGACATAATATGAGTGCATTATAACACACTCATGTTATGTCAAGCTTGAGAAACATACAACAAAATTTGGCAAAAAAGAGAAAAATACAGCACAAAACATAATGTGAGTGCGTTATGACGTGAGCGTGTTATAACGAGCTTGCATTATATCTTGCTTTGGGAATCCCCAAACCTTAGGCTTGGGTTTTTCTTTGGATTTCCAACCCTAAGGCTTGGAGTGCCTTCCCAATGTCCAAAGACGTCCTTTTGCATATTCTATAGGATTTTACTTAATCTCGTTTGCGCTAACCATCAAGTGTGCACATGTTTCAAGGTCGAGTAAATCAAACACCTAGGTAATGTTAGGCTTTCTCTTAGCTATTTAATGATTTTTTTTTCACATTTTGACAATGTTAAGGGTTTCATCTTTAATTTCTTTTGTTTGTGTCTTTTTTTTGTCAAAAACAAGTATTTGGCATTTTTTACTTTATTTTTTAACTATTCATTGAAATTTGAATTAAATCACATTTTTTATAAACTAGACTCCATTCTACACATACTAAAAAAATTGATTTTCAATTATTTTTCAAAAATTATAGGGGTAGCACAGCCAAAATTTTATTTTTCAAGATGTGTCCACTTTGAAAATTAGTAAAAAATAAAATATTGATTCAAAAACTATCAAAAAAATTGGGCATAAACTTCATGTTGATAGCTAATTTCTCATTGAAGCGATTTTAAAAATATAGAAAAAGTCAACTTTTTGAGGGAGCCACAAAAAGACGCTATGTTATATTTATTTGAAAAAAATAACACCGATTTTTGTGGCTCCCTTTTTTGAACCCCTTAATCTCTACCATTTAAAAAAAAAAAATAGTAGTTTAGAAAGTAGACTCAGAGCACTACAGACATTTTTTTTGTTGCAACTTAAAATTTTAAGTGTAACTATCCTCATTTTCTCATCCAAGGTTTAATATTTATCGATTTTAGAAGAAAAGTAGCCACTTAAGACCCCTTTTTGGCCCCCCATCCTTTTTCACCTACCCTAATATAAAATGCATAACAAACAAGGAATAAACAAAAAGCCCAAAATGTAAGGACATATAAGGTAAATTGAAGAATAAGCAAGGACAATCATTACATAAGATATATTAGTAAAAGACCAGAGTAGAAATAATAAAAAGTATAAGGAATAAGTGATATGAGAATCACATCACATTTTTAAATATTTTTTTTTCAACATATAAGACTATGGTGTCCTTGAATAATACCCATACTACCTAGGAATATGGAAATAATATAATATAAATAGAAAGCCAAGAAAGGAAAGGAAAATTAAAAAATATGGTGAACATCAAGAGAGATAGTTGAGGATATATTAAAACAAATGGATTCATGATGATAGGACATGTCTATAATACACTTTGAAATATAACTTTAATCAATGCCCCATGGGACTATTGAGTCCACCAATAAATGTATCCCCATGGATAAAAACAATGATGTAGAGATGCCAAATTTATTGTAGGGAAAAAAATAATTGGTTTAGATGGTTATGTTATATGATATATCTTTTCTCTCATGTATAATATTAATAATAGGTGACTAACATAGAAGGGGCCTCTTCATGATAATCCTAAACCTATATCATCTCTTTACCTATACAATATATTGAATTTGATGTGCATACACCTGAAAATGGTCTGGATAATCTAATTAATTAGATACGACTTATTTGATTAATTAATCTTAAATTCATCTACTATTAAATAAATAGAAATATTTATTTATATAGTTCACATTTAATTATTCTAAATTCTTCTATTATTCCATCTTAATTAAATAAACAAATTTAATACTTTGTTTTATTTAATTATCAAATTCTTCTATTTTAAATCACATCATTCTATCTTAATTAAATAAACATGTTCACATACTTTGTTTTATTTAATTGTTCATTTCTTCCATATTTAATGTAATAAATAGACTTATATAGTTTGTTTTATTAAATTTAATATCTTATTTCTTCCTAAAATTGAATAAATCCAAAATATTCAAATTCTACAGCTCATCATATCTCACCAATAAAATTAGATATTCTATGTCTAAATTAATTGAACTAGCATTCATGGGAAAGCTGTAGAGACAAATTGAAAATCAATCTCTCAATCTGCTTCCTCTGATTCTTCCTATCATTTGGCCTGATGTTTTCATGGGGAAACCATTCCCATGATCAACTCAAGCTTCTTCATCTCTTACCATTCAATCCTCTAGATTGCATCCAAGCCTTTGTTGTACTTCCCTTTCACAAAATTGTTGTCATGAATCTATAAATATAACCTTTTTCTATAGGAAATGCATCCCAAATCCCAAATTTGTGCAAACTTACTATGTAGGAATAACAATCAAGAAATCAAGCAACCATAGCAATAGCAATAGCAATCATAGCATCAAGAGAATTCATGCCACGACTACATATTAGTTTTTACTATAGCTTTCTTCATCAGATTTCATGTCAGAATAGATTACAGTAGCATCAATATCATCTAGAAATCATTAGCAATCAATAAATCATTACATTTAGCATCATTCCATTCTCTAGATAGGCATTTTAACAATCACGGTCCTTACCAAATTTGAGAGCTCTTTGTGATTTGATAAATCTTTAGAGATAGGAGAAAATGAGACACTTTCAAGTTTTATGTGCTTTTAAATTAGTTTAATTCATGATTAAATCTTGATATAATGTTTCATTAAGAAGTGTTTTAGTTGTTATTACATTATTTACTTATTCACACTTACATGATGCATCTATCCATAAAGTGTACATATATAAGAATAATAATATTAAGACTTATGTGGTGTAAGATTAGACAAATCCATTGGCTTAGTTGAAGGTAATGTAATAAGGTTATGTTCCAAAAGTTGGTATAGTTAAATATGTGAAGGTTCCTCAAATATAGTAAATATCTACATCTTTTTGGTTTCATATATGCATGATGATCATAACATTGACCAACTTTGTACATTTGAGATTGATTAAATCATGAAGAAATGAATAAAACTACATGGAGACATGACCATTAAATCTTTCTAAAAATGATTTTCTAGGAAACATAGCATCATGAAAATAAGTGAAATAGATTACATTTACATAAAGGGTTATCCCATAATAGTGTGTCCCAGATTTTGGTCAAAGTGGGACATTGAATTCAACTTTTTAAAACAAAATTTTACATTTTGTGACCAATAGAAACTAAATAATTAAGAATTTGAAGATGTGAACTACTTGTTACATTGGTGGTGTCTGTTGCACCAAAAGATCGAACTGTCAATCCCTGATACAACCTCTAGATTTATGTAAGATCCATAGGAGGCAGTTAAGCCATGTCACAAACCCAAGCACTGTGTTGGACAAGGAAGACCAAGGGACACACCATCTTGCAACAATCCCCACCCCAACACAAGTGAGAGGTTTGAACTTGTGATCTCAGCTTTGATACCAATTGTTACATTGGTGGTTGCCATTGCACCAAAAGATCGACTTGTCAATGCCCAATACAACTACCAGATTTATGTAAGATCCACAGGAGGTGGTTAAGCCATGTCACAAACCCAAGCACCATGCTAGACAAGGACTTGACCAAGGGACACACCATCTTGCAACACTACTGATATTTGAGATTTCATGTATAACTTCTAAATCAAAATTTCAAAGAAGATTTTAAAGATGATTTGTAAATATTTTAATGAGTTTTAATAACATATTTTTTATAGTTAAGAATATGTTCAAAAAATAACATTTTTTTCCTGTCGCATATTTTTTTTATAAAAGAGACAAAATTATAATCCTTGAATATAGATTAGTAACACCAATATATAGTGTGCAAAATTTTCATAAGTTTTTGTTACATATTTTATTTTTATTAATTTTTGAAGTGTGATTGATTATAATTTGTTTGATGGAAAAGGAGTCCTAGGTCCAACACATAGAACACTATGATAAATTCCTTTCCCAAAAAAAACATTTGAATGAGAACTAAGGTATTTAGATTGAATTTCATCCAAGAAGGTGAGCCAATCAGACCTTGATATGATTATTTAGAGTCTTGGAAATGAATTAGAATTGATTTTCTTATATTAATCTCATTAAACTACACGCCCTAATCTAAAAATGTAAGATTTCAAAAACTAGGAAATTGTAACAAAAATTTTGACACTAGATTTGAGCTGAGGAGGACATTATGCACTTCTGATATAAATTTTAGCAGAATTTTTCAAGACAATGGAGCCAAGGGAACCACTATCTTGCTAGGTAATTTTCAGATATGTTTTTATAGTCCTCTGGTGTAGATGGTGAAATCTGAAAATTGCTAAAACCTCCAACACACATTAGCATGGTTAGTTTAAAACAAATCAAATAACAACATCTCTATGAAATAATACATCAATGCTTCCAAATGCAAACAAATGAAAAAGAGTAAGCTAAATAAGCATATGAAAAACATGAAGTATGTTTATCTCATAGTGGATTGGTGCTATTGTGGAAAATAGCCCTTTCCAACCCTTGATAGATAAGCTAGATGATGAAATGCCTTGAAGATGGAGTGATGGTGGGAAAAATCAATTCTCCTGAAGCGAGTGACTTTATATGAATGATTGTGGAGTTGAGGAGGATTTGAGCAATAGAGGAGACCTCTATTTATGGCCAAAAGTGATAAAAAAATGCCAAACATGGAGAATGTGGGATTAAAGATAAGCCAATGAGAAGAGGCCACTTGTCAACTTGTGATAGGCTTGAGGATGAACACATTTTGGTCAATGTGCCAAAGAGAGGGAGCTTTCAAATTTGAATTTGAGAGTAAATGTTGAGTTTGAGTTGTGCAAGGGACATGTAAGAGCTTATTAATTGCTTTGTTGGATGTACATGTCCACTTGTTTTTGAATTCAAACTTAAGGGAATATTCCTCAAAGATGCCATGTTGATGGAAAATGCTGATTTTATTTATTGGTGTGCAAGTGGGAAAATCTAGAGAATGTGACATGCATTAGATTAGATTTAATCCTAATTTAGTTAATTAAAAAGAGGATTAGGTGATTTGACCTTTTTGCTTTAGATTTAAAGATTAAACTAAATAAAAAAGGAGATGAAAGATAAAGATTTAGTTAAATAAATATTTGATTTATTTAGCTAAGGGGGATAATGATAAGATTAAATTAAATAAATTTGATGACCTTTAGGAGATTGAAATTGATTTACCTGATGAATGGATGAATGTGAATTTGATTTATTTAATGAGTGGATGAATGTGAATTGAGTGCACGATGCTAATTTTTTCCCTCTTTGAAGCAATGTACTTGTTGCATTGGTTCAAAGAATAAACTTGCTGCGATCAAAATTTAAATTTTTTTTGATTTTTTCGGTTGCCCCAGTGGAAAGAAGTACACTATTACATTGCCCCCTCGAGAGATCAAGCGAAAAGATTCTATTTGAAGGTCGATCTCACAATAAAGAGGTTCAAAATGGATGGTTATGGATGATGATGCAAATGAGATGGTTTTAAGATGTTTAGAATAAAAAATCTATATTATCCTAAACAACTTAAATGATGATATGATGTGATGATGGATGAGATGGATGATGTGATATGATTATGCAAATGTATGATTTTATGAGATGCATAGACTAACAGATCTATATGATGATGAATATGCATGCGAAATGATATGCAAAATGCTGAAAAAATGGGTGCAAGATGGATGCATGATGGATACATTGGTGATGATGATTAATTATTCATGATGTGATGTTAGTGCGGACCTTAGATGATGATAAGAGGATCCCACAAGATAACTTTATGAGAGATGATGATGAGAAATGATGATGATAAATGGATGGTTCACTTATCAAGGATTGGGATTTTAAAAGGGCTACTTACCTTATGTTTGATAACACACGTAGGTATGATGCATCAAGGTATAAAGAACTAGGATGGCGTTGCACCTAGTGCGATGGAATTTGAATCGACAAACATATAGGAGTATTCTTGTTCACACTTGACATACGAAAACCTTGCTAGGACGTACCTAACAAAGCAAGTATTCGCCAAGTTATATTACAAGAGCGTCCAACAAGCACAACAGACAAAAGATAATGATTGTTGCCCCATTCCTATCTCTCTAAATCCTTCGTTTGGATATCATTGAGAGGTCCTTGGAATGAGTACAATAAGATAAATCAAATGAAAAGATGAAGTATGCAAACAAGCCAATGTTCTTCATATCTCTAGCCAAAGGGATTTGTTTTAATAGGATAAGAATCCAAGGTGATATCCAAAATGATGTCCATTGTCGAAACGATATATCCTAGGAAATGCATTGTATAGGATGATGATGGTTTGATAAGTTGATTGATAGGCTATTGATATAAGGTTGATTGACATGTCTGAAAATGATCAAGAGTTTGATTTTGTTTTAAATGTTTGTTGTTTCGATTTTGATTTTACGATTGAAGCTTGCTTTTGCTAATTGCTATAATTGTTTCTGTTTGTTTTTCCAAAGGATGAAGGTGGCGATCATTTTATTATGGATGATTGATTATTGCAGGTGCAAGCGAGATGAGACAGATGGATTTTTTTAAATATTTGGATGTTTTTGACGTTTTGAAATGTTTTGAGGCTATTTTTGGGTTTTATTTTTCAAATGTTTTGATTTTCAAATTTTCAAATGTTTTTGGATTTTGTGAGATTTTATGAATGTTTTTGGATTTTTGTGTTTTTTTGAATGTTTTTGGATTTTGATTTTTTTGAATGTTTTTGGATTTTGATGTTTTTCGAATATTTTTTGGATTAGCCTTGCCTACGTTTAAGCTCAGAGAAAATGTAGTTTGGATTCCATGTTTTTGATGTTTTCTAACTATTTTTGGATTTTTCGATGTTTTGGATGTTTTTGGATTTTGATGTTTTTCGAATGTTTTTGAATTTTGATGTTTTTTTAATGTTTCTGGATTTTTTGCATGATTTTGACGATTTGGATGAGGATGTGTCTGATGCTATCAGTGCTCTGTTTTAGGGATTTGGTGAAACCAAGCTAAGGTTGACTGATCAAATCGATGGATTGATGATGATAATAACTTTGTTGAGGATACATAACAATGCAAGGATTTGATTGATCAAGATTGGTGATGATAACATTGTTGATGATGCACCACAATGCAAGGATAGTGTTAAGCAACACAAGGATATCCTGATATGATGATTTTTTTGATTGCATTTGATTGATCATGATTGACGAAGCTTGATTTGGAAAAAAAAGGTTGTTCAAATGATTTGATGTGATGTTTGAAGGGTGTGTTAGATGCGACTGATATTGATTGTTTGGTTCGATGTTCCATTGAAAGATGAAGACTGATAAGGAATGTCTTCTCATCAAAATATGACATGGGCTAGTGATTTGGATTTTTACTCACAAGTGGTTTGACCAATTTGATTTCATATTTTCCAATGTTCGGATCACCACATAAGTTGGAGGATATAGATCAAGTTTTATTCCTGAAGTGAGATGTAAATACTTGCCCCCAATGTCTAGTAATGTATGGAATTCCATTGGATGGATGCTTGGATAGGTGTATGGACGGATGGATATGGGTTATCTTGTGATAAGATAAGGTGTTTGGATCAAGAAAGCTCATTTGGATAGTGCTTTGTAGCTTAGATAATGTTGGATAGGATAGGATCAATAAAAATGACCCATGTCAAGATGTTTACCATAAGCAAGCATAAAGTGTGCCCCAAACTTTCATCAAGATCAAGATAACTTGGATGATGGATGCAAAAAATTAATTGGATTAATGGTTTATGGATGAGTGGATTTATTATGGATAAGATGGATGGAATGTTAGATTTATTACGGATGGGATGAGATGCTTCCACATGAAATAGCAAACAAAGATGCTCGATTCTACACATGATGCCTATTTTCTAGGTTTTCATCATGGTCTTGCCCAAAGCACCGCTCATGCGGTTTTCACTAGAGGACGGTTTTTTTTCTCTTTACTGTTTTCAATCCTTTTTCTGATGTTTTTGGATTTTCATATTTTTTTATTTTTTTGAAAGATTCATGTTGACCCACCTAGTGGTGTTGATGTAGATGCCCCTGTCATAATGTGCCATCAATATCTTTCTTGAAGAAGTTGCTTTGCTAAGATATGTGCACTTGAATACAAATTTTGAGATTCTTGACCTGCTTCATCGATACCAGAGTTAACTTTGTCTTTGTGTGCACATCGTGATAGAGTGCCTTCAGAATCCTTATGATGAAGGGCCGTTGCCAATACATGGTCAATTTGAGAATTGGATATCATGCGTGGAGGCGTGGATGGAGTGTGTTTAGGGATAATAGATGGGTTGGTTGACAAATTGGAATCTTTGACTCTCCAAATTTGGGAAGATGAGCAATGATGGGTGGATACAGAAGTGTGCATAGAATTAGGACCAACTGCTTGATACACTTTGTATGTCGCTTGAAAAGCCTGCTTTTTCTTTTGTGGACATCTTTGATGGATACTTTTCCCATTTTTATTTTTCCCCATAGTTTCTTTGACTCATGGAGTTTGATAGGGATGATCTTTCTTTGTATTTTTTGGTATCCATTTGTATTTGATTTGTTCGATATGCTTCTTAGCTTCTTTTGCTTTGATAATGTTCTTTGTGCTTTGATTCAAATCTTTCTTTTGATGTTGGTCCCAATTCATGGATGGGATGATAGGTGGATGAAGATTCATAAAATGGCTGGTTGTAGTATTGACACTAGTTTCATCATAAGTACTCTTTGTGCTCCGTATGTTGACGTTTGCTTGAGACGAAGTTGCCCCCAGTATGGTAGAAGTAGTACCTTCATGCTTTGATTTTGTCTATTCTAAGAGCTCCTATTTAGAGTGCATTCTCTGATAAATGACCATTGTAGATGATGTTATTTCGATTGAATGCTCTACTGACTATGAAATATCATTTTCTATCTGATCTAATTCCTTGAGTGGATAATGCTGGCTATCTTCATACATGTTGTCCTTAGTCCAAATTTGGGGTATATTTGATCCTGATGTTGATAGCTCAGTTTGACTATAGGAATCAATAACCTGCTCTTTTTGTGCAATAATGTTAGGATTAAAGGAATCCTGTTTTGAATGAAGATCATCTATGTGTCCATCCATAGAAAGCATCTCATGGGTAGATGGAGGAGTATGTGCTACCTGGATATGATCATCTTGCATAGATAAGAGAGTGTCCATTAGATTATTGTAGTATCTTGAAGATACAAATTCTTGATCTTGAATGATTCCGAAGTTGTTTTCGACATGCTTTGGATCAAGTTCTTGACATGGGTTACTTCCAAAGGATGGATTGCTTATAAAGGGTTCTTGGATGTCGTCATTAGGAATGGGAAGTGGCTCAATATCCTCTTGATCTTTGAGTGGACTTAGATCAAGTGTCGAGTTCAGAGTTCCTTCAATATCTATAACCATGAGGTCAAATGGGGTCAACATGTCTTGGAAAGGACCATTGCTAAACCTTAGTGGAAGATTTTGATCTTGCTTTGGAATAAATTCTTGAGATATGTCTTCTAACTCATTAGGTGATGTAGAGACATTTTCGTCATGATCTTTGGTCGATGGATCATGCATTATTTCAATAGGATGAAATAATCATAACACTCCTTGAAAGAGATCACTAAAAAGTGTCTTTTGATGTATGATGAGTTGATCATTGGATGGGGTAGAAACATCCTCAATGTGCTCCTTAATTGATAGATTTTGAACATTGTTTTCAACAATTGTGGCAAAGAGATTTTGAATGTCTTCAACCATAGGGTTAAGTGATGTTGACATTTCTTGAATTGGATCATTTTTGGGTATTGTTTCATGATTAAAAAGTGATTCTTGACCTATGTTGATTTGATATTTGGACAAGATAGAAACATCTTCAATGTTCTCTTTGATGTATATATCTTGATCATTGCTTTCAGCCATTGTGGTGGGGAGATTGTCAATGCTATCACCAATGGTTGAATGTTCATCACTATCCTCAATACTTATCATTTTTCGTGTTTGTGCTTGTGCTTGGTGGGCAGCTTGAGAGGCTTGTTGCACTTGTTGAGCTTGTCTTGCTTGTTGCATGGCCAAATATTGTTGGATGGCCTTTTGGTAGGCCTAGTGAGCTTTTAGCACAATGTTATATTGTCTTGCTGTGTTTGGTTTTGGTGGTAGTGGTGGTGGATTTTCAATTGTGTTGGATGTAGTGACAAGTGGTTGAGATACGCTTGGAGCGATCATGGTAGTGAGGGGTTGAGATATGATGGGTGTGATAGGGGTGGTTGGAGTGATTGAGGTGATAGGAATGGTCAGAATGACCAAGGGCATAGGTCCTTGGGAGACCATATTTTGATTTTTCAGGATTGATGTTGTCATTTGATTAGATACCATATGTTGGTGTGATGTCAATGGTATATTCCAAGGATTTGATGTGATGGCTTGATTGGTGTTAGGTGGATTTATTTGGATGGAGTGATTGGTGCTAGGTAAAGGGGGAAGCCCTAAACCAAGGAATGATGTTGACATGGGTAATGGTGGTGGAGATGTCTCTTGGCACAATGACTCAACTATTTTGGTAAGTGCATCAATTTGATCTTTCCAAATTTGATTTTGATTTCGATCTTGACTTCCTTGATATAATTGATTTGGTTTTTGTTCAAGCAGATTTGGGATGCATACTTGCTGTTTTTGAATGGGATCATGGACAAATTGATTTTGGAAAATGTTTTGATTTGGGATGATGTTCAGATTTGGCGTTATGGGTTGGAATTGAACATTGTTGATGTTGGGAATCACATTGCCTTTTTTTAGGTAACTTTGATTTTTCATGGTGTTACCTTGACTTGGACTAATATTAGCATGGAGTCGTTATCATCGTATTTGGATTTTGAACAACATTCATGTGATTTGCAAACATATTTATCCCAAAGTTTTCCGAATTCATGTTTGGAAAACTTGTACTTGGTACATTCTCATTTGGCATGTAGGGATTTGGTGGGATGACATTGTTGGTTTGAAGGTTCATGCATTGATTGTTTGGTTGACAGACTTGTAGGTTTGGATTTAGATCTACCATCAGGAAATGTGTTCCAATATTTTATTTGGGCATACTCATACTTGTGGTGCCATTGACATTTGTAGAAGGTAATGATCCCATGTATGGATTGTATATGTGTGAGTTTTGATAATCAATCAGCTTTGTAAGGATTTGATATCTTAGTTGACTTGGATTACTCATGATATAGTATGGATCAAATTTATATTCTATGTTCCTCTTGTGTTTTGACCTTTTTGCAAAAGTGACCTCTAAGGTTCTTAGGACCAATGATGAGATGAAGGATGAAAAGGGGAAATGATATGAGTGTTGAACGTTTAGGGACTTTGGATCAATGCTAGACTTAGGGTTTGATTTTGGTTGGTTTGATTTGGGTAATGAACTTGTAAACCCTAAGATGTTGGATGTGATCCTAGGATAAACTTGTTCAAAGGATTGCTAATTTAATTAAATGTATGAGAAAGGATGCATTCCCATACACCTAACTAAACAAGGTGATTTTGATTTTGATAATTTACCCAAGTCTAGAATGATGTTTCCAAAGCTCTAAAGTTGTTTTGGATGAAGATGATAAATGTTTGGATGGATGAAGTGTTTGATTTTGATCCTAAATGAATCTAGGAAGGACTCAATTACAAGACCAAGATAGTGAAGAACATGCTTTTCTCTAAGAGTAATTCAAAATCAAAAGACCAATGTTTGCATGAAAACCATATGATCAAAAGATACCAAGCACATATGTGGGGTCCAATTGATTTAATCTTTACTTAAATGGATTCTTTTGACCACAAACACGCTCTTGATTAGATTTTGAATCTAGATGTCTAATGTCTCAACTTTCCCCTTATCCCACAAAGTGTATTATGCGGAAACCAAGGAAATTTGAGGCAAGAGTTACCTATTGTTGACCTTAGTAGGAGTAAATTGAGATGAAATCCAAATTTTTAGAAGCCTCTAAGGATACGAATCCCAAGGGAAAGCAATAAAATGTGAATTTTTTCAAGGATATTTGCTTCTCCTAAAGGGTTTGAGATTTGGCGCTCATGTTGAATGTTGGTTTTCCAATGTTTTTGATTAAAGCACTATGTTTTCAAACTGACTCACAAGCAATATAACATCCTAGCTCAATTGGTACATTTTTATTAGTGAGCTTGCCTCATGCCCTTCATAGAAGAGATGATTTTACATGCAACCAAGGAAAGAGTATAAAGGTATGTTAAGAATGAAGTCTTAACCTCTATACTTTAACCAAGATTGGACATGGCAAGTAACTTCTTGGAAGCTAAGTTCCAATGCACCACTTCGATAAACTTGGTGAATGGGTTAATAGGCCACTAGAAACAAGGGTTTTATTTCAGACTTTCCTTTCATGGAGATTGACCCATACGGTGAGAGTCCCCTTTCAGATCCATCTCATTGGAGCCAACCGCGTGATACTAGCATTTACTCCAATACCCACATTTATATCCCGGTTGGAAATACTCTTGGCTTTAGAGTGTTACCGGTTGAGTCGTTCCCTTGGGTAAGTACTTTTTCCCCAAGGCAGGCCCTCTAGGATAAACAAAAGTGAGTAAAGAAAAAATCCATAACTCGATCAATCTTTGATGGCAACAAAGAGAGAGAATATATGCAATAATGCCCCCACTCACACTCGCACAAGATCTTGTTCAATTTTAAACCCAAATTGAAGTGTGGAGGCAATATTTTATGCAACTTAATGTCATCAAAAATACTTTTGATTCTCAAGGTCGTTGTGAAGCATGAGAGAAGTGCATATGCCTTTTTAGATGAGATTACTTTGAATAAGAGATTATGAAACACGAAAAACACATGTTCATTTTAAGCCTCAAAGCAATGATGAATTCATTTTAAGCACCAAAAAATAAAATGTGAAGTTTTGTCTGTTCAATTTGTTTATCCTTAAACGAAATCTAGTGGATTTGTTCTAAGATTCATTTTAAGCCCCTTTGTCATGAAAATTGAAATTTTCATTTTAAGAGCCCAAAAGAAGTGTGAGTTGATTTGAAATAGAAAACTAAAGCATGAAATGGAAGCTCTAGATTATTGCAACAAGCATTAAAAAATGCTTTTGTCAATTTCAAATTTTCATGCTTAATTCTCTTCAACTTCAATCTGCTTGACTTCACTTGATTTCAATGCTCGATTTCAATGCCAACCTATGATTTATGTAAACCCTTCGAATGCCACACCTGTGAAGCAAAAAATGATCATACAATAAGTGCATTAGTTACATGAAAATCCATTAGTTTCAATGCAAAAATCAAAACATGACAAATATGTGTATAGGTAAAAGCCAAAAAGTAAACATTGAACATTTGGAAGCGACCACAACAAGATTGATTTACTCAATTCACAATTTGGAGGATAATGTTAATCATTAAAAAAATGCCTTCTCCACACAAAGAGTGATTCAATCTAGTGTATGGCTGCCAATTCAAAATGATGTTTTTTTTTACTTGTTTTGACTTTCTTTGTGCATCTTCTGTGAGGAGACCATGCTAATTTGCTCTGCAACATTGTCCATCATTTGTTAGAGCATCAAAATAGACCCGAAAGAAATCTTGTCACAAATTATGTATGGGACAATGTACATGTACTTGGAGTTCTATGAATGAAAGACTTAGATGAGACATTAATACCATCACATTAGCACAATATGAGGTCAACTTTAAATTTTGTTCCCCCTTAAAAAGTGTGCCTAAAACTATCTTCAATTTGCAGAGTGGAATTCTGCTTTCACATGGAAATGCATGCGCCTAGAAGTGATTTCAAACGCCTTTAAAGGTAAATATAAATGGCTGGTGTAAGGCATAAAAAGGTTCAGTGACAATAAAAAATGGTTGATGTGTAAGCCACGTCACCATTCAAGGAGTTGCACAAATTTTGTGGCACAACTAATAGATGATGCATGAACTCCAAGCTCCATGGATTGAATCTGTACCTCATACATTTGGAAATTTGTGTGACTCTAGTTCGGTGGATAGCTGCAGACAGTTGAATAATAGTTGAAAAATTTATGAAAAGTGGTGAATAACAGTTGAAAAATTTATGAAGAATCAATACAACTGACCACCCTTCTGATTTCAATACAACACAATGAAGACTATAGACTCAACTACCGATTCGTATTGGCTTTCAGTATTATGCCTACTTTAACGTCAAACTCATTTTCTGAGTTCGCCATACAATGATATGATAGGAGCAGATACGTTGCATGTTAACCTCTTTTGGACAGCGCACCAAATGAATTCGTTGAAAAGGATTTAGAAACTATCAAGCAAATGTGATTAGCAGGCGTTTGAGAGGAGATAAAAAAAATTTCAAGTAATTATACTTAACCAACAAATGAAAAAGGCACGCACAATGTTATTTGAAAGACTTTTGAATTAATGCAGTTGGTAGGTGTGAGATAAAAAAACATGCCCAAATTCCTTTCAAACATTTTATGAGTCAATGCAAATCCGTAGAGCACTTGGTGAGTGAAATTTGCATAATGTAGATGTTGACAGCTCCCTGACATGTACAGCCACTAGATCCATAGCGATATTCATTGGGAGGTGACTCTGAGCTATATTTCCCCTTTCAAATCAGCTTTACAGACCACGGCCAACAAAGTAGTAGGCTAAGTGCTTGTAAAGAATATTTGCACCATAATGAAGCACCCCACATGACAGATAAGCGACAACATAGTACAGTTGGTAGTGGGATATGTTTGATAGTAAATATCCACGTCGTGTCGTATCTGGAATCCTCAATCGTTTCAAGCCATCATTCCTAGCTGGAAATCTATTTGAACCACCAATGACGACCAACTTTTGCAAATATCTACCAGCATACACAAGAATCCCTTTACCATGACACCTACAAGAAACATCTATGAGGAACATCTATCAGCTTTGCAATAAACATGTACCAGCTTACACAAGCAATATTTGATGCGCAAACCTAGGATTTTGAAATGCTCAAGTTGCAAGATAGATGTGCAGATCATTGGAGAAGACAACAAGAAAAATGCGGGGGTTATACTTAAAAGATAAATGCACAAACCTAGTGTTGAATGTTGAGCAAAGCATTGGTTTGGATGTGGAATATTATTGTAGGAATTGTGACAAGAACAAAAACCTGATGATGCATATTGCAGGCTTGAACAGAAAGCTACGAGAAGAACCTTTCACAATGCTATTTTTAGATGTAAAGAAGCTTCATATTGGAATGAATCTGGACTCTTCATCGAACTCTACAACAACTAGTAATATTTCAAAATCTACATATGCAGGTTGAAGAGATTAATTCAATGGGACAAGACTTCTGCAAGAATAGAGTGCCATGTGATCATTCATGATGGCTCATTCCAAGCGCCTAAAAAGATGCAGATGAGTGACATGCCACTATCAAACTATGCAGAGGAGTATAGAGTAATTATGAATAAATAGGGCAAATCTATTCTTTATACAACCTGCAACCATGCTAGATGTGAAGTAGCTAAAGTAATGAACAATCCTCCTTTTATTGATGATGTGAGTATCCAATGTCTAAAACAACATTCAAACTAAGAATGGATCCAAGACTTAACTGACAAATACAAAGTCAAAATGAATACACAAAAAGGAGAACTCCAACAACTGTTAATAGATCTATTGTTTGTTTAATAGATCTACTAAAAGGAATTCAAAAAAGTGTTTCATTTGTATGCAAGCCACTACAGATTCAAGAAAATTCGTATTCAAGACCTTAAGATGCATTTATAATCCTTCCAACAAAAGTATAGACCATGTTTTAATTAAGAAAATTTCAAAATGCAAACAGAGCGGATTACAAAATAGGTTCATCCCTCCTAGCATGGATAGTTTAAAACAAAGAAAATAACATCTCTATGAAATAATACATCAATGCTTCCAAATGCAAACAAATGACAAAGAGTAAGCTAAATAAGCATATGAAAAACATGAAGTATGTTTATCTCATAGTGGATTGGTGCTATTGTGGAAAATAGCCCTTTCCAAACCCTTGATAGATAAGCTATATGATGAAATGCCTTGAAGATGGAGTGATGGTGGGAAAAATCAATTCTCCTAAAGAGAGTGACTTTACATGAATGATTGTGGAGTTGTGGAGTATTTGAACAATAGAGGAGACCTCTATTTATGGCCAAAAGTGATAAAAGAATGCCAAACATGGAGGATGTGACATTTAAGATAAGCCAATGAGAAGAGGCCACTTGTCAACTTGTGATTGGCTTGAGGATGAACACATTTTGGTCAATGTGCCAAAGAGAGGGAGCTTTCAAATTTGAATTTGAGAGTAAATGCTGAGTTTGACTTGTGCAAGGGACATGTAAGATCTTATTAATTGCTCTGTTGGATGTACATGTCCACTTGTTTTTGAATTCAAACTTAAGGGAATATTCCTCAAAGATGCCATGTTGATGGAAAACGCTGATTTTAATAAATCAATAAATTGATTTATTGGTGCAAGTGGGAAAATCTAGAGAATGTGACATGCATTAGATTAGATTTAATCCTGATTTAGTTAATTAAAAAGAGGATTAGGTGATTTGAACTTTTTGCTTTAGATTTAAAGATTAAACTAAATCAAAAAGGAGATGAAAGATGATAAAGATTTAGTTAAATAAATATTTGATTTATTTAGCTAAGGGGGATAATGATAAGATTAAATTAAATAAAGTTGATGACCTTTAGGAGATTGAAATTGATTTACCTGATGAATGGATGAATGTGAATTTTATTTATTTAATGAGTGGATGAGGGTGAATTGAGTGTATGATGCTAATTTTGCATGTCTACATCTAGTATTAGATCTATCCTTATGTTCCTTGTCTATGAAAATTTGTCGGGTCATCATCAGATACTTTTTAAATTGAGTTTTCATGAATTGTAAAGTCCTAGGGTTTCAAATGCAACAATGAATAAAGTGTCTTGATGCTTCCTTTCAATCCTTTTCAACCTCGGATATGCACATTCACAAAGAGAGAAAATGTTTATCCATTTTAGGGGCTTGCCTCAATAAAAGCCCGTATATAAGTGTTTCCACTTCCACATTGGCAATGCCAATGATAAATGAAAGGAATGAATGATAAAATCAAAAAGTGCTACAACTCACCACCCTTTAAAGAATTCCTTGAAGGGATGAAGTAATACACATCATCTCAAGGCTTGAATCATGCTTGAACTGCTTGAATTCTTTGGATACCTACAACAAAGCTTATCCTTCACAAAACAATGATATAAAAAACCCACATGAACTCACATACACATTGACATGAATCTTGGATTGTTGCAATGAATATTTTAATTGTTGCTCTTGACTTTCTCTCAAATGCTCTTGATGATAATTCTTGCTCTTGATGTTCACTTTTTCTATTTAATGTTCAAATGATGCAATAACTAGGTATTTATAGGAATTTAATCTAATTTCTCAAAAAATAAATCCTAATGGCTGAATTTGGACATTCAAATTTCAAATAATAAATTTTCAACACCGACATATTTGAATTTGGAGATTAAATGGGGGGAAAAAGGCGCCCTAGGAACCAATGTCCCAACCCTATTTTTGAGGGTTTAAAGTGATGGGGAAAAATTATTAAATGAGAGCACTTTTTTTATACTTTCAAATTGTCATAATCTGTTAAAATTGGGCCACAAGATACATAGTTTAGAAAATTAGTGATGCAATACAACAATTGAAACACCAAAGAGGTTTGTCAATTTTTGTAGCCTCCTTTCACAAAAAAAATAACACAAGCAATATTTAAACAAAATCTCTAGAACAAAAATATTTTTTTGCATTCAAAGAAATATCGGAAGTCTAAAAGTCTAAAAAATAAAGAATTAAATCCTCCATGAAAGCTCCATCTACAAGCAAGATTAATAACAAATATGCAATGTTTCAATAGGAAAGTTCTAGAAATAGACCAAAAATCAAATACAACTCCACAAACTCGTCACTTTCTTTCTATCATTGCTCCCTCATTAGTATGAATATTTTAGTTCACAATTTCTAGGTTTTATGCTACTCCTTCCCAACTTTTTGGAACATTTAGAAATTATAAATTTTGTCAAGTAATGAGAAAGTTATGGCCATCTTACCGAGATTGGTCCTCCCAATTATGACTTCAGAGCCTCTTCCCCTACTAGTAAACATTCCTCCTCTCTATTTTGGGTCTGGGATTCATGCATTAAACCCCTTAAGATTTTTTTCCCTAGAAAATTTTAAATATTTTCTTGAATTGACATCCATTATCTCATTCTTGCACCTCCACTCCCAAATGTAGAGCTTCACAAGCTAGATCATTTATTCCAATTCTTTATTTTGTTCATGGGAGTTACAAAGAAATAAAAGTATTATTCTCCCAACCTAGGCATGGGACTTTGTTTCCCAAATGCAATTTGAATTGACAAAAAAATTATAAACATTAGTGTAGACACTTAAAAATGTCTCCATGGATCACATTAACTAACATTATTTCATCCTAAAACCCATCCTCTTTTTGTTTAATTGATTAAATCAGCCTAGCTATTTAATTGATTGTCTCATTTTCAGCTATTAATCTAATTGACCTAATGAGGTTAATTCATCTCCTTTCATGCTAACATTTCATCTCATTAAATTAAATAAATAAAAGTATTTAATTTAATTCCCAAAATCTTCTTATTTAATTAAATAACCCTAAGTTATTTAATTAAATGGCATTTCACCTTTCACCCATTCATTAAATCATTTTATTTAATGAATATCACTTTATTCTTCTAAAATCCCTTAATTGCATTAATTAACATTGTTTAATTAGCAATTATCTAACCAATCTAATTCCCCCCTACTTGCAAGGGAATTAGAATATTCCTCTTTTGCACATTCCTCCAAAAGGAGAATATTCCCATGGAATATTCCCTCCCCTTTTTCCCAATTAAACTTTGTTTTAATTTACAAAATATCATTTTCCCTCATCCATGAGAATATTCGAAAGAATATTTTGTCCCCTCCAATCATTTGAAAAATGGAATATTCCTTTTTCTCAACAAACTTACTTAGCTTCATATGCAAGTTATCTCTGAAACTTCTTGTGCAAGTTAACTTTTGACATCTTGTATAGGTCAAAAGTTTGTTTGTTTGGAAGGAATGAGAACCCTTGATTAAATATCATCTTGCATTATCACCCATTGATGAGAATCCATGATCCATGCCTCCATCTTCTTCCATCCTTGACCATTGATTAAATTTTTTGATCTCAACCATCCATTTCTCATTTGCTTTCCTATAAATAGAACACTATTTGGAGACAAATGGATCCATCATTTTTAGAGAACTTATGCTATTGAAATCACTCATACTCACACACTCATAGTTAACTCACATTTAGCATATTTTAGTTCATGTTAGTTGCATAATAGCTTAGCTTCCATTAATGGCTTCCATAATGCATCCATTTAGTTAATTAGAGAATTAGGTTTTGAATGATTTAGTTTAAATATCATTTAGATTAGCTTAGCAATTGTATATCTAAATCATTTAGCATAAAATAAAGTTAGATTAGCTTTTGCATTATGCTCATTTGAGCATAGATCATGTTTTCATTCACATCTCACAACCATTTCATCGATTCTCTTCAATAGAATTGATTGAAACAAGCTCACTAATCACTAGATTGGGAAAGGTTTATCATTTCACATCAACATGGCACCAATCTAAAAACATGATAAGTTTCAAATGGACTAGAATAGACATTTTAGCATTTTCATAATTTAGAATGCTTTGTTTTAATGAATGTTTAGTTTAACTTCCATTTGATTGATCTTGTTTCGATTGAGTATTAGTGGCATGAATATGCTTCAATTCTTCATGGATCAAGCATAGTCAACCCATACTAATATCCTCGGTCACACTTCTGGCATTAGAGGGAGGGAAAACCAATCAAATTTAATCAATTTATAGCTTGAATTCCCTTTTGTTTTGACTTTTACAGGAAAGAGCGACACCCAACACAATTTCGACGATTCCTTTGCTGGGCATCGCCATACAATGACACTATCACCATTACAAACAAAAATTTCCTATTAAATGCACCAACGTTGATTAAACAAATGAAAACACTAATACTTTATAGAGGTATCGAAGGTTTGTAAATGATGACACCCAATAAAATAGTGATGCGATCATGCTCTTTGGTTTCTCTATAGAATGATGTCCTTATTCATCAGAGCGAAGCTATCATGAACACCAATGCTCAACTTTGGTAAGAGATTTAACAATTATTTCTTAGCATGTGTTTTAATTTTTTTAATTTATCAAAGTACTAACATACTTCTAAGATGGTTCTGATTGTTAGACTAATAGGGTTTTGTAGGTTGGATGACACAAAGTTAAAGTGAAGAAGCATTCTCATCTTAGGATTTTATGATTGTAAAAAGAATTTGATGCTTTGGGGTAATTACAACATAATTTTTTATGCTTTTTTACTTTAGGCTCTAGGACCTCACTAATTTTCACTTGGGTTTAAAATGAATGCTCAAGCGGGACTAAGATTGAACCCTCATCTCATCATTGTCTTTTGGGTTTAAAATTGAACAAGGAAACTCAAGATTTCATTTAGTGCATAAAATGAATTCATCTTAGCTTTACGGCTTAAAATTCATGAGTTTTGTTGTGTTTTGATTTACAACTTCATTATTGAATGTGTATGCAATTCTCTCACACCACTCAGTGATCTAGAGAATCTGCAACATTTCTTACCACTTTGCAAAATCACCTAAATCTTTCATTTTGGATTAAAAATGAACCCCTTGCTAGTGTAGGGAAAAGGTGTGGTGCATGTTCTCTCCTTGTTTCATGCAAACTAGGATGATCAAACTACAAACGTACTTCCTCTCTATTGTTTATCTTTAGAGAGCTTTCCTCCCCAGTTTGAAAGGAGGGAATGACCCAAGTGGTAATGAGCTAAAGCCAAGCTCTTCCAAGTTGCTATATAAAAATGTGTTTCTAACTAAATTCATAAACAACAAGTGCAGATACATCATACTGACAAGTGTCACCCCTAGTACTCATGTGGTACGTTAAAAATTTCTTCTTAGGAAGGGCTTGGGAGGCCTCTTGATTCTCCATAATATTAAACAAATCTTGCTGTGTATATGGCCACTTTGAACGAAAGCCCTTATTATGCACCATTGTTTAGAATCCAAAATCATTAATACTTGTTGGTGTAAGAAGGGTCGTTCTAAAGCTGCCCCACATTTGTACTATTCATTGTTAAAACAAAAAATTTCTTAGGATCTTAGGATCTTCACAATTTTGAGATTTGGTGGTCCTAAGAAGTGTGTGTCGAGAAAGGGGGAGCTAGTGCCGCCAAATGTTTAATTGTTCGCAATGTCCTTGTTTTTGGAGAAATCTAAGTGGGGACTCAACAAGTATGGCCATTTCAATGTAGGATTGTAAATGATTAAGAGTCAGTTTAATACATCAAGCTTGGTTCCAAAATGTTACAAACAAACATTCACTATCTTCCTCAATATTTCAAACACCTTGGCTTAAATATGGATACCTTTTTAAATAGCCTTGATATTTTTGTTTATCCTAAGGATTTCTACCCTTAGATATTTCTTAAGTATCTTGAATTATATCACAATCCATATTTTCCAAAGACACCATATAGGAAATTATGGCTTCAACCTCATGATTCTCACAAAATGGACATTGTGAAAGTTATGATGTTTTTGACATAAACATTTATTTTGGAAACTTAATTAAGAAAAGTGTTTGTGGTAAAAAAAAATTCACTTAAGCACGATAAATTGACACAATTGAACCCCACATGACCATTTGGAGATTGATCGCTCCCATTGAACAACTTGATCTTACCAGTGCTAGATCATTCAACCCAACTTTGAATTCATTAAAGAAGAACAAACAAATATAATTAGTAGCTTGAGAAGATTTATCTTTGAAACAAAATAAATACCCATTCAGTGGAGAAACACTACAATAATCTTAGACAAAGAAGAGGAATAAACCTATATTGAGGTTGAACGACCCCTATTACCACCACTCACGTGGCAATAAATATCGTCCTCCACTTTCATGATCTTAGAATTATCCAAATAAATTCTACAAGTCGTCATTTCAAACTTAGGCATCTTAGTCTAAAAGCTCTCAAGAAATACCTTTTAGCACTTCATGAAACCAGAACTAGGTTGGTATACAACTTTACAAACATGCTTCAAGGAACAATCCCAACTTGTATTCCTTCTTTTAGAGTTAGAACCTTGTTATTTTTCAAAGTTTTAAATTTCTCTAAATCATGGGTCTTTATGATTAAAATTTTTTATAGGTCTAGCATGTTTCTCACTACCTTGGTCCTATTAAGCAAAGGTTCACTCTAAGTCAACATTGGGTCAAACATTTCACCCACCCCTTCATCAAAATTTCACCCTTCACTTCACCAAACTTTGCAAACCTTACAAAAGCACCAACACTTTGGACTTAAGAATCTATCAAACCAACCCCTAACTTAGCTACTTTATATGTAAAATGAATCCTTTTCAATGCATTTGGTTAAGTTAGTTATCATATTTGAACTATTTTATCTTGAAGGTCAGGAGTCTACCCTAAAGATTTCCAAGTTCATAAACATAATTTATCTAACATCAAACATTAAACTCTTAAGTCAAAAGTGTTGTCCCAAAATGATTGCCAAGATCACTACCCATATCATTCATCTTTTCATCTCTCATTATCATCATTTCTCCAAAAATACTTAGAGCATCCCTTTTACCTATATTTGATTCAACTAGAGAGTTCAAACATTACAAATATCAACACAACTCTCCTAAAGATAAACCAAAATTTATGGTACAAATAAGATCACAACACAAGAGAATCATGGAGAAAACCAAAGTCACATTTACCTCAAGTGATCCAAATCCTGTAGAATTTGATCCAAGAAGCTAGGTTACCCCATCGTAGAAACCATCATCTCCATTAGGACCATATGAGATTGAAGACATTATGAATAATTCGTGTGAACTTACTAGGGAGGAACTCATGGAATGCCAAACATCCCTAGGGCTAAGTCAAACATCCACTCCCAATCTTGCAACTAGCCTTGCTAAGGACTTTGGTCTAACTCTTCCATTTGAAAGAAACACACTTGTGGGTACCCTTTCAATACCAATCCTCCACCCCAAATGACCACTTGGACACCTACCTTTGGTTCTCCTCCCATTCTCAAAGATACCAAACAACCATATAAACCTATTGAGCTTCATTATTCCACAATAAACTCCATATATCAAGGACAAACCTCTTCATCCATACCCATGAGTACCACAAGTGTTCCCACCATCAGGCAAAATAGTATAGACCAAATGTCTCAAAACAACACAAGGGCATGTCAATATCATACCACAAGGTCAACCCTTAATGCAGATAGGGACATCTTTACCCAATCCTCCAATTGGTTCATCCATCCCATTGGTTTCACAAAGCACATCTATCCCATCCATTATCAACCCATCTCAAAACAATCTCGTTGCCATGAATTCCATCAACCAAGGTAATACCTTGTCCACATCCCTATCACAAGGAAATCCTCAAGAGATGGGACAAGGAAACCTTTTGAATAAATGGACTCAAGGTCCTAATATTCCCTTAACATTGCAAAATATAATGACATCATCCTCATCTTTCCGCATAGCCCCCTTTACCATGCAAAATCAAGTGGTACCTCAAGCATATGCTTCGTTATCTCAATCCACCATCACACAGGGAATGCTGAACCAAGGGAACCCCAAACCTCTCATTACAAATCCACTACCCATTCAAAACATCAACATCCACAATCCATCACAGATGTCCCAACCAACTAATCCTAAATTGCAAGCACATGCATTGGCCTTACAACAAGCACGACAAGTATATCAACAACAACAACAAGTAGTCCTTGTGCCATCCAATAGTAGCAACAACAAAAAGTAGTCCTAGCAGCCATCCAATAGCAACAACAACAACAAGCACCCATAGCAACACAATAACAATAACAACAACAATAGCAAGTAGTCCTAGCAGCACAACAACAACAAGGTATCCAATAACAGTAAGAACAACAAGCAACCTTATCACAATAACAACATCAAGATCATCAAGCAGTATAAGTAGCACAACAACAACATCAAGCCCAAAAATAAGCCCTAGTGGCACAACAACAACAACAAGCTCAACAACAAGCCTTACTAGCTTAGTAGTATGCCCGATAACAACAACAAAATTCCTACTATATATCCTCAACAAAACATTGTCAATACAAATGTGTTGGGAAAATATAAATCAACACCTCAATCACCTTTGTAGAATCTCACACCACCATACACCCCATACAACACCTTATCATATCAAAACACATTCATCATCCCACCATATGTTCCCGCACCAAACTCACAAGACAATCTAGCATCATAGTTTAAGGGGGCTATCTCAAGAAATGTAGGACATTCAGATGGGAAAGATAAAGAAGCACCATACACATAACCTATGTCCTTATCCATTCAATCAAAATATAACAATGGTACCATTCCATCCCAGTTTTGGAATCCCAAAAGTTGATAAATACAAAGGGAGTGGAAGTCCAGAGGACCATGTCAAAGAATTTAACATCATGTGTATGGAGGTGGTCTACAATGATTCATATTTAATGCACCTCTTCCCTTGAAGTTTAACAGGTCCTACCATGGATTGGTTTTCTCATCTAACTCCTAGTATCAAAAATTTCTAGGAAATTACTGATAAGTTCATAGATCACTTCTCCTTTAATATTGACATGGATGTAAGCCTAGAATAACTGTACACCCTCAAGAAAAACAAAGGAGAAACTTTCACTAATTTCTTGCAATGCTGGAGACAAAGAGCTAGTAAAATAAAGTGGCCTCTTCTTGATGAATAACAATTGGGAATCATCATAGCAAATCTAGATCTAGATCTATCCTTCCACTTGAAAATGCAGTGCATCACATCTTATGATAAGACTATCCCTATAGGCCTTAACATTGAGAGAGATCTAATCTCACAGGGGAATACTCAAGCTTACAAAGACAATCACCCATCAACCAATTCAAATGACAAGCCTCGTGTCTAATATAAGAACAAGAATGTAACAAATGATGGCATAGTAGATGCTAAGGTGGTCTTAAGTGATCCTAGACCAAACAACAATCAAGTTAATAACATTCAATCAATGGTGCAACAAGAACACCTCATTAGAAAAATCAAATCAACAACACCAAATCACAACAAAGGTGAACCAATAACAAGAATAAATATCCTAAAAACAAGTACACATAGTTATCTAAACCCATCGAAACCATCACAGAAAAGTTGGTAGAGTCAAATCTAATAACACTTCCCAACTTCAAAAATTACCAAGAACCACAAGAGAAACCATCTTGGTAATACGAGAACCATCTTTGTGACTTTCACAAAATCAAAGGACACAAAACACCAATCTACATGAGGCTCAAAAATATTATCCAAGATCTCATAGAGAATGATACAATATTTGTTGAGGTACCAACTAGGAATCGGGATCTTAAGATATACAAGAACCCTATGCCAAATCATAACAAAGGGAAGAATAATGGAAAATACAAGGATTACAAAAGCATTTAGCATACCTATTCTACTGTATTAGGTTCATGTGATAGTGTTATCACTGTCATCACCATCAACCTAGGCCTAGTGTGGAGTGTGGTGTCACCACACGACATGGAAAAATAACCATCTGAGGAGTCCCATCTCAATCTAGGGCACAACTTACTTTTCCAACATCAAATCCCAACAAGTACAATCTCCTAGATCAACTTAAGAAGAGCCCCGCATCTAGATATCAATCTTGGAACTATTGAGGCTATCACCCACACATAGGGAAATCTTAGAGAAAGCTTTATTAGAGTCATCTGTCTGGGAGGATATTGATACAAATTAGTTTCAAGCTATGGTAGGGTATATCGCTAATAATCTTATCACCTTCTTGGAATAAGACCTACCATCACATCCATCTCATAACCATGCTCTACATCTTGAGGTTTTCATTCATAAGAACAAGGTCAAAAGAGTCTTAGTAGATGGAGGCGCTGGTCTAAATATTTGTATCCTTCAATTAATCAAGCACCTGGGCTATTTAGAGGATACTATAGAGAAAGGAAAAAGCACCACCATCATAGCATATGATGACCAAGAGTGGGTATCACAAGGCATCATTGCACTACCCATCCAAGTGGGACCTATCATTGTAGAGAATACATGCCAAGTGTTTGATCTTCCCTATAAAATCCTACTTGGTCGACCATGGATCAATGCCTTGAAAGTCATAGCTTCAACCTATCATCAATGTGTAAAATTTCCTTTTGAAGGTAAAGAAATTACTATCCATGGAGATTCTGAGCCCTTATACTACTACACAAATCTTGAGGAAAATTTTTATAAGATACCCCAAGTACCCAAGAATGATGAAGGGCCTACATCATCCGCCTCATTTGTTGACCCATCATCCCTTGCATCTACCTTTGAAACAAAAACACCTATTATGTAGAATATACCCATCATCAAAGTAGTACTTAATCTAGGATGATAGTTGTGGGAGCTATAAACTAATGAAGGACACTTTTTCCTTCAGGGAGCTACCTATTTTCCTAAGTCACATGGAAAACCCATTCCTAGCAATGAAGCACCTGAAACCATCAAGATGGTAGCTACCACCTTCACCAAGTGGGGGGATTTGAACCAGGAAGATGTCAATGAGGAGGATGTCTCTAAACTCCTCTATCAAGATGAATAACCTATCCCCATTCTTCCTATGGAAGATAATAACAAAGGCTTGCAGCTCATGCAGAATTGGGGATACAACAAGAATGATAAACTAGGGAAGAATGACAATGGTTTGTTAGAACATATCATGCCTAAGAAACACTTAAAAAATCTTGTCCTAGGTTGTACTGCTAGCAAGGTTACACTTATCGGCAAAGTTATTCCTGTTAAACGAGCTGAGGCTTCCTCCTGGTTACCCCCATCATGTGATATGACCCTAGATTACTTCCACATTGATGTTGGTGATCTATTTGAGAATAACTCCCTCTTTATGATATCCATAACATCCTTCACCTCGAGCAATCAACCAACTAAAATTTTCCTAGTATACCCACAACTCATTGACTTGGACCAATAAGGATGGTACTAATTCTTGATTTATTCAAAAATGATGAAGTGATCTCAGAATTAATTGGACTCCATGACAATTTACCATGGGAAAATCACAAGGAAGGTTTTGAAATAGAAGTAGACATAGGGGCATACTATGGCGAGATGATTGAGTCCTTTAGTTGCAAAGTAGATGAAATGCAACTAATATACAAATCTTTAAGTGAAAACCACACTGTGGCACTTTTTGATCCTAAAATATTAAAAAGAAAGGACACATCCAAAGATGACAACCTATTTGAGGTGCCCAAGGATGATGGATTCAATCTCCCCCTTAGTGCAATGCATCCAAAGAAGTCAGTACTGCTAGCAAAAAAGGCCACTCTAGTCAATGTAGGAACAAATGAAGCACCTAGGATCACTTTCTATGTTGAATCCTTGTTGGACAAAGAATGGAAGAACCTAGTAGGGTTCTTGAAAGAGAGAAGAGCTAACTTTGAGTGGTCATACACAAATATGGTAGGGATTAATCCAGAAGTGGTTGTGGATCATTTAACAGTCTATTGTGAAGCCAAACTAGAAAAGCATAAATTAAGGAAGATGCACCCTCAAATAGCACTCTTGGTGAAATTGGAATTACAAAAGATTCTTGTTGTTGAGTTCTGTCGATTAATAGATTATCCTGAATGGGTTTCAAACTTGGTACAAGTCTCAAAACCCATTGGGAGCATCAAAATTTACACTAATTTTAGAGACTTAAATAAGGCATGTCAGAAGGATGATTTTCCCCTTCCTAACATCGACGTCATAGTAGAGTTAACAACAGGGCATGGAATGTTATCACTCATGGATGGTTTTTTAGGCTACGATAAAATCATGATCACCAAGGACAATCAACACAAAAAGGAATTCACTTGTCCATGTGGAATATATTGTTGGAATATGATGCCATTCGAGTTAAAGAATTCAGGAGCAACCTATCAAAGAGCAATGACCCTCATCTTTCATGACATGATCCACATAAAAGTTGAAGATTATGTGGATGATATTTTGGAAAAATCAAAGAAAAGGAGTGAGCACATACAAATCTTAGGACCCATATTTGATAGAATTGAAGGATACAAGGTACAACTAAATCCAAAAAAGTGTCTTTGGGGTTACATCAAGAAAAATTCTCAACTATATCATCTCGCAAAGAGGGATAGAAATTGATCCAACAAAAGTAAAAGCCATCTTATACATGGAATCATCGCAAACACTAAAGCATATGAGAGGCTTCCAAGGAAGATTGTAGTCCATTAGAAGGTTCATAGTGCAACTATCAAATAAAATCCACTCATTTTCACATCTTCTCCATAAAGGAATAACTTACAAGTGGGATGCAAAGTGTGACAAAGCTTTCTAGTAGATCAAAGACTATCTATTGAAACCTCCAGTGCTCATGCCACCAATACCAAAAAAACCACTGATACTATATATCTTAGCAAGATTAGTAGCATTAGGTGCTCTTATGGCACAACATGATGAAAACGAATAGGAAAGAGCCATCTACTACATCAACAAGAACTTGGTTAGATATGAAATTAACTATTCATCTATTAAGAAAGCAAGCTTAGTAGTACTTTTTTTCTTCACAAAAATTCAGACATTACATGCTATCACATCAAGTCAAGCTTATTGTAAAGATTGATCCATTGAAATACCTATTGTCTAAAGAAATTCTCATTAGGAGAATGGCCAAATGGGTAATGATCTTAATATAATTTGACTTAGAGTATGTGGAGCACAAAGAAATCAAAGGACAAGTGATCACAGATCAATTAGCAAAGGCATCTATCTATGTAGAGAACCCATTGATATCTGAATTCCCTAATGAATCAGTGTTCCTTGTCAATCTAACAAGTTAATGGAAGATGTAATTTGATGGATATTTCACCCAACATGGATTAGGAGCGGGTATTATTTTCATCACTCCTTAAGGTGATTGCATTCCAAAGTCAAACAGGCTATCATTCCCATGAACTAACCACATTGCTAAGTATGAAGCCCTAATCACAAGTCTAAGGATAGCAGTTCAATGATAGATTCAAGAGATGAAAGTCTATGGAGACTCATAGCTAGTTATCAACCAAGTCAATGACGACTACCAAACTAAGGATGACAAGCTTACTCCTTACAAGAAGATGGTGGAAATTCTCAAGGACCTTTTCATAGCTATAACTTTTGAGCATATTCCTCGCATGAAAAATTGAGTAGTAGACGCTATGGAAACAATCAGATCACTATTTGACATGCCGAACAACATCCTACAATGTGAATTCTTGGTAGAACAACTTCTCGTACTAACTTTCAAAATCCTTGAATCTAAATTTTTATGTGTCATCATTGGTCCTAGATCCCCATGGTATCATTAAATATTCATCTACCTAAGCAGAGGAACCCTCCCATCCAATATCAGGATATGTGCAGGATCATCATGGAAAAAACAGACCCTTAAGTAGTAAAAAAATAAAAAAAATAAGAGTTAGGCAACTTGACGTAAAAATTTGAATAAGTTATCTATATTATTTCAAAAATATGTAAGAATAGAATTTGTAGCAAATTGAATGTATTTTCTAAACTACTGAAATAGTTTCAAAAAAATCTATTTGGTGAAAATTTGAAATTTAAATGTATGGAAAATGCAAATTTCAAGGAAAAATAAGAAGTAGGTGTCCTGACCACCCTTAACCACAATGTACTAATAATATTTTTATAAGATTTTAGATATAAATAGAGGACCTCGTGGTCCCATCGATGCAAAAAATATATAAAAACTCAGATGTCCGCCAATCTAACTCTAATAATAATAAAACTTCATGAAATTTAGCTTTCTTTTAAATCCCATAGTATGTGAACCACGTAATGACGATGTTTTGATTCAAAAATGTGAGATACCACTCTGAAAGCTGTAGATTTTTTTTCAATCAGCTTATCAATCGACTTTAGTCACACTCTGAATAGAAAATGAATAATAATTCCTATTAAATTCAAAGTGAAAGTATTAATTTATATTGCTAGAAAGTTGAAAATATCCCTTTAAAAACCTTATTTCATCAATTTTAAGTTAAAGTTATTTCCAACACATACCCATCATTAAGCAAAAGCAATTTCTAGTCTTATCATGATCCCTTTCAAACATACCCATCACCCTCAAAACCTTAAAAATACCTTTATCAAGAAGGCATCCTCATTCATGATCCTAGGTGATACCATTTACTGATGAAGCATTGAAGGGACATTACTACAATGTTTAACCAAGAGGAAGCCTCGACTACTTTAACAAAATTACATGATGGAATATGTGGTTCCCATTCTGAAATAGACTTTAGCTTAAGAAATTACAGTAACAGTACCATCACAACCATGAAAGAGAAGTCTATTAGTGTAAAAAGTGTGACTAGTGCCAACAACCTGAGATTTGATTCATGCTCCAAGCTCAATAATTAAACCAATGATCACATTCTTGGCTCTTGCAAGGAGCTTGAACTCAGTAAAAAATTACCCCACCTCATCTAATGACAATAAGCTTATCATAACAAATCACCGAGAAATTTTACCAAGTGGGTTAAAGTTTCATTCCTATGACCTGCATACAAAGAAGCTAAATTGCCAAGTTTATCTTGAATCACATCATTCGTCATGTTTGTTTTGTAAACCCTATCTCAAAACAATGCAACAATTCCTCTCAATTGTGAATGTGAAAAGAGCTGCTTTTCAAAGATTCAACATCCAACAACAATTATCAACCACATATACCCTGCAATGCCAAGTTGAGGCTACAAACAAAACTATCCTGAAAAATCATCAAGGTGTTAATGAAGTCGGTCGCGGATCGCCATCTACGCTAACCTTCCATTCTTTGGCCTATCAAACTAGTATCTTCCATACAATAAAAGTAACCCATTCTCCCTCAGTCGATCATAAGTTTATCTTGGTTTATTTATTGAGGTCGAAAGCTCCCATCACCGCGAGTATCACCGCAGTTCCATCACTAATGAAGAATATAGAGTATATTGGCTGAATGAGCTAGAATTCCTAGATGAGCGTCATCTTGACACCCTCAATCACTTGCAAGTATATCAAAAATGACTGAAACAAAGCTATAACAAGAAGATCAAAAGTTGGTCTTTCCAAATAGGGGATCTTGTCTAAAAGAAAAATCAGAACACCCCCTCTAGATCACACACAATAGAGGAAATTTTGAGCCCAATGGTTGAACCCCTTGTCATCACAACAACAAGCTATGGACTTGTTATCACTAGCACCGGTTAGTGAACCTGCAAGAGCCAACCAACAACTTGCATCTTAGTAATCTATGCCTGGTCTCTGAAGGGTGGAATCTTGAAAAATACAAAAAAAAAAAGAGAAAATTGATTGAAAAAGTAAATAAAAAAGATTGTCCTCTAGTGAAAACCACTTCGGTGGCACTTTGGGCAAGTACCTTGGTGAAAACCTGGAAAATAGGTACCTTGTCTAAATAAAGCACCTCCATCTATTCTTTGGCTCTCTATCCTATCGTTCTTTGCATTGCCACCCATCCATCGCCTTATCATTCATCTTATTTATTCCATCACCCATCCGCATCCATATCATAGCTTGATTTCATGAGGTATCATACCCCCTTTAGTACTACTTGGCATATTGCTAAGGTCATCTTGTCCTGCCTATATTGAGGTAGTCTATCATATCATGCTGGGAGCAATTTGTTATGGATCATATCGAGTTCTTGTTCATATCCTAAGGTTATTAAAAATCACAATCGAAAATACCAAAAACATTCATAAAATGCTCATTAAAAAATCCAAAAACATTTGCAAAATCTTGTGCAACTAAAATCCAAAACATTAAAAAAGTTGTAAAGGAAAAATACTAAATATCCAAAACACATCAAAATCCCTAAAAAGGTCAAAACATTGAAAACCCAAAAAAATAGTACCCTTGTCGAAGTATGAGTCTTTGAGCTTGAACGTAGACAAGGCCATCATTAATGTACCCCTGAGACACCCTAGGTTAGTCATTTAGAATTCCATCATAATAAAATGTCGTTTCAACTATTCATCTCTTATCTTGCAAATAAGTTGAGTCGATTGAACTACGTGGTCTATGCATGTATAATGTAGGTAAGGCTTATCTTTGATTAGTCCCCAAGGCCCCTAGGATAGGTCTTTTAGGTTAGGTTCTTGTTTGAAAATTAAAAAAGCCAAAAACATTCAAATAACTCAAAATCCCAAAATATTCAAATATCTAAAAAAGCTACAAAACATTCAAATATTGCGAAAACCACAAAACATTTGAAATTTGAAAATCCCAAAACATTAGAAAACTTCAAAAGACCTAATCAGTATCAAATATCTTAGAAATATCCTAAAAAGCCTCAAATAATTGAAAACCAAAGCATTCACATAAACTTTCAAAAAGATCAAAAACAACCTCAAAACATTTTACAAAATACCAAAAACATTGAAATATTCCAAAAAAACCCAAAACCACCCATCCCATATCGCTCTCACCCAAAATAACCTTCCATCCAGGTATGTGTAGGATCATCATGGAAAAAATAGGCCCTTAAGTGGAAAAAAATTTAGAAAAATCAATGTTAGGCAACTTGATGTAAAAATTTGAATAAGGTATCTATGTTATTTCAAAAATATGTAAGAATAGAATCTGTAGAAAATTGAATGTAGTTTCTAAACTACTAGGTTTATTTAAAATAAATAAAATCTATTTAGTGAAAATTTGAAATTTCAATGTAGTAGTACTTAAATTTTAGGGAAAAATAAAGTAGGTTTTTATCTGACCACTATGCATTGTCTAAATAGTATGTTTTATATATAAGTAGAGCACTCATGTCAGAATGTGTTTATATTTTTGTAATTTTTCCAAATAAATAATTAATTATAGAATTTTTATTACAACTTTTAAAAATATAAAAACTTATGTCTAACCATAACTTGGTGAAAAATTCATGAATTTTTTTTTTTAATCCTATTATGTAAGAAGCATAGAATGTGACACATGTTTTTGGGATTCAAAAATGTAATCTGGTTAAGAGACATGAATCATGCCATCTGACTATCAATGGGACTTTTATTCGTAATTCTAATAGAAAATGAATAATAATTATTTATTAAATTCAAATTAGTATAATTTATATTGGTGGAAAGCGAGAATCTCTTGAAGCCCTTTTCGTTTCATCAATTTTTGGGTAAAAAGTCATACGATACATACCTACAAATACCCATAATATTGCCACTTTTGGCCCATCATGATCCTACACATACCTATGCACCATGATGAACTATCCATGGCTTTGAGTTAAAACAAATAGAAAGCAAGTATAGCAAGTGTAAAGTGCAAACCTAAGCATCAAAATCTAAAGTCTAGATCATAGGTAAATGTGTCAGTGAAGTTTGTATTAGCAGCTCATCTTAGCATCATCATCCTGCATAAAACAACCCTATTATCAACATGTCCTAGGATGTATCCTTCCTATGATGGACATCAATATCAGGCATCACCTTAGCTAAACTTAAACTAGGCAAGGGATATGGATAACATTGATTGTGTTTTTTTGATCTTTTCTTATGATTTATCTTATTGACCCATTATGAGGACCTCTCGATGATGTTTGTCAAAATGATTTAGAGAGAAAGGAATGGGGCATTGATCAAATTTATCTTTCATTTTTTGTGCTTGTGGGTATCCTTGTAAAATAATCTTGGCACATACTTTCTTAGTTGTGTGTAGGAAAATTGTTTGGAGTCAATTGTTGACTATTGCATATGCTTTGGTCTGATATATTCTAAGCTTCTAACATACATTTTGATGAGGTTTTTGTATGTCAAGATGCAATCAAGAACTACCCTATCTATTTGTAGAGTCAAAGTCCATTACACTAGATACAATGCTATCCTGGTTATCAATACCTTGATGCATCATGTCTATGTGTTATATCAAAAATAAGGAATGATGGAAAATGCCAATCCCAAGATATGAAAAAATCATAATCATCATGTATTTTATCATCATGCATCTCTTGTCACCATCTCTAATAAAGTCTCAATGGACCAAGAAATTATTGGACTTATGAATCAATCTCAAAATCAATGATCAATCCATTTCATTCTTCTTCTTCTATCCATATTATCTTCTTATTCTTCTACCCTTATTAACATTTCTATCCAAGCATCAAATTTATGTGATCTACATCAAAATATACATGAGGCTACCCATAGCCAATGACTGTCTATACATCATGAAATCGGTCTACATCAACATCTCAGCATTCTAGGAACTATTTTTCATCATCTTTACCAAAAATCACTCTTCAACTAGGACACAGTGGGGCATCTATATCATCTTCAACTCAAAAATTTGAAAAGTTGCAGCTCTGTGGTTCAAAAGCAATCTAAAATCTTAAGCATTTTAAGCATAAGCTTGATTTTTCACCTATTGTGAGCTCGATTAGAATACTTTATTATCTGATCGATCTCTCGAGGGGTCAACCAACCATCTTTCGATCATATCGATATCAAATCATCTAATGGACTTTGTTCCTAGCCTTGCAAGCAAATATTGATCAAATTATAAAATCAATCATCATTGGGATATATCATTCCCTATCAATCCTTGTATTATTTAACACAATCCTTGCATTATTGTAAATCCTTAACAATGTCATCAATCAATCAATGAGATCAATCAACTTTAGCTTGGCTATCGACATTTGAAAGAGATCGTCGATATCTATTTATGCATCATCATCAACATCATCATCAAAATCAACATCGAAATCATCATTAGTCTTTGAACCAATGAAAAAAGTAGATTGCTTCAAAGAGGGGCAAAATTTAGACACTTAAAAATGTCTCGATGGATCACATTGGCTAACTAACATCATTTCATCCTAAAACCCATCCCCTTTTCGCTTAATTGATTAAATTAGCCTAGCTATTTAATTAATTTCCTCATTTTCATCTATTAATCTAATTGACCTAATTAGGTTAATTCATCCTCTTTCACACTAACATTTCATCTCATTAAATTGAATAAATCAAACTATTTAATTTAATTCCATAAATCTTCTTATTTAATTAAATAACCCTAAGTTATTTAATTAAATATAATTTCACCTTTGCCCCATTCATTAAATCATTTTATTTAATGAATATCACTTTATTCTTCTAAAATCCCTTAATTGCATTAATTAACATTGTTCAATTAGCAAATATATAGATGGAGCAACTGGGTGGGAAGTGCAATGGTTCGGGAAGTTTGGAAACTTCCACTGGAGATGGCGATGATGAGGTAGATTTCAATGATGAGAAGGCTGATTCTTGGCTATTTCGAGCTCCTTGGCTGCACACAGATGGTGGGTTGGAGCCTTTTGGCTCAGTCACTACGTTTTATGCAATGTTTGAGTCCTTCCTTTTGGTTTGCTACAGGAGGTGGTTTGGGGCCTTCTATTTGGCTTTTCTTGATAGTGCTAGAGTTGGTGGTGCGGGGTTGGAATATGTTGATCCTGGAGGAGGTTGGTGTTGGTCTAGCTATGGTTTGAGGTGTGGAGAGCACGTGGTGGGACTGGTGGACAATTATTTTGTTGATGCTACTTGCTTGGGTTCGTCGGGCTATGTCTCTAGTTGTTTGGATTAACATCCTATGAGCACTTTTTCCCTCTATTATTTTCTGTGAGATCTATTTCTTTCTCCTTCTTGGGTGGTTTTTACATAGAGGCCCTGGATTTTTGTCTTGGGGGCATATGTGCAGGATCATGATGGGCCAAAAAGTGGCGATATGTAAGTGATATGATGGCCCATGTGCTGACAATTTTTTTTTACCCAAAATTGATGAAATGAAAAGGGTTTTTAAAGGAGATTCTTAGCTTTCCACCAATGTAAATTATGCTTTACTTTGAATTTAATAAAGCCTATTTCAATTTCTATTTCAATTGACTAAAAGCCACGATTAATAGGTTGATTGAAAAACATCTATAGCTTTCAAAGGCATACATTTTTGAATCTAAAGAATTGTCACATTCATACTTCACACATCTTATGGGATTAAAAAAAAAATCATGAGATTTTGGCTGACAGATTAAGATTGGTTAGACATCCCCAGTTTTATATTTTTATTAAGTGGCTGGCAGAAAAATCATAATTAATTATTTACTTGGAAAAAATATTACAAAAAAATATGCATCACTTTGGGACATAAGGTCCTCTACTTATATATAAAATCTTATAAAAATATTATTATTTTATTGTGGTTAGAATTAGTGGGATAGACACCTACTTCTTATTTTTCCACCGGGGGTGCATTTCTTTTGCATTCAAATTTCATATTTTCACCAAATAGTTTTTTAAATAAACCTAGTAGTTTAGAAAGTACACTCAATTTGCTACAGATTTTATTCTTACATATTTTTGAAATAATATAGATAACTTATTCAAATTTTTAGGTCAAGTTGCCTAACTCTGATTTTTTTGAATTTTTCACCACTTAAGGGCCTATTTTTTCCATGATGATCCTGCACATACTTGGGGTTGGTTGGCCTTGAGAGTGTTGTGCCTAACAATTTATCTCCTATAGAGGCCCTTGTGGAGTGGTTCATTTCCCTCCTTTTTTTCTCTGTGTGCTACCTTCAAGTTGGAGTGGTGTTGGTCTTCAAGGTGGGCTGTGATTCATGGTTATATTCCTTGCCCTTGTTGATGCTCGTGGGCTTGGGGTTATTTTATTCCCCAGTCCTTGGTTCATTGGTGGAACTGCTCTAGTGTGCAATGGTGAACCCTTTTGTGAGAGAAATTATATTTGTCATTATTATGCTTCTACATCTTCCCCCTTGTTTGTTTTTTGTTTTTCTGCTGAAATGGGGGGATTTCTTGGTATGACCCCTTGGTGGGTGTGGTTTGTCGCTCATGCTGGGATTGCTTTCTCTATTTGCGAGGTCTCATGGCCCAAATCCATTTGACCTTTATGGTTGTCTCTTTTCATATTATGAAGGTGTTTATTTATGTTGTGGAGGTGTTGGAGCAACATTTTCCAGTTGGAAGGCTTTTAGTGGTTTTGGTTGGGTTGTTTCTCATGTTCATTTTATCTACCCATGTGTTGCTTGCAGTGTTTCTGCTGGGCATATCCTTGTGGCTCTCTTGTTGCCTCTTTGTCTCGATTTGTTGATGGATTTCATGATTTTCCTTGTTACTGGGAAGATAGCTCTCTTCTTTTTTCTTCAATTTGAGTCTTCTTTTGAGGTGGATCCCTCTCTTCTAGAGGTAGAGGTGGGGATTGTTGACTAGAGGAGGTGTTGTCCTTGCTATTGGTCATCTATGTTATAACACCTTTTGAGGTGGTGTGTGCTCCTATGGAGGTGGGGTTGTTCCTTGTTACAATTTGACAATAGTGGTGGTAATGTTCTTCATGATGTCTACTCGTATAGAGGGGGGGCAACTCCTTTTGAGGTGGAGTATGATTCAAATTTTTGTGTGTGTGGTTGGTGCAAGAGATCTTATTATTCACGTTGTTATGGATGGTTGGCCTCATGTCTAGTGATTATTGAAGACATCTTTATGGGTTGTGGGTTTAAGGTCCCTTGTAAAACTTTGTTTGATATGAGAAACTCTGGTTTTTGTTTTCTGAATGTAAGTGGGTTCCAAGCTTCCCATTAATCCTGGTCTAGGTCCAAGTTCCCCTGTTTAACTTGGGTGTGTTTTGGGTTTTAGGTCCTCATTAAAACCTTTCTTGTTCCTTGTAGATCTAGGTTTTCTTGCTTCTCAATTGGTTTTCTAATGTTGGTATGCTACTAGTTGGCTATGTTTTATTTCTTTGTAGCTAGTTCTTTTTTTTGTGGGTTTTAGGTCCCCATCAAAACCTGTTTGTTAATGGTTTCTAGTCCATTCAAAACCTATTGTAAATGGTTTTGGGTCCATTCAAAACCTATTTTTCCCTCTTAATCAAAACATTGTTCAATTATAAATTATCTAACTAATCTAATTCCCCCTACTTGCAAGGGAATATTCACCCCATTTTGCACAATTAAATTTTGTTTTAATTTGCAAAATATCCTTTTTCCTCACCCATGAGGATATTCCAAAGAATATTCTCTCTCCTCCACTTATTTGGAAAAGGGAATATTCTTTTTTCTCAACAAACTTACTTAACTTCATATGCAAGTTATCTCCAAAACTTGTTGTGCAAGTTAAATTTTGACTTATAAGTGTGTTTTTTTGCAAGGAATGAGAACCCTTGATTAAATCTCATCTTGCATTCTCACCCGTTGATGAGAATCCATGATACATGTCTCCATCTTCTTCCATCCTTGATCATTGATTAGCTTTTTTGATCTCAACCCTCCATTTCTCATTTGCTTTCCTATAAATAAAATACTATTTGGAGACAAATGGATCCATCTTTTTCAAAGAAAACTTATATTGTTGAAAACACTCATACTCACACACTCATATTTAGCATACATTTAGCATATTTTAGTTCATTTTAGTTTCATAATAGCTTAGCTTCCATTAATGGCTTCTATAATGCATCCATTTAGCTAATTAGAGAATTAGGGTTTGAATCTTTTTAGTTTAAATATCATCTATATTAGCTTAGCAATTTTATATCTGAATCATTTAGCATAAAATAAAGTTAGATTAGCTTTTGCATCATGCTCATTTTAGCATAAATCATGCTTTTATTCACATCTCACAACCGTTTCATCTATTCTCTTCAATAGAATCGATTGAAACAAGCTCACTAATCACAAGATTGGGAAAGGGTTGTCATTTCACATCAAAATAACACCAATCTCAAAATGGGATAAGTTTCAAATGGGTTAGAATAGACATTTTAACATTTTCATCATTTAGAATTCTTTGTTTTAATGAATTTTTAGTTTAACTTCCATTCATTTGATCCTATTTAGATTGAGTATTAGTGGCATGAATATGCTTTGATTCTTCATGGATCAAGCATAATCGGCCCATACTAATATCCTTGGTCACAATTGCAATAAAATTTCATGCCAAATAAGAGTGTATGGAAAGCCTGGGTCCCATTCTAAGTTGAAGGAAAAAGAAGAAGAAACAATTCATGCATGCAAGACCATCAACACATCAAAATTTTAAAAGGAAATTTTTTTTTTTTTTTTTTTTTTGGTTGTACAAGATTACTCTTCACCCCTAATGCTCCCGCATCAACTAGGAGCTTAATTAGGTCCAATAACTTGAATGAGAGAAAAACATAGTTTGAAATTGTCAAGGGTGACAATTTACAATGCTACATAATTTAAATATTGGTTTATTCCATATCACATATTTTTTTCTATATATTCAAATTAACTTCTTTTTTGAAGCAAGAAAACCAATACCTAGTGTGTAAATATTTCTTTATTTTTTCTATATTTTCTATTTTCACATGTGTAGAATACAGATTTTGGTGTTCAATTAAAAACCTATGTTCAATAAAAAATAAAAATATATATAATAATAAAATTAAATATATATTTAAAATTATATACTTCTTGAAAATCTTACTCCAAGGGACATGATCCCATAACAACTTAATATTATGTTGATTTCATTTGTTGGTCCAATCCAAGGTTTGAAATAGACAATTTTAAGAAAAAAAATGAGCATTAGAGAAAAAGGCTCGTTCAAGGGCCTTCATTTGAAGGTACTAAGGACCTTTATTTGAAGGTACCTTTGAACAAAGGTTCATTCTATAAATTAAAAAATATTAAAATATTAAAAATCCTACAAAATTTGAATGAAGGTTTAATTTTGTATGAAGGTGGTTGTAGAATCACCTTCAAATGAAGATACCTTTGTTTGAAGAAAAAATTTGATTGAGGGTGTTTATTAAATTTTTCCTCTCTAGTCATGAAAATTTTTGATGTCCTGGAAGTATGATAAACTATTTTGTGTTTATCAATAAATTTCTAGGATACTGAAAAAAATAAAAAAATTAGATAACCAATCAACCTATATTTTAGGGATAACACTAATTTGAATTAAATGTTTAATTTAAACAAATCAAACTAGGTACCTAGCTAAATTATAGAGGGAGGAGAATGGTGTTGAGGATGTTAGGAATTGATTTACTAATTTGATTAAATATTAGGGTATGACCACACAAATTCCTCAATTTATATGTTGACCATGCTTTGTTATGGTTCAAATCTACAACTATGGAATTGTTCTTCACATTTGTGAAAATGATCATATGTGCAAAACTAAACAGGTAGACATGTATAAGTGAATTGATAGCAAGTGAGTGTTTGTCATAAGTTTGGCTTTCCTTGATATTTTAAATTTGGTAAGGAATTTGAAAGAAACAAAACACGTTTAGAGAATATACCAATTTATAAAGGTTGTGCTCTTCGAATAATCAAACACTTATGTAGATTGATTCAATGACATGATGAACAAAGACCAAAGATAACAAGTAAACATGCAATATACCTAGGAAGAAAATACAATTAGGGTTCTTTATTATTCTTCTATGGTTCTCTTATGCTACTGGTCTTTTAATGCTTTATAGGTTTCCTAGCATAGTTTCAAATGAACGAATGAATGAATGCTTTTGAAATACAATAACAAAACACACAAATGAACATAAATATATTCTTAAGTCGGATCATAATGACTAATGAAAATGTTGGAAACATTTAAATCTAATTCTTTTGAGATTTTAAATATCAAGGTTTAGATCCATGATTGAATCGTGAAGAACAAAGACCAAAGACAAAAAATAAACATCCAATGTTCATAGGATGAAGATGTAATTAGGATTATTTACTATTCTTCTATGATTCTCTAATGTGAATGCTCTTCTAGTTGTTTCTAGCTTGCTTAGCATGGTTTCAAATGAACAAATGAATGAATGTGTTTTAAATATAATAACATAACACATAGATCAACGAAAATGTGTTTTTAGTCAAATCAAAATGGATAGTGAAAATGATGACAAAGTTTAAATCTACATTTCTTGAGATTTTAAATTTTATGGTTCAGATTTGTGATTCAATGATGATGAAGAGAGATCGAAGATAACAAATAAGCATGCAATATGCCTAGGATGAATATACAATTAGGATCTTTACTATTCTTCTATGGTTCTCTTATGTGAATCCTCTTCTAATAATTCTTAGGTTCGCTAACATGGTTTCAAATGAATAAATGAACGAATACATTTTGAATACAACAACATAGCACACAAATCATCATAAATGTATTTTAAGTTAGATCACAATGACGAGTGAAGATACTTAGCAAAGTTTAAATCTAAGTTTTTTTGAGATTTTAAATTTCAAGGTTTAGATCTGTGATTACAAAAATGACTAGGGATAATTAGATACACCTATAGATTTGATAAGGGTGGCGAATCAAAGATTTAGAATAAGATATGATGAGATTAGAATATATAATATTGTCATAAGATAAATCGATCCAAAAATATGTCACTTTTAAATTTATTATTACATAAAACACAAAAGAAAAATATAAAGGAGGAAAAGACACGTATGCAATTTTCACTACACTTCAAGAATTTCTTGTCAAATCCTTTTACTTGCCATATTTATTTTATGGTATTCAATTCTGTGTAGAAGAAACGTTAAGAGTGACCCTAACGTTAAGGTAGGCCATTTTATGGTATCAAAGTCGTTGAGAATGGTTTAGCGAGCAAGCAACGCGTCTTTGAAATTAATAGTCAGAACTCTGTGTACAAAAAAATTGGAATGCTATGCTTATAGTCAATCTAATAGAGAAGAAATGCTCTACAAAACTTGCGAAATTGTATAATGTACAAATGGACAATAGCTAAGAAGGTTCATTACATTTTCCTTGAAGCAACAGCGTCGGCCTGATTTTGAATGGTGCGCTTTCACAGTCAATGATATTGTTTTTCTTTCCAGAATAGATAAAGATGTTTGAACAAGTTTGATGAGACCATTTCCAAAGTTGTCCTTTGACCTTTGAGTAGAGCCTCTATGAGAAGCTCTTTCCATGAAAAGTGCCTCCTTTGGAAATTTACGAGAAATTTGTGTAAGCATACCTAAAATAAACTGCTGGGGCCAAACTCTTCTCTTGAACAGGGACTCTTTTGGAGGTTATATTACAAGAGTTTGTGTAAACATACGGGGGATTCAATATTCTCGTTGTACATTTTCTTTAAAATGTCGAGATTTCTCCTTGAAAACCCATCTTCTTCGCATCCTGGTTGCATGCCTCTGTTTATGGTATTTGTGGGGCTTGTGATGGTGTCTATGGTGGTTGTTTCATGCGCTTCTGGGACAGGGAGAAAGAGGACGCGTCCAAGCGGGAAGAGCGATATATATTTTGCAGGAGGAGCTGTAGTGGGAGGTGCAGTGGGAGATTGCAGTGGGGGTAGTGGTGGTGGCTGTGGCGGGGGCGGTGGTGGTGGCTGTGGTGGTGGTGGTGGGGGCTGTGGTGGCGGATGCTGATATATAATTTTGTCTTGTTTTCAAATTCAGCAATGGTGTGATCTGAAATATCTAGGGATGTTATATCAAATCATGTGTTTCTGGTTGATGAAAGTTTGTAGAGGAGAATTCATCTCCCTAAATCTGATCTTGTACAGCCATATTGGCCATAGAGTACACTTGACTAGATATGTGAAATTGTTTTAAAGATCTCATAATATTATTTGAATACAATTATTGTAATGCCCTGCTGAGTTTGTTTCCCAAGTACATGTTTTCTAGCATAAAGCAATCACTTAATCCGTATCTTTTGGCTGATGGGTCATTCTTTATTAGGTCAATTTTCTTTTAATGCAGGATTTTTAATTTGTATAAAACAAATATAATTAGTAATTTATTTGTTATATTATCATGGTGTTATATATACAAAGATGTAGAGAGAGTGACAATTTATTAGTTAAATGAGGCATTAGATGATATTGTGAGAATGAATGGATGAGTTATAGTATAACAATTTTTAAAATATAATTTTTAAATTTGAATATTTTAATAAATTTAAATAATCTATGCAAATAATTCAATTATAATTAACAACTCATAAATATATTTTTATAACTTTTATTACAAGTTAAGTACAAGATTATATCGATCCAAATTTTTTTAGTACGTAAAAGTACCAAGATTAATATATATTCTCAACATAACTGAAATTAATACTACATCCCCTAAAAACTACATAATTATGTAGGATATATAGCTCAAATATTTTACATATAAAATTGTGGAGCTCAAATATCAAAATGTAAAGATACAATATCCAATATGAATTATTCAAGTTTCCACTAGAACAATGTCCAATCTCCCTCTAACACTCCAATTGCATATCCTCAATCCTCACCAACCATTGATTTGGCTTGATGTGGATAACAAGTAACCCAATGAGTATGAAACAATTGGTAAAAATGTGTTGTTCTTATCTTATATATTTCTTATTCATAACTCTAGTTATACATATTAAAAAGTAATATGCATCAATAAATGAAATCAATTTCACAAGACATATGCACGTTATAGAGGGACCATTATAATATGGTAAAAGAAAGCATCCAAACCTTCCAACACTCATCCATACTTGCCTAAATTACACAAGAGGACACATAGAACACAAAAAAGGAGAAATTACTATCTCCACTACAAAGCTCTATATAATATTTTCAAATGCCTAATTTTCACATCTCATACTACAAGAATATCTATTTTCAATGTCATATGTTCTTTTTTTCAAAAAATATATAACTAGTTTAGATTTGCAGCTATAAATTAATGAGGTCACAAACCAAGGACCTCATCCCCAACATAAACACTCAACAATAACATTCCAATAGAATTTGAATGTTAATGAAAAGAAAATAACCACATTTAAATCATCATACTATGTTAATATTGACCAATATCATACATTTTAATCATAATAAAAAAAGTCATACAACCTATATTACATTAATTATTAACACCTTAGCCCATAGCTCTTCTTTCACACAAATTCACTTCTACTAACATACTAGCACTTGCATCAAAGAAATGCAATGATTGCACTGGCTATAATTTATATAGAATATTCTAGAATGCTTTACAAGGATTGATTTCTAAGTATTTTAAAAGTAGAAATTAGTTTAATAAATTATGATGTTTATCAGACCACAGCTAAGATTCTTTTGGGTAGTCAGAAATATATTATTAAGAAGAAATAGTAACAAAGAAGATATCTCAGATGCTTGGACTTCTCCAAAATCCTTCCAAACAACAATATAAACTCCCTTGCTTCAAAGCTTTTTTATACCGTCCAACGGTAGTGGATAGGAATTGGGCATTTAAAGGTATATTTGATACAATATGATTCTTTTAATCAAAGATACAATATGATTTGATTTTACTCAACACGTAGTGCAAATCATTAGTGACTGAAAAAGAACAATTACTAAAATTTATTTAACAATTATTTGTAGTCTTTCAATGGAAATAATTGGTTTCAAATTAAATATTGCTTTTAGGCATCAATCAAGAATGTCTTGGCTCCGTAAAATTAAAGTTTTCCGGAGTGAGACAACTTGTCGGATGAAGTGTCAAAACCATTCTATTGTCATGTCCAGGTCGTGGAGTGTTTAATTGTATGTTTGTTATGGTTAATTGTATGTCTAGTTTGTGGAGTGTTCTGGGACTTTTTATAGGCAAGGATTGTGCTTGAATCATCTATTAGATTTGTTGTGGGTTATGTATTGATTTAACTCAAGCAATTTATTTGTACTGGGGTTATGTATGATTTTAACTGACATCAAAGCAATTATTTAACATAAAGTCAACTTTGAATAAAGCTTTCCAATTATATATTTAGACAAAAGCTGAATATAGCAACATAGACGTTAAACTCCTCACAACTGATATAATTCTGATTTTGTTTGGCTACAGATGTACATTTGAAAAAGGAAAACATATTGCTTCCTTAGGGAGTCGGTCCCATGGAGGGGGGCTTCCTTAAAAATCTCAGCGTATGCTACTTAGTTTTTTTAGGATTATTTTAAAGTTCTTGGTCCCATGGATTTAATCTTACAATTCTGCTTAAAATTTCAAGCTCCAAAATTTCAGGAATGAACTGTAGTGCTTTGATAAAAAATAATAAATAAATCAAAATTCTCTCATTTTTATTTTCTAATAAGAATTTAAAATTTTAGATGAGAGACAAGTGGCATAAAAAACTCCTAAGCTGTAGGGGCAATTTCTAGCCCCACCCCAATTTCACCAGCTGAAAGATTCATTTCTAAAAGGTAGGGGCTCCTATTTTTTTGGAAAAGATTCCAATTAATCCCGTAGCACAATTTTTTTTTTCCATGGGACCTCCTGTTCCATGAAAATAGAAGCCCAAGCCCCCCCATGGGACCATACAGTTACCTAGATATTATGAGATGTTACATAAAATTTTCCTAGGTACATTCTGGTGTGGGACCCACAGGGGAGGAGGGAAACCTGGTTGGTGCATGCATCCCATGTTTGGCTCAGAATTATATGGTCCACGTTGGTGATTATTTACTCCGCTGTGCAGATTTGGAAATGCTGGGAAGTAATATTCTTGTTCAAGTCCTTAATATATGCCTGAAGCTTGAGCCTATTTTATATGTAGCCATTCCATTTCCAAAATGCATTTGTATCAAACATCAACGATGCATGTGAGGTTTTTCTCTGTATGTCTTGGGATTAGGCAAAAAAAATAGATGATCTGGCTGACAATTTACATCAGTGCATTCATTCTGCTAATTGATTACCATTACCATCTGGCGTGCAGTTCATTGCATTTTGCCACGTCTATAGGGAAACCATATATGGCCTCCATGTAACCAATTGACTATGCATCTCTCAAAGCTTACAAAAATCCCAATTTGATGGCATACCCAGTTCAACATCAAGTGCAGCAGAAACAAGTATTGTACGAGGCAGTTGTTGTGTATACACTCAGCACAGATAGTAATATCATAGCCTAGCAAAATGGTTCTGTGCTCCATCTAATTACCCAATCAAGACAGAAGATAAAGATGAAAGAATTCATTCAACGTTTGTGTCTGGCTATGTCCAGTCTACTCACCAAGGTTTATGCATTGTTTGATTTCGTGTTTAGTTTGGTTTCAGTAGTTCCATATAGAGTGAAGATTTTGTTATGTATTTCGTATTCAGTGAAAAGTTGATGTAAACAAAACATATACAGTGTTTATTTCCTGTAAACTTCAGATTTTTTATACCATCTTAGAAAGAGGGAAAAACATTTGTCAATGTGTGCAAGTGATATAAAATGCCAGGGAAATCTACGTTGGAGGATGCGGCTTATCAGCTCATTATTGATGAGTTAATGCTGGATAAAATCCCAGAGCTGAACCTGCATCCTTTATTTACAACTGAAAGAGATAATTGGTGCTTGCGAATCTTATTTTTTTTCCAAGCGCCCAGCCAAAATCAACTATGCATGGCAAAACTTCTGCTATTTTTAGGCTCTAGCAGTTTAGTTTATAAAGTTTTTTTTAAAGCTTAGTTTTTCCACTTTCATTGAATAAAGCATGTGTTGCATGCTTAGATTAGAAGATTTGATTTAGTTTTCTTTGTAATAAGGATAAAACATCTCCAGTTTTTTTGTTTTTTCTTTTAGAGGGCAACATATTGTTTTTTTGAGGCTGCATCTTAAATCTCTATAGTACAGATTCTCTCTGTGTTTTTGTTTTCTAAAAGCTGCAATAAAAAGAATATGTCTGATAAAAAACAGAGCATTCTGTTTTTCACGAATTCTTGTCACAGTTAATTTAGTTTTAATGTTTATTAGCCGATAGGCTATATATAGTGGGAGGTTTCTGCCCGAAACCTATCTCACGCCGGATACAGGTAGCCGCTAAACAATTTCCGTTAGTTGTTTCAGACTATTTAAAATTCTAACCTCACGTGGCATTCAATATTCAGATCTTGAATAAAATCATATTTTCGTCGCATATGAATAGATTGAAGCAGCGGCTGGAGGGAGATTTGTTTTCGTTCGTCTCATTTAATTTCTTTTTCGCTGTGGTAGGCAGGGCTTTGTAGATGGCAGGAGCAAGTCAGTTCATTTTTGTTGCAGAAGATGGGCCGGTGTGGTTTTTGCTGCCGAGGCTGAGGCATCGTCTCCCACCCTTCCTTTGACTACAGGCGTTGGTTTTGTGATGGCGGTGCCCTCTTAACAGCTGGTGTCGTCGGATCTCTCATTGCGTTTTTGGCCTGGTTCTTTCACTGAAGCGTTGGATCTGTTGTGGGTGTGTGATATTGGATGGGCTTTTTTGTTTTGTCTATCTTGTCCAAATGGCTAAGGTCAGCATGCTTGTGTTTTAGATTGCAGGACAAAATTTTCAGCTGGAGGGATTGTTGTTTTCATTGATTAGCATGTTAGGAAATGAAGGGGACCTTCTTTTAGGTCTGATTGTTACAAATATATCTACATATATTGCTGTGTGTTTATATATAATAAGATTCTTTTAAAAAAAATATTGGCGTCTACTGCACTTTTAAATGGTTTATGGGCCCAAAATTTGGCAGATCTTTCTTTCAGGGTATTGTAAAATTGTTGTACTATGGATGGGCATTCTTAATTTATTTATGTAAAATCTGCTAAGGGTTTTATTCCAATCTTTCCATGTTGCTACCAGAATTAATGCCGAACTATGGATTCCATATGATAAAAGGAAGTCACATCCAACTACACTCACAACAGAGAAATTTGGTTTAGGAAAAAAGGAGCTTTTCAAAGCATGTTTTGATAGAGAAATTTTGTTCATGAAGACGAGCTCTTTCATATATATCTTCAAATCCTCTTAGGTTATAAATCTTGTAGTGAATTTGTTTCTAAATCTGCCAGATTTGAGCCCTAGGATATTTAGGGCTGAAATGAAATTGAATGGAACTTGTTTTTGACAGATAACTCTACTGGCTCTGATATCTTCAAGATTACAAAATATAGATGATGGGTATGGGGGTGCTAGTTTCTGTGCTGGAAAAATAGAAATCAGGGGTTTTAAGGCCTCTCCACCTTGAAATATTACATAATATTAGTGCAGGAAATGATTGGTTTAAACATTGGAAAATGTTGGGTTTTCTGGGTTTGTGAAATTCTTGAATTGTGGACTCTTTTCGGGTTTGATAATTTCATATTTTGATCATTGTGAGTTATGGCCTATATTGTGAAGAAGAATTTATTTATTAGGCTTGAGAATTCTGATTTTCATGAAAATATTATAATTTGCTTATGAATTTGTGGTTTACACTGTTTAGGCTGTGAAATTTCTGATTTTGTTGTCAGGGAAATTTGAGTCTCTGCGACCATGGGTGCCACATTTTCCACAAACAAGGTAATTTGTAGGTCTCTGTGGTACTTTTGAAGAAGATGGTTCTTTTATCAGCTATCTATAAATAATGAATTGACTATTTTGTAACAGAGAAGTGGCATTATGTTCAGCATTGCCCCAATAATGGGAATTGCACACTTGTTGCATCTATCTCAATGGCTGTTGTCTATAATTTTGATATTTATATATGCATGTCAGTATTAAAATTGCTAATGCCATGCTAGGGGTTTCATGTCCTCACCACGTTTTAAGTACTAATGGCCTGGTTTGTCTCGAGCTCCACTGTTATGTCCATGCGTGGGTTTTTAGTTACCCCAGAGGCCTACAAATTAGCTGCTCGGGTTACCTTATTTTGAGTCATCTGTGACTTTCTATGCGGTTTGGGTGAAAGTTGAAGATTGTCAAGACTGTAATGTAAATGCAAGCAAGAAAAAGCAAGGAGTGAATTTTGTAGTGGGCGGGATATTTCGAGCTTTTGGTTTCACAATAGTTCCACAACCAGTCGAACATGGATTATATATTTTTCCTTTCATTTGCTCTTTATTTCTTACGAGTAAACTTTGCAGTATCAATTTGAGTTCCAGTGCCATGCATGGTGCTATGAGAAGAATAGGGAGTAGGTTGATATTTTTTCTAATTGATATTTTATTTGAAGAGTTCACTAATTTCATAATGCATTTTTTTGGAATTTTTCTTGAAAATAAATAACTGTCATTCCAAATGATAATTTCTGGTCATTTATGATTGCCAGACGCAGTATTTCAGTGAAAATGTCCTAGTCACCATGATTTCCAACATTTTAAACTTTGTTTTGTATAGGAACTTAGAGACATATTTCACACTTTAAATCTATCTGGAGAGAAGAAAATGGCATCTGTAGGAAATTATGGCTTCAAATTGTCAAGGAAAAATTGTATTTTAGGTAGGATTTGAGTCCCCATTATTTATAAGAATTTTCAACAAATATTTCATAGATGACATGTTGAGTGATGAACAACAAATCCTGCTTGTAGGGGTGGTGAAGTGTACCTCATCCAGGACCAAGGACAATCAAGTGTATACAAATGTGATAAATACTATGACCCTCATAAAATCGGTTGCAAAACTATTAATCAAACTGAAAAGTCAATGAAGAATTTTCTTCCTCTCAGGTGACTCGAATATTATTCACAGTTTAATCAATAAAAGTCTCCAAAATAAGGATTGCAGCACAAATTGGAAAATGGAGCTAACTATAGCATGAATTGTCATCTTTCTTAGGAGATACAAAGTCATTAGAGCTCACCAGAAATGGAGATGTATAAACCAAATAGCAGACCACCTAGCTAATGAAGCAATCGGAGACAATAGCATTAGGGGCCAAATAATAAATTTCAGAGACCTTACAAATCTCTATATTATAGTGCACTGGCAGATCATAGAGGAAGGATCTTCCATAGAAAAGGATAATTGCATTCCATGAGAAAAAAGAAAGAAGGTGCCACTTCAACACGAAATATAATCATGAAAAGCTCCAGCAATATTCTTTCAAAGAGTCAGACCAACTACAATAATTATGTTCAAAGCCTATATGCCACCACCTCCCAGGCCCCCTAAGGAAAATTTCAGCCACCAACTATGAGAAGTGCCATTCAAGAAAACCACAAAATGTTAAAGTCATGTGCTATGCATTCTTGGCTGGCACAACCAAAGGGATAAACGTCTGCAAAAAGAATATGAGTTTTGAATAGAGGACATTGGAGATTGGACCATCCAAACTCTCCACCATGGCATAAAAACAAAAACCAACTTCACTTTTCCCTACCCGATCAAAATGAATCCAACGCATTAGCATTTTAAATTTTTATCTTGAAATCCAAGATGACAACCAACCATCCAACTCATGGTTCAATCAACTGCCAATAGGGCAGTGCACATCTACTTTAACTAAAATTGTGATAATGGTTGACAATTATGTCAAAAGCAACCAAACACGATGGGGGATTTGTTTTTAAAAAAAGTCACCAATAATAAACTTCATCATGCCCACCCTAATGCTGAAGACAGCAACAAATGCAAAGGGCCTTGCAATTCTTCAGCAAGTCTCTAATCCTAATCAGAATTTCAAAATCAAATATCAGGTGACAATTAGGCCACACAATCAACATAGTTAGTTTTGGAAAGGCATCTTCAAACACGGCTATTTTACAATTATAATTTGACTTGCTGACTGCTCTCCCAACCCAAAAAATTATGACAACCTAGATCCCCACAGATGAAAGTGAAAATAACATTTTTGTTTAAATTTTAGACTCTACAAGTAGAATTTAAAGCTCCACATATAAAGGTTTGTTTAGTGGATTTTCAACAAGTGAGGTCATCCTCTATCGATTTTCAAGCAAAGAATATTTCTGACATCTTTTTGTTTCTTCAACAAGGCCTAGAATCAACTATGTTGTTTACTGTGTTGTTATTGTGATAAGTTCAAGCAGCCTTTGTCTTAATATTTCCCCTTCGGGTCATAAAGTTGTTGCCATCATGAAAATAAGGAGAATCCTAAGACTGTATGAAAAGTCTATAAATGGGACTCTCCCCTATTGTTGTTAGGGGTTGATCACCGCATAGTCACATTAGAAAGAGGAAGTGTGCAACTGCTAAAAAAGTCATGGAGAACAGGAATGTAGAAGATTGCAAAGAATGGTTCTCAATTTACTATCATACTTGATGAAGAGTGCAACAATCAGAAGATGTGATGCCTTCCAATCAATATGTAAATCAAATATCTTGTGTACGTATTTTAAATTCCTATTACAATCTTGTATACTTTCATATAATTATCTATCGGCGTACGCACCCCTTCTGGTGCAAGTGCTGATAAAGTATTACAACTATAAGTAATTACTTATTTTAATTGTTTTCATTTCAAATTCAATGACTTATCATTTGATATGAGAAATAGGGTTCAATTTTGAATCTACACATTGATATCGAAGCGAGGTATTTTTCTTTGGTTTAAGATCTTGTAGTTGGAATTTTACCAAAGATTATCATGTAAAATTCTAACACCTTGCCCATTCCAGAATTTGATGGAAATGAGTATGATTATTGGTGCATAAAAATGATGAATTTTTTAATAGGAAAAGATTTGTGGGAGATTGTTGAATCAGGTTACTAGGAGCCAGCTGATTGGAATGCCCTCACAGCCAATGAAGAACAACTAGGAAGGAGGCTAAGAAGAAGAATTATCAAGCATTATATTCAAATGGCTCTAGATAAGAGTATTTCCAAAGAGGTGCAAAGACAGTAAGAATGCCTGAAGATTCTAAAGAAAACACCAGGATTGACCAGATCCAAGTGTCAACTCAAGAGGAGACATTGAAGAGAGAATTTGAGAATTTAAAGATGCAAGAAGCAGAAAGTGTAAGTGAATTTTGTGTCAGAGTAAAAGATGTGGTCAATAAATGGCTACACTTGGAGAAATTGTGAACAATGAGGTTGTGATAAAAAAGGTGTTGAGGTCTCTCACACCAAGATGGAATCATGTGGCCATAATCATGGAAGAAAGCAAGGATTTGACAACCTTCAATTTGATCACCTCGTTGGATCTTTGATATCACATGAAGAAAGACTAAAAATTATTTTGGAGAAAGTGTTGAGAAAGCCTTTTCCTCAAAGTATAAATCACAAAGAATGAAGATGGCAACAGTAGTAGCAAAAGCAATCAAAACAAGTAAAGGTCAAAATCAGAATACTTAAAAGAAGGTAGAGGCAAGGTGAACAAGAGTAGAGTAAGGCGAGCATAAAAATTTCAATGTTACCATAAATAGGTATGACATTTTGAAAGAGAATGTAGATTAAAAGAAGGTAAAAGTGTTAATTAATTAAAGATGTGATAAAATCCTCCAATATTTTATTTTATCTTATATAAGGTGAAAATACTAGTAAAGATGTTTGTACTAATTTTGGATGCTCTAACCATATGTCAAAATGGAAGTTGTTTTCAACAAAAGTATTCAGTGCGAAGGTTTTCGTCTAAAACAAGGATTTCCAAATTGTTGTGGAGCTATAGATGTAACTCACATTCAGTTTCATCTTCCACCTAATGAGTGCTCTACTGATTGGTATGATCGTGATCATAACTATAGTATGTCATTACAAGCAATTGTTGATAGCAATATGTATTTCATGGACATTTTTACTGGGTGGCCTGGTTCAGTAAATGATTCTAGACTTCTACGGAATTCTTTTTTCCATAAAATGTGTGAAGGTGGACAGAGATTAAATGGTCAACCAGTGTCAATTGGCCCATTAAATATAAGAGAGTATATTATTGGAGATGGTGGGTATCCATTGTTGAAATGGTTAATTACACCTTTCAGCGAAGGTCTAACAAGTAGTCAAAGGGAATACAATTTTAAGTTGTCATCAACACGTATTGTGGTAGAGTGTGCATTTGGAAGGCTAAAAAAAATGTGGTGGATTTTGGAATCCAAAATGTGGCATCCAAATTTGGAAGTGCTTCTGAAAACCATTATTTGTTGTTGTATATTGCATAATATGACATTAGATGTTGTGCAAGGTGAAGATGATCCATGTGATGATGCTTTTGTAGATAATGGAACAAATATGCCAACCAATGAGTTAGCTGATCCAGTTGCAACAAGTGCTCGAGAAGCATTAATGACTTTTGTAAATGGTGATTTGAATAATGTAAATAGTGATTAATTACTATCTTTTAAATTGTCTTTTAGTTGTTTACTATGCATTGTCCTTTCATGGACTTGTACTTTATGGATTATCTCTCATGCCTTATACACATCATTTAATTGTAAGGCATAAGAATACTATTAAATTATTCTAAGTTTAAAAATTGTAATCCACTTTTACAAGGAACCATTGAGGCTGGCAATAAGCACATTGGAATATCAGTTCTCCTTTACATAGAAAATTAACCGTGTTGCTCTCAAGGTGTTCTTCTTATGGTGTTCTCCTTAAAATCAACTATTTAACTTTTCATGAGGCTATTGGTGAAATAAACTGCAGATCTTTTCTGTCAATTTAAGGCAGTAGCAGTAGACCAATGAAGATAGATATGGTGTTTTTGATTGCTAAACATAAATTGCAAATCATATCACATGTTGCTGCTAATAAATATTTGGCACTTTTCTGCTACTAATTTTATTTTGAATTTGAAAAGTGGTTTCATGTTTTATTTGTGGTGTCTATAGATTCATTTCAATTAAAATTGTACCTACCTAAATTTTTTAAGGATTTAGGAACCATAAAGGCTTCAAGGTAAGTTTGAAGGTGTTAATTCTGATCTTTTATTTTTTTGCATTAGCACCAAACATCTTTCTAAATTACAATTGCTAGTTTTTGGGGGGCCTTAAGGGGATTAAACTTTTATCCTCTGGTTTTTAGGGAGCACCCATCCCCTGGGGCTTGAACCTGGGTGGTTCGCACTTCAATGCTCTATCTCAATTGTTGCACCCAACCATGGACACAGTGTTTAGTTAGTGGCATGAGAATATTCTAAAACAATAGGTGTTGATTCCCTTGGGTTATTGACATGTAGAACCAGTTTGGTGTTGATGTAATTATGTTAACTAATGTTAAGATTGAAAGCAAAATATAAAGATCTTCTTCCAGAGTGACTTCTTATGGATTAACAATTTGCTTGCCCTAAACAATGATGATCAAATGTAATTCCTATCATTATTTAGAGTCAAATATCATTCCATTGGTAACAAACATTGTATTCTTGAGTTGTACTTTTTCCTTCAATGTTGTCTATCAATTGTTATAGCTCTTTCATACTTCCATGTATTCTGTTGTAGAGATATATGCTCTTCTTCAAAATATGATTCATGGACATGGCTTTGTTTGAGTGGTTGGGCCTTGGCTCAATAATGGGTTTTAGATGTTCTTGCATAACTCATGTGAGTATTTTGAGATCTGGCTTAAGGCAGATACTTTGAACAAGAACATTGAGCTTGAGAAATTTCAAGTGTTGCAACTTATACTGTATTGTAATTGAGATAGAGCTAGTAGACATAAAATAGGAGTGATTATCTCTTTTCTGTGTTTTTTCAAGTTTATAGAGTAGAGATTATGAAGCCAACAGTTATTCCAAAAAATAAAAATTCTGAAGGATTCTGTGTAATCAATTCATTGGATCAGGTATTATATTTTTTTTTTGAATGATATGTCCAATGGCACAAACTCAGGACAACTTTATAATTGTGCAATATAACCAGTATTATCACAATTGATGCAAAAGAGTCAAACAAACAAAACTGGTAACCACTGAAAATAATGCTAGACTCATCACTGAAAATAGACAAAACCTTTGCATATCAAAAAAAATAACTTACACTAACTTCTGCATGCAGATCTGCTTCACTGGCTGCTTTAAATTTTGTAGATGTATCATTCACCAACTGTCCAATATGTTGCCTAGTCTTATGCCTGCCCATCATAGTAAGGCACCATAAAAGATACGTAATCATAGCAACACTCTATATAAATCTTGTGCAGGATGGTAAGAATTTATAAAGAGAATATCAAATCAACCATCTAGGAATTAATTGCAAATCCACAACGAAAATATTAGCAGCTTTGAACTTAAAAGGGTAGAAAAATAAAATGCACAAAATGAAATATGTGAAGCTCAATTACATTGCATTCAAATTTGAATTACAAAATGGTTTAAGGCCACTTTGGACGTACATAAAATGTTAACTGAACATGGTATAGAAAAAAGGTAAAGCCATAACGAAGATAAGTCATAAATGAATTATTATATATGAAGTTTCAGCAAATACTATTGAATTTTACATGGCAGTGGGATTGAAGTATTTATACTTCCAGAAAGAATTAAAATCGAGTTGTAACTTATCAAATGTGAAATATTTGATATATAAAAATATTGTAGATAAATTAGTTAAAAAGTGATGAATATACCATCTAATTTAAGACGAAGAGTTGGGATTGACTTAGTTGTGTTGGAATAAATATTAAGGATAACAATATATTTATAAGAATAATATTTCTAAAAAATATTGATAATAAAATAATGTTGGACATAATATACACAAACCTTTTTTATTAATAGACCTTCCACTCATCTATGGCGTACCCATTGCACACCAATCCTCAGTTGTAAGTAACTTGTTGACATAACAAAAATTGCAATAGAAGATGATAAAAAATTTAATAAAATAGATATATGCACAAACGTAAACAAATACCATCATGTAGTTTTCAATTGATTTATTTATTTTTTTTATTGTGAAATAAAAAAATATTTAAAAATATTAAAAGTAAAATTCATGAGAACACTAGCCTGTAAATTAAGGAGGGTTAATATTTAAAGGCTGAGCCCACACTTCATGGGATCACTAGCTTCCTTAAAATTTGAAGCTTAACATTTTAGTATTTGGATGGTGGTAGTAAGTTCATGGGACCACCGACTTTAAAAAATTCTTAAAAACTCTACCCAACACTCAAGTTTTTGAGCAAAGCCTCCCATGGGACCCACCCTTAGGTGGGGTCCCCATGAAGACTGAGTCTATTTTGAAGGAACAAGGGGTCCCATGGATTCAAAAAAGCTTATTGCTCTGAGTTAAATGGAATGCACTTTGAGAAAAATAGTTTGCTCTTATGTTTAGGGATGATGCAAACTTGAGGGGTGGAAATGGGTGGAATGGAGCTCGCCCTATAGTTTATAAATTTCTTTGCAATTGTCGACTATCAAACTCAGAGTTTGATTCAGCCAAAATGAAATTGAGGAAATGTTGTGCATTTACATGTTTTTCATCCCTCAATGTATTACATTACACTCCATCCACCTTTGCATAGCACGGAACAAAGCTTGGCGTATTACATTGCACTCCATCCACCCCGAATAGCCTAGAATGAAGCGTGAGACCTTCCACCAAAGAACCAAGCATTGAATGAAGCGACTATTTCCACAAGAAATTGTAAAGGAATTTGAATCTTTACAGTATTTTTTTTATTAAAATCTTTAGCGTATGAATCTTTAGCGAATATTTTTTCATTTGAATTAATTAGCGTATGAAAAGTTTTGTTTACACCATTCATCTGCTACTGGTAAACTCTCTAATCAGCCATGGATTTTTAGCCACAAATATTTCCCTCAGTAACCAACAGGCCAATAGCGGTACCTCCAGCTGTAACTCCCAATACAACATCTAAAACTATTCTTTCATTTTTCATTGATGGATCATAAGGGCACTTTGTATTTGAACAGGGCTTTGAATTGGACAGGAAGCCAATAAAATGTAATATCTTATAGAAGATATCTACAGTTTTTTCCATTTATTCTTACAGGAGCCCTAACTCCGTTGACACCAAAAGAAACTGCAACAATAAAAAATTTAAGAACAGAGATATACTAGAAGGTATTTGCCCTGTCAATATTTTGGAGAAAACAAGTAACAAGTAACTTTACTAGCTTACCACCTCTACGTTTTTCTGTATCTACCACATTTCTTAAAAAGTCTCAAAGCTTCATAAAGAACACCATTTTACATATATCCTACAATCATTGTGTTCCATAATATTGCATTTTTTTGAAGTATTTTGTTAAATAATTCATGTGCCTTCTGTATGCTGTCACATTTTGCATACATATCTACCAAGTAATTTCCAACTACAATATCTGATTAAAACCTCATTTCCATTATGATTTGATAGATGACCATATCATGATCCAAGGCTCTTATGTTGGAACAGGCTGGAGCATGCTAGCAAAAGTGAACTAATCAGTTTACACACCTATTTGTTGCATTTGATAAAACAATATCAATCTTCGTGAGGATACCCATGCTTTCGGTTAGCTGCAAATAAGGCATTCCATGAGAGATGTCTCATTATGTTAGTTGAAAATAAGCCTAAAAACAACAAGGATAATGATGAATTAAATGCCAAATTAAAAAATAGAAAAAATTACAAAAAGTGATAGATTCGTCATGGTAAGAGTCAAAAGAGGTGAAATTCAAGGCAGGTTCACCTCGGGTCATCCTGGATGAACCCACTGAACTTTTACAGAATCCTGGCCAGATCCCCTGCTGAACTGAACTCGGATCCTTATCCAGGCCAGATCAGACCTGAACCTGTAGGTCCAGGGGGGCAAACTAGTAACACAGTTTTAAAGTATTCAAAGAGGAAACTAGCTATAGAAGGGACACTTGCCTTTGTTTCTGTGGTAGGGAGGGTTAAGGATTTGCATTACTGTTTAAGCAGTGAAAGGGGAATCCATCATATAATTATCTGGCTAACTAAGAACATTTGTAGAAATAATGAAAGAGGGTTGATAAAGTTGATATGCCCTGATTTTGTGAGCCAACTTGAATAATTAGATTAAAAAAAATTCAACATTTTGGTTTGGTCTCTTTCCTCTATGGTTTGGCTGTAATGCTTGGGGATCATCATGGAAAAATAGGCCCTTAAGTGGCAAAAATTTAGAAAAATGAGTCCCGAGGAACAACTTCATGTAAAATTTGAATAAGTTATCTATATTATTTCAAAAAATATGTAGAATAGAATCTGTAGAAAGTGAATGTAGTTTCTAAAATGCTATGTTTGTTTTAAAAAAAATAAATCCTATTTGGTGAAATTTGAAATTTCAATCACGGTGTTGCTTAAATTCGGGGAAAAATAAGAGAGTAAGATTAATGCAATACGACCACCCTAACCACAATAAAATGATAAATTTTTTTATAAGATTTTAGATATAAGTAGAGGGACTCATGTCAGATGTGATGCATATTTTTGTAATTTTTTTCTAAGTAAATAATTAATTATGAATTTTTTATTACAACTTTAAAAAAAATACTCATATGTCGACCACTATGCTTGGTCAAAACTTCATGAAATTCAATTTTTGTTTTTTAATCCTATAGTTTGTAGGCATAGAATGTGGCAGTATGTTTTGGATTCAAAAAATGTGATCAGTTTAGAAGCTATATATGTTTTTCAATCAACATCAATGGGACTTTAGTCATAATTTGAATAGAAAATGAATAATAATTACTTATTAAATTCAAAGTGACATAATTTATGTTGGTTGAAATTTGATAATCTCCTTCACAAAACCCTTTTAGTTTCATCAATTTTGGGTTAAAAAGTCACCGACCACATACCCATCATATTGCCACTTTTTTGGCCCACATCATGATCCACACTTTGTTTGCTTCTTTAAGCCTCTAATATTTAGATAGAAACCCAGCAAACCAGATTCCCTTTAGGCCTTACCCATTAATAGATTAACACATCCATTGATGAAAGAGATTATATGCTCCTCATATGTTTACAAATCAAAGATAAGCAATGCCCATAACCCTGGTTATACCATCGTGAGGAGATATTTCTTGTCACTAATATCTCTTTCTTATGCTCCCTATTGGATATATGTTGTATATTTTGCATGTTTTCTGTAATCCTTATAGACTGTTTGGTGCTTTTTCTTCTCTTTGAGTGATGTACTTGTCTCCCTCAACATATTTTAACTTTTGAATGTATATTTTACTGCAGTTTGTGAGGAACCAGTTTTTTGTTACACTATCATGGATAGGAATGTGCACCGTCCAATTCCAACAAAGACTGGTTTTAGGAGGTTCAATTCAATGCTATCACAAAAATGATGTAGAATATGAAGATATATACTCGATAGATGATGAGCTCCCCGATTTTGTCCCAAGTACGCAAACAGTCAATGAACCAGTCATACCTGATTTTCCTCCATGTACAAATAGGGAACATGAAGAAACATTCAACTGTACTCCATTTGAGTACTATCCTAATGTTTTTTCTCCTACTGAAGTTCACCAACCATCCAAATAATCAAATGGACAAGATAAACCACCTTTGGTTCCTCCATCACAGAAGGGAAGGGCTCATTGGAGTATTGCAGACACCATGGTCCTCATTGAAGCAAAACACATTGAGAAAGATGCAGTATCCAATGGTGGGGCAATGAAAAAAAATACAAATTTTGTTGAAAAGTGGAAACTAGTTTAAGAGTACTGTTCTCATCATGGTGTCCTTCAGACAACAAACTAATTCCAAGATCAATGGGAGCATATTTTTCCAGAATATAAAAGGATTAGAGATTACGAGTCACATATTCCCTCTGGCCATGATAGCTATTGGAATATGACTAGCAGAGAGAGGGCCGATAAAAAGCTTCCACCAAACTTTCCTATTGAATTGATGGATGCAATGGAGATCAAATTTGGGACTAATAGAGCAATTGATCTTGGGAATATTAGTATTGATACTTTAGAGATAAATTATACATTTAGTTAGAACATTTTGTCTCCAAATGAAAATGTTGATGAATTTGATACGGTGAATGCAACAGGTCAAGGCTCACAAAACATTAACAATGAAAGAGAAAAAGGGTACACTGGTAAAAAGAGGAAATCAACATTTAAAACTACAGCTCTATGAAGGACACTATTATTGAAAACAACAAATTAGTTGTTTGTACATTGTAAATTGCTGAGGAGGGACGCATGAAACGCCATGAAAAATATTATGCTTTAATGGAAATGCGGTTAAGTGATAAAAAATTATGTGATGAAAAAAAGTTCAAGTTGGAAGAGAAAAAGGTCAATGATCAATTCAAGTTGGAAGAGAAAAAGTTCAATGTTCAAACGAGCTTGGTTGCTGCTCTAAATTCCATTGGCCAAGCGATGATTAAGATTTCCGAATCATTTTCAAATGAAAAATGATTTGGTCAATGTTTGTATGTTGTTAAGTCAAACTTTGTATGAAAATTTAATAACTATGTTAAAAATAGTTTGATACTGTTGGATTTGTCTTATTAGATTCAACAATGTTGTTAAGTCAAACTTTGTATGACAATTAAATAAATTTGTCTTATCAGATTCACCAATTTTGATTAGCTCTTTTAAATATATATTTTAAAAGATTAATGGCTTAGTTTGATATTGTTGTATTTACATTCACATGGGCTTAATTGTTCTAGGAATCTTAATTGGTCTGTAATGAATTATAAAATGAATTTATTATAATTTAGTATAAACAGTCTAAAAAATCTATAGGCTAACAGAATAAAAGTTTTCTATTGGCTGCAAAGTGTTACAATTTTTTTGTGTAGTGCTTGCTGAGAAACTTCTTGTATGATATTGATTGGCAAAAAAAAAAAGAGATTTTCATGATTTTTATCCTTAATTATAAGTCTCCTTTTTCAAGTAATTATCAAACAGAGCCCCTATGTGCTTGGAAGATTTCAATATCTTGTTACTAATGGACACACTATAATACTATAGTTTGATGTACATGTGACCATTTTTGCAAGCCATTTTTAGTTTATGGAGACAATTTGTATTGAACAACTTTCTAATGGCCTAACTACATGTATCTTCCGCATAACCTTTCAATATCTGCAGTTGTAATTTCTTAGAATTTTCCATTGTCGTTGGTTGCACAAAAGAAAAGTCAATTAAAGTATGATTGGAGTGCTTGTATAGATGAAAAATGGGGTTCACATTTGACACTGGTTCTCTAACAGTGGATTGACATTGCAAGAGACAAGCAACAATTTCTCTTTATTAAGTTGAATTAAGAAATTACCTCTTCAAAAGATTTTAGAAGATCTTCATGTTAGTATGAGCAGAATATTTCTATCCTTTGTGATAATCAAGGCACAATCTCTATGGCTAAAAATCCAGTATTATGTCAGAATTAAACAACTTAAAGTACATCTACACTTTACTTGTGCTTAGGTTGAAAAAGGCATTGTTGATCTTTTGCAAACACTAGATATAAAAATGTTATCTTCACAAAACCACTTTCTGAATAATTTTTTATAAATTTAGAATAAAATATTGGTATAATTTAAAATGAGCTTAATTAGGGGAGAAATCATGGAAAAATGTATCATTTTGAGTCATTTAGGTCTTAGTTTTGTGTTAAACTAGTAAATGATGTATTTTTTCTTGCCTTAAATAATGTAGTATGGTGAAAGTGCACAAGGCAGTTGTAGTAGTATTTATGTAGACAGATGTAACTTATAGCTGCAACACTGTGTAATGTCCATGAGCGGTTCACAAAAATGGCAAACTATGAATAATAGTAACCAAAGATTTTATATTTTTTAAGCTTTAACTTTGATTGATTTATAAAAATCACAGCCTTAAATCTTTTATTTATTTTTTAGTAATTAAAAAGTCTTTATTTAAAGAGGCAGACATCCATTATTGCAGGAGAACCTTAATTGAGGAAAGACAAATTACATAGAGGAAAACTAGATAAGTCTGGAATCTAAACACCTATAGAATGACAAAACAAGATGATCATCAAATTAGTTAAATAGTTTTCATTAGAAGTTCTTTTTAAGATTTTAATTTTAAAAAAGGAAGTTTTATTTACATTTTTTTTTATTGTTAAAGTGTGGGTGTTTCATTGTATTAAACTATATATATTCAAAAACCATTTCATCCATTGTAGACCTTAGATAAATTTAACCAGCCACATGCAAAATGCCTTGAGAAGATTATCAAAATTACCAAAGACCCAACAAAGATTCAAGCCTAAATATCTAATACATCTAGCATCTAAAGGTAACTTGTACTTAATACAAATTATGAACTCTCATTAGAGCTCTCCATGAAGCTATTGTCTCAAAAATGACCACTGCCTCTTACTGGAGCATTCACAAAAGTGAAAAACAACCTATCTGGTGCCAATCCGTAGCCCACCTTTCTTAACATGGGAGTGGAGGGAGGGAGAGCGATCTCACATGATTGCTTGGAGCCTATTGCCTCCTCGTTTTTTGAAATAGAAGAGAATTTAGAGGAGAAGAGGGAGATTTAGAATCATTTAGAAGATGGTTTGGACTTTGGAGTAATAAATTCCTAGCTTAAATTTTCCCCTTTCCACCAAGTGGTCTATTTTGTTGATTTGAGCCTTTTAGCTTGAGAGTAGTATTTTGGGCAGAGATTTTCCAGATGGCCAGTGGTGAAATACAATCTACATCAAAAGGAAATTCCTTCATATTCCAACTGTTGCTTCTATTTTAAGTTACCCACCCTAAGCCAAACTTCTTTAGGTAATTTCTTGGAAAGATCTAATTTGACAAGAATTCAAGCATAGGTAATTAGATTGAAGTTCTGAAAAATCTAGGGCCACAAGCCAATAGAATTCCCAATGGAAGAAAACATGTTTTGAGCGAAAAAACTACATTTCACTTGGAGTCTTGTGCCTCATGTTTTCTTGGTTTTCTTCTTAATCTTTTTGGAGTCCTTTAATTTTATAAATGATTATGTATCCCCGTTGCATGTAATTGTTTAATCTACTCTTTTGAGGTCTTCTCATTGTTCAATCTTCTTACCACTCCATGTAAGACCTAAGGGCCTTACAAAGATAATATAAGCCAATGTATATTTCCTTATACTGGTTGCTATTTCATCTTGTCCAACATATGCAAATGAAATTTGTCCCAATGCATTGAACACACCAAAAACTGTATTAGCAACTGATGTATCCCAATAAGCATAAGAAACATCAGGGTCTTGGCCATGGTGGACAGAAGCTCCCCAAGCAATTGTGGAATAGCTACAAAGAGCAATAACCATAATGTCATTTTAAGCTTGAATGCAATTAAGGTATGAGGCAAAGAGTAAGACTGCATAAAACATTTACCTCAGAGACATCACAGCTACAGAAAGTGAACTCCCTGCCACAAAATTGAAGTTTGGCAACTGTGCTAAGAAGACATGAACTGGTCCAAAAATTACTATGTACAATGAACTTTTTATCGTTTTGCATGATGGGCACACTATATCATTAAACTTTTGTAGTGAGTGCCCTTCTGTAACCATGTAAAAAATGTCCACCCCCACTTCAACTATGAGTTATTGTTGGGATTTTGTTTAGACTCAATATGCCAATGATAAATGAAATTTATCATAGTTACCTAGAGATGTAGGGGTATGGGACAGGGACATCCGTAAAAGTAGGATAGCTGAGTAAATGAATAGGGGTAGGGCTATATTATATATAGGTGGTCACCAATAATTCTGGGTATGGGGACTGCGATGTGGTCCTCATTCATAAACTGGAGTTTCCCAGTAACTATGGCTATATATAGGTGGTCACCAAAAAAATTATGGGTATTTAAGACCATTTTTTAATAGTAGGAATCATTTGTTGTTTATCTAGGTAAGTATTTTTCTTTGTATTACGTCCAGTAGTATAAGGTCACATATCAAAGCTAAATTTATAATAGTAATTCATATAATTTCAATTTAAAATAACTATTACTAGAGGAGAAGGGCCAATAATTGAGCAAGTTCCAGTAGTTGTATAGTGAAGGAGATTGTTGATATATTTAAACTTTAAAGTAATTGATTCACACTTTGTTGTATATTTCCAGAAATTTAAGTATTGCTATATAACTATTAGCTTTGCTGGAATAGTAGACATATTGTTGTGCTGCATAATTCTTTGTAAACCTTGGTTATTCGATTCATTATTTTGGACAAATTCTGATTTAATATAATTGCAGGCACTTGGAATGGTTCTAATTTTTTTATTCTGTGGTTTTTTAGGGAGGACATCACTATTGCATAATGAATTCCACTTCAATTAACAAGCTAAAATTCCTTCTTGCCACTCCATCAAATATTATTTAGTTGGCATTACAAATTTGGAATGATCTTCAAAACTCAAACATCATACAACAAAAAAATAAGAGACAAAGAATAGAGTTATCTAAAATAAGATAATTGCCAAATATGGAATTAGATGACATGGAAACAATGCTTCATACAATAACTTCTGAGGTGGAAATTGACATTGTTGAAACATTATCTATTTCTCAGTGGGAAGGAAGGATTCAGGGGGAGTGGTATGTGAAACCATGCTCTTTTCATTGGTGGAAGCACTACATTTTTCAAGTTAGATGTGATGATGAATGTTTCCATAGCATTTTCAGGTTACCACTTGCATTATTTCAAAATATTTGTGAAATTCTGAATGATGATCTAAAACAAGGTGAAATACCATATTCATTTGCTACAACTATTAAAAGTAGAGTCCTTCTAGTAGAGAAATAGGTTGCCATTGCAATTTTATGATTGTCATCTGGGATGACAATGCTTAACATTAGTGATTTGTTTGGCTATGGAAAGTCTATTGTGGTAAGAGTTGTAAATAAGTTCATCAATATATTTTATATTCGATTTCAAAGTCATATCCAATGGCCTAGTAATCACATGAAACTTGAGCATGTAAAAGAAGGTTTTCATCTAAAACAAGGATTTCCAAATTATTGTGGAGCTATAGATGTAACTCACATTCAGTTTCATCTTCCACCTAATGAGTGCTCTACTGATTGGTATGATCGTGATCATAACTATAGTATGTCATTACAAGCAATTGTTGATAGCAATATGTATTTCATGGACATTTTTACTGGGTGGCTTGGTTCAGTAAATGATTCTAGACTTCTACGGAATTCTTTTTTCCATAAAATGTGTGAAGATGGACAGAGATTAAATGGTCAACCACTATCAATTGGCCCATTAAATGTAAGAGAGTATATTATTGGAGATGGTGGGTATCCATTGTTGAAATGGTTAATTACACCTTTCAGCGGAGGTCTAACAAGTAGTCAAAGGGAATACAATTTTAAGTTGTCATCAACACGTATTGTGGTAGAGCGTGCATTTGGAAGGCTAAAAAAAATGTGGCATCCAAATTTGGAAGTGCTTCCGAAAACCATTATTTGTTGCTGTATATTGCATAATATGACATTAGATGTTGTGCAAGGTGAAGATGTTCCATGTGATGATGCTTTTGTAGATAATGGAACAAATATGCCAACCAATGAGTTAGCTGATCCAGTTGCAACAAGTGCTCGAGAAGCATTAATGACTTTTGTAAATGGTGATTTGAATAATGTAAATGGTGATTAATTACTATCTTTTAAATTGTCTTTTAGTTGTTTACTATGCATTGTCCTTTCAAGGACTTGTACTTTATGGTATTCTCTCATGCCTTATACACATCATTTAATTGTAAGGCATAAGAATACTATTAAATTATTCCAAGTTTAAAAATTGTAATCCCCTTTTACAAGGAACCATTGAGGCTGGTAATAAGCACATTGGAATATTAGTTCTCCTTTACATAGAAAATTAACTGTGCTGCTCTCAAGGTGTTCTTATTATGGTGTTCTCCTTAAAATCAACAATTTAACTTTTCTTGAGGCTTTTGGTGAAATGAACTACAGATCTTTTCTGTCAATTGAAGGCAGTAGCAGTAGAACTAGAAATTAAATTGTGAATATTATGTTGTAGTTATTACATTTGAACACATGACCTGATTATGCATGACCTTCCTTTTGATGTTGAATGATCCATTTTGTATTTTTTGTAATCATGGTGTTACTTGTTTATTTCTTATGAATTACAAATGTGTAAATTGGTTTCCATCCATGCATAAGAAATTTTCATGACATTTTCAGAATGTCCATGTTGAATTAATTAAATCTCTTACTATTTTATGGTCCTCTTGTTACTTATTATCTAAGAGGAAGGTGAAATCTGCAATCAATGTGGATAAAAATCATAAACTCATCACATTTTTCTCCTTCAGCTTTCAAATCAGGATGAAAAAGAGACATGTAGGATAAAAATGTGATCCAAAATATTAATACAAATAAACTACACAATAAAATCTAGGAAAAAAGCTCTCAATATAATTATTTTTAATTTACTTCAATTTTTTTTGGAAAATTACA
>VDFB02281492.1:641446737-641620436 GCA_007258455.2 Sequoia sempervirens
CCCTTCAAATATTGCTGCCTTTTAGCACATTGGACTCTTAAGGGAAACTAGTGGGCAACAGAGTTAACTTCTTCACAAACTTGGTTTGAAGTAATTTCATTCTTTTTTGTGCATTTGAGAGACATTTTGACTGGAGGTCGGTCTATGAGCCCTATTCTATGATATTACAAAAAGGTATTGTGGACCTATATTAAGCTACCACTCTCAATATCATACAAATTGAACCCTGGCATCAATAGACTCTGTATATTAAGCTACCACAATTATGTTGATTTTAGTAGCTTCGTCGATCTCTTCCAGCCGTTCCAGCACATGACAGAGCTTGGAAAAGAGAGAAGTCCGCTAGCAAAGAGGAGAGTAGAGTCCGCTTCAAGAGTAAAACATGGCACTTGCTAAGACTAAGCCCACCCAACCATACAAAAGTGGCATACAATATAGCCAAGTCCGCTCCAAGGAAATAATCAATGGCTTGGTATAAAGCAAAATCTGCTAGCAATACATAAAGGAAAGTCCACCCTTGTTTCTTAGGAAGTAGATTAGAACTTTTGACCCCTTATCTCCTTTTTCAGTTTGTTTGATCTACAACCCAAATAAAAGAGCTTCATTGTCCAGACCTTCATTGTTTGATCTGCAACCCAAATAAAAGAGCATCAAGCCTCCATTGCAGATGTAGATGATGTTTCTCCACAGAAGAATGAATATTTGTTTTGCTTAGCATTATCAAGCAATATACCCACTGACACCAACACTTGGCTGATCGACAGTGGTTTTCTCAGAAAGAGGGAGTTGATTATGAAGAAACATTTACTCCTGTTGCTCGTTACACTTCTGTAAGAACTATCATTTCCCTTGCTACATGAAGAGGATGGAAGATTCATCAAATGGACATGAAGACAACTTTTCTCAATGGGGTGATTGAGGAAGAAGTTTACATCGAGCAACCTGATGGTTTTGAGGTTCATGGGAAGGATTCACATGTGTGTAAGTTGAAGAAGGCCTTGTATGGTCTTAAGCAGGCTCCTCATGCAAGGTACGAAAGGATTGATCGGTACTTGTCTAGTTTGGGCTTCTTGAAGAATGATGCTGATTCAAATCTCTAATTTCAAGGTAATCAATGGTGATGCTTTAATATTGGTGTTCAATTCATGTTTAGGCTGTATATATATATATATATATATATATATATATATATATATATATATATATATATATATATATATATATATATATATATATATATATATATTAGTTTTACATGTTTTCCATTGTTCGCCCTACAACTACAAGTAAAATGGTTGTGCATAGTGTGGAATGAGGGGGGCAGCAAGTTTGTAATTGAAATTACTTTCATCTATCAACATCTAGTTGTTACTTATGCAATGTGAAGTAATGCTTCTTGAGCTCTTGGAAAAGATGTGCAATGCAATGTAATCACTAATATGAATAATTTTAATTATTAGTTATGTAATGTGAAGTAATTGCATAACCGCTAGGTTGGACTTTGTAAAACTATATTGTAATTGAATTTTTTTCCCCATCGATCTGGTTGTTACTTATGCAATGTGAAGTAATGCTTTGAGTTTGAAAGATGTGCAATGCAATGTAATTAGCAATATGAATATAAACTACATAATATTTAACCATTCTTTTTATGCTATTGTACATTGATATTTAACCATTACTCACTTGATTAAATTTTCAAAGAGTTTAATCATGCACATGAGGAGGAAATTAAATTTTGATTGTCAACTTCTATATATATCAAATTATCCAATAATCAAGTGTATGTCCATATACAAAAATGGCATCAATGCCAACTCAAACAAAATTTTACAATATGTGGCATATGCCATCTCGGTATCTATTCAATATTTACATGCCAAAATGTCTATCTCATCCTAAACTACTGGTGTATCATCAAAATGGAGCCTCTTTGAAGCACTCGTTGCCTCTGAAGGTAGCTGCACAAGAAAAAGTCAAACCACAATTGAGATTAGTTATACTATATAATTTCAAATCGAATAATTAACATCAAAATCAATATACATTAAATTATAATTGAACTCTAAAATTGTAATCTTGATTTACCTGAAATATCTGTCTCTTCAAAGGGTCAGGAGTCCTAGAATATGCCCCTCTCAAAGAACTGACCAAACATTCTTTTGTAATTTCAATCTATATAGGTGAACAAAAACATAAAAGTGATCCAAGTTAGCATACAATTGTCAGTAATAGGAACATATAAATACCAAACACAAAATAAAATGAACACATACTTCTTTAGGTTGATCTTTTTCTTTATCTCCTTTAGGTGTTTTGACACCTCCTCCTTAAGGTGCTTCAACACCTACTCCTTCAAGTGTTCCAATACGTACTGCTTCGGGCCTTGTGGCACTTGTCAACAAGGACGTATAGCTCATAATTCCCTACACATAAAAATGACAAGTACATATGAAACTACCAATCTATGTCGATGTATGTATAATCAATATAAGATCTTAAAATTCTTAATTTAATCAAATTTGAGTTCAATTACCTTCCCCTTATCCAGCATTGCACTTCCATAATCTGGACAAGGCTGCAGCTCGCTCGCACTAGGTATTTCCTACAAGAGGAAAATAAGATAAACATATAAGTTATTATATAATTTCATTAATGACAATTCAAATGACAAGAAAGTATATAATAAACAAATGTAAATGAGTGAGTGCAAAAATATATACTGTGTGCATGTGGAGGCCAAATGAAATGGCCCTCAGGATGCTATCCGTCACTTTTGTCAGCTCCTCCTCAGACATCAACTGTTAAATAGACCATGTAAATAAATATTAGTACATTATACTATCTCTTATTAATATTCATTTAAAAACAAATGCAAGTGATGAATTCACAACTTAAATTTTACCTGTGTCACTATTCCAATGTCCCCCTCTCTAGCAAGAGAGGACTCTGTACGGTGTGCTCCACTCCCCTGCATCTGATCTATAATGTCCACATCATGGAAGTCATAATCAGAAGTGTCCAAGGGATGCTCGACAGGCTGTACAAGAGGACCCAAGCATATCTGGTGGCACATGGAGCAAGCATGTGATACACAAATATGTGGACCTGATGAGGATGATGCAGCAGCACTTGAGCCATCACCAACATCACCAGAATGTGGTTGAGCTACTACAGAAGCATGTGAAACCAAAAGACCACTCAAAGAGTGAATAGCATGGATAGTCTATGAGGCCGCATCCTACATAATATCTGGATGGTATACTGAAGGTGGTAAAGGAAGGGGAGGAGGAGGAACATATGGGCAGGGTATTACTCTAACTGCCCCTAGTCTATGGTATACTGAAGGTGGCAGAGGAAGGGGAGGAGGGGGAACATATGGGCGGGGTATTACTCTAATTTCCCCTAGTCTATCCTAGGCATACCTCCACCAACGCCTGAAGAGTTTTCTAATGTCGTGCACTGACATGATGCCCTAACACAAACTCAGCATATAATTTTTTTATAAAGTAAAATGGTACATCCAAATTGTTGTTCGGTGGTTTCAAAAAAACCATACACCAACGATCCCAAAAGTTTTCTACAATGTCTCTATGAGTGCACCATTTTAAAGAAAGTTTTTTTTATTAACATTAACTGGCAAACCAGTGCGGGGTTAACAAATAAAGAGGCTATTTGGGCTTTGGTTATTCTGAGATCTTTCACATCATCATAGGACAATCCACATGCATAATATTCTCTCATGTCTTCTCGCCACAAATGAAAGGCATTATGTTGCGAGGAGAGGGTTTCTATATTTTTAATTATTTCTTTCATTGTGTTTGACATCTCAGATAATCGAGGGACTCTCGTATAAACTTCAGAAATGCCCCTTAATTGTTGCAATTTTTCACAAATTAATTCTTCAATTGATGGCTGTGGAGGTGGTGGAGCATTTGGCATTTGTGCATTTTCATTGTCAGCAGCCATAATGCCTGATTAAAGTTAAAAACAAATTAATCTAATTAAAATTAGACAATATAAATGAAAATATTATAAAAATACCCTAGTTTTTTAAAAAATCCAACAAAACCCTAGTTTTTAACAAAATCTATAAAATTCTCTAATTTTTAATCCAAATACATAAAAAACACTATTTTTAAATCAAAATCCATACTAAACTCAAATTTTTCATAAAAAATCTATCAAAAACCCTATTTTGAAAAAAATCTATAAAAAAATTAACTAAAATTACACAAATCTAATTGAAAATTTGATTAGAGCAAAGAAAAACCAAGAATCTAACCTTTTGAAGATGGATTTGTGGAATGAAGTTTTCACTATGCGCACGTGGTTAAAAAAATGTGAAATGAGTTTTAATCAGGCCGAAATGAAATATATATGTGTGTCACAAATCGGATATCTGATTTGGATCGGATATCCGATATGGAAATCTAGGTTTGGGCTTTGCTTCGGTAGTGTGTACTGACACCCAAGCCACATAAAGTCAACTCGGAATTTTTGCATTTTTGAGTTGATGAAACACGTAATTTTTTCTCCATTGCCACTTTTTGGCATACCATGATCCTGCACATACCCCCAACTGGAAACTGGATCACTGGCTCCAGGAAATTACACAACTTTTGAGTGGGTTCGAAGATTATAAAGTATCACATATTTTTAGAGAAGGGAATCAAAGAGTGGACTTTTTGGAAAAAGAAGCAGTAAGCAATAACTAAGATTAAGATTTTTCAAATACTCGCGAATTTGAATTTTGACGAATAGCTTTACTTTTGGATCCGCTTACATATGTTTGCAACATTGATAGTTTTCTAAGTTGTGCCAGTTTTACCCAAGATCTTTGGGATGTGCTCATGTGGATCCCATGTGGTTGGCAAGTGTAAAGCATCACTCTCTTGGGCCCCACCATGGTTCCACCTAGACCTGGGGAAGTGCCTTTGTAAATTGATAATTTAAAACAAAAGAATATTGTCTTATACGTGTGAAGTACGTGGAAGGACATCTGATAAGGCCTTTCCCTCAAGTGATGAGCTAGGATAAATTTGTCATCTACCAAAATAACTCATTTTTAATAGTCAGATAGCCAAAAGGACATACTTCCTAATAATGGGGCGTCAGGCCTTGGTTTCAATGCTGAATGAAAATTGATTATTCTAAAGAAGCCTCTCAAAGTATCATTTATAGTTTGTAAAGATAGAGCGACAGGTGGGATACAGGTGCCTTTCATTTTCAATAGGTGTAAGTAGACACCTCTTAGTTTATAATGGAGACTTTGCTGGCTCTTAGTTCAGATGAACAATAACAAGCGTTTAGAGGTGAAATCTCAGATAAATGTCTTCAGGGAATGCTTTTGTCTCCGCACCTAGTAATCCTTTGGGAAGTAAAGTGAGTCCTGGGTCCTGAGTTCCTGCGAGCCTATCATAGGGCAAGGTCCAATTCTGGAATTCCTACTATGTTTCTGGTAGTTCTTTTACAGATGGAGGTTTCGAAGGAGAATGCCAAAAGGCTTATTTAGATGGTCTTCAAGCATGCTTGGTTAGTGGAAATTGATGCGGTGTTGGATAATGTTGATGAAAATAAGCTAATACCCATTCCCCAAAATTACTACATGATTCACATGCATGACAGGGAGATTATGAAGTTTCCATTGATTCAAACCATAGAGCCTAAAATTTATGAAAAGCTTTGGGACGTTCGTGAACACAACATCTTCTTCCTCCTTCATGCTGTAAAGTTGGTCACCAATTTACCTTGTGGTTGGGCTTTGTGCTATGTGGAGGACGAAGAGCTAGTGAATGAGTTTGTGGTCAGTGATGAGGAAGATTGGGAACTAGGGCTGGGGGAAGAATGGCACAAAAATTATGAGCGGGATCCAAAATAGAAGGCCAAAAGCCCAGCTCATGCCAATTGTGGTCCAGATTGTCCAATGATTGTAGACTTCAAAGCATGGCAGAAACACTTCATCTCAGATGAGGATAGTGATGAGTAAGGCTAGTGATCTGGTATTTAAAGGTTTTTTGCATATTCTGTGTTGTTAAATTTTCTATCTATGTAAAGGTTTCTTTAGTTAGTCCGTTTAGTATGGTTTGAAGGGTTCATAAGAATTTTTTGGTGTCAGCTCGGTCATTCTGCAATCTGGTATAGGATAATATCAACATTTCTAGGATTTTGTCTCTAGCCCTAGAATTTTTGTTCTGAAAGTTTCAAAATAGGATGTCAATAGGAAAAATCTAGCATGCAGAGTATATGCTCAATGTACTACCAATTGTAATATATTTTTAGTAAGTAATATAGGGTGCTTCCCCATATAGCAGTAATTTAACTATAAAAATAAAATAAAATAAATGAAAGCACATGTTTGCTTTGTCAAGGGAAATGTATGGTGAATACCCTATGTCTTTCAGATAAGTGTGCAAGCGAAGTAAGACATAACTAATTGAATTTTATTTTCTACTGTACAATTGTTTTTTAATGTGCTTTTTACTTTTTGCATGCGGATTACCCTCAAAAAGAGACTACTTATCTTTTCTTAAATGAATCCTTTACATTTCCTGTCTATGAAAGGAATTTACTGCTTGACAACAAGTTCGTGAACTTCATACAAATTAAGATTGGTGTAAATTGCCATCCCTGTAAATGTTGTTTGATATAGAATTATAATGGAAAATAAAAAAGCTTGCTAGGAGAATAAAACAAGTTTTCAATTGTCCAAGTACAACATAATATTACCGAAGCATTTCAAAGTTTAGGCCATAAGAATCATCCTTTTTTAAACATGGATTGCAAATAATTCTAAAAATTTAGAAGTCTTGGTCATTAACATTATTGTCTGCTACAATGTCATCCACTGTATCATTGTCAATTTTCATATGTTCTTTCAAGTATTTAATATTATCATCCTCCTCATCTTGACCTGCATCATCTTCATCATCATTGAAATTTTACTATAGACCATCTATATTGTTGGGAATGTGCAGGATCACCATGGAAAAAATAGGCCCTTAAGTGGCAAATTTTTTTGAAAATTTAGAGTTAGGAAGCTTGACATAAAAATTTGAATATGTTATCTATATTATTTCAAACATATATAAGAATAGAATTTGTAGCAAATTGAATGTAGTTTCTAAACTGCTAGGTTTATTTAAAAATAAATCCATTTGGTGAAAATTTGAAATTTCAATGCGAGTACTTAAATTTCAGCGAAAAAATAAGAATTAGATGTATCTAACCACCTAACCACAATAAAATGATAATATTTTTTATAAAATTTTAGATATAATTAGAGGACTCATGTCTGATGTGATGCATTTTTTTTTTGTAATTTTTTCCAATTAAATAATTAATTATGAAATTTTTATTACAAATTTTAAAAATATAAAACTCATATGTCCATTTTTTAACTTGGTAAAAATTCATGAAATTCATTTTTTTTTTTAATCCTATAGTATCAGAAGCATAGAATGACACATGTTTGATTCAAAAACGGATACGTTGAAGCTATAGATGTTTTTCAATCAACCTATCAATCATAACTTTAGTCGTAATTCAAATAGAAAATGAATAATAATTATTTATTAAATTCAAAGTAAAGCATAATTTATATTAGTGGAAAGCTGAGAATCTCCTTTAAAAACCCTTTTTGTTTCATCAATTTTGGATAAAAAGAAGTCGTCAGCCACATACCCTACACATACCCATCATATCACCACTTTTTGGCCCATCATGATCCTGCACATACCCTATTACCAGATGTATTTGGATCATCATTTTCTATACCATCCATATTGTTGTCTTCCATATCATCATCTAACTCTGGATTGTTGTCATCTTGTGCCTGAACATAACCATCTTCAACATCATCATGGATGTCAATTTCTTCGATGTTCTCTAATCCCTCTCTCTCATTTTGTTGGTCATCATTGTTTTGCTCAATATCCACTAATGCATTGTCAAATACATGCCTTAATCTTGGATCATAATGTATGAAAAATATCCATTTCGGGTCAAAAATACCTTCATAGAAAAATACCCGCACATGAACGACATACACATATTAGACATTATATAAATTTTATGAACATATGTACATCAATTGAATAATGGAACAATATTTTATAAACTACCTTTTTTATACAATAATTTCTATAACACACAATTTTGACAACAAAGTTTATAAAACATCAGTCGACACTCATTTATTATTCTTTGGTTTTTTTCCCTTAAGAACATCCTTAGGGAGACCTTGTTCTTCCTCTTCTTTCATGGAAGAGTGTGTTTTAAGAAGGGGAAATCAATCAATAACTCATCCCCAATGGTAAGGTCCATAATAGTCTCAACCATTATCAATATACCAACCTTTCTTTCCATATCTCCATCTTTATCATTTATAACGTCAACAAATTGACAATTCGGTCTTACATTAGGATCCCTTCCCTTACTACTATTTATAAATCCTGCAATATTTTTGTGTGTGTATGGACGTCCATCTATATACATAAGATGAACTCTAATCATTTCTTTTCCAATTTCCAATTGGAGATGATGTGTATACATATTCAAATATAGACCATATGCTGACATGCTAGGCTTATATTTGTTATGAAATAGATTGCACAATAGAAGAATATGATATTAAATATGCTACAAAATAATTGATAACAACTGAGAATAACAAGCCACTTTGAGGGGAAAACCTCCAAATATCTCTAATGAGAACACACTTCACAACTTGATGATGAAATAAGACTCACAACCTCCTATATATACCTATTTATGCCTAGGATATCACCTAGGCCGACTTAGACACACCTATATAAGTCTTAGGCTGACCTAAAAAACTAAATAACAATATACTAATGATAATATGACTTAATAGAGAGTTAAGATAGCCACAAGCCGACTATTCATAACACAATGTACACTAATATTAAGGGCGTAGCATGCCCCCCTTCTTCAAATAAGCATTGTCCTCAATGCTAATCAAGTTTGGATTCTTTTGAATGAACTCCTCGTCCTCCCATGTGGCATCTTCAACTGGTAAATTCTTCCATTGGATGAGATACTCAGTGAGAGTTCTATTCCTTAGCTTCTTTGTGCGTGTTTGGAAAATGCACTCTAGTTCCAAAATGATTCTTCCTTCATCGAGCTCTGGTAGTGTTGTTTGAGTCAGAATATTATGCCTAATGACCTTCTTCAAATAGGAAACATGAAAAAATGGATGCATCTTTGTTGTTGGTGGCAACTCAAGCTTGTAGGAAACACTACCGATATTTTGCATGATTTGGTATGGACCATAATACCTTGGAGACAACTTATTATTCTTTTTTTGTTGCTTTAGTGAGATTTTCTTATAAGGCTGAAATCTCAAGAAGACCCAATCCCCAACTTCAAAACTTCTTTCACTACGATGTTGGTCTGCTTGTTGTTTCATTCAATTTTGTGCCATGGCTAAATTCTCCTTGAGTTCTGAAAGTACTTGTTGTTGATGAAGCAAGTGGTCTTCTACTGCCTGAACTCTTGGTGACACCTTTATTGATGATGTGATGGAAGGAGGATGATATCCATAAAGTGCCAAAAAAAGAGACATTTTTGATGATCTATGAAAATAAGTGTTATACCACCATTCTGCAAGTGGTAGCCAATCTACCCACTGAGACTGTTTCTATGAAGTGAAACAACATAGATATCCTTCCAAACAATTATTAACAACCTCAGTTTTCCCATCTGATTGAGGGTGGTATGAAGAGCTATGAGCCAATTGAGTACCCAAACATGAGAATAAATCTTTCCAAAAGTGACTAGTGAAGATAGGATCACGATCACTAACAATAACCTTAGGTGTACCATGTAGCTTTTGGATATTCTCCAAAAAATCTTTTGCCACTACACTTGTTGTAAAAGGATGTGCTAATGCAATGAAATGTGCATATTTAGTGAGGCGATCAACTACCACCATGATGACATTATGACCTTTAGATTTGGGAAGCCCTGTGATGAAGTCCATGGATACCTCTTCCCAATGCTAGCTAGGAATAGATAAGGGTTGCAAGAGACCTAGTGTCTTAATTGTCTCCCCTTTATGCCTTTTTACAAACCAAACATTTAACCACAAATTCTTGAACATCACCCTTTAGCCCTTCCCAAAAAAAATCTTGGTTGACTCGATGATATGTCTTCAAAAATTCTAAATGACCACCCACTAGAGACTCATGCAACTCTATGAGAATCTTGTGTTTAAGAGTGGAATTCTTGAGGAGATACAAACACTCTTTATACCAAAGAGTATATCCCTTCCAACAAAACTTATCTGAACTACTAGGATCACTTTTTAATTATTTGATGAGATTACTTGTCACAACATCATTTTGCCACTCTGCTTTGGTTCCTCCACCTTTCTTTTGTAATATTGAAAGGGTACACAATAAGGCTTCATCTTTCTTATCCTTCCTGAAGTGCATCTCACATACATTTTCTTCCCTTCTTATATACAATCTCAAAGTCATATCCTAACATCTTAGTGACCCATTTTGTTGTTTCAAAGATATTCTTTGCCCAAAAAATATTGTAGTAGATATCATGATCTATCTTAACTTTGAAGCGTGTCTAATAAATGTTCCACTGTTTACTGTATGGAGGATTGCCAGTATTTCCTTCTCATAAATAGGTTTAGTGATCTTACCCAATTGACAACTCCAAAAGCAATCGGAAACCTTCTTGCATGAGACTTCATCCCATTTAAAGCATCACATTCCACAATGAATTCTTGTGAAGCTGAGCAAGCATTGAGTTTGTTGTACCTTCCTTCAACTTCTAAATGTGTATTGGTACTGGTTCTAATGAAAATCCTCTTCAATAGAGTGTGCAGAGAACGCTATGACATAATTCTTCACAAATATTCTATAGTACCCGTCAATCCCAAGAAAAACCCCTCAGTTTCTTAATGGTTTTGTCCACCATGATTCTATTTGAAAAACCACCTTAACCCTTCATGTGAAACCGGTCCCAAATACCCACCTCAGAAGCCAAAAACACACTTGGTGACTGAACCATAGAGTTTATGATCTTCAATATTTGTAATTCTTGATCCACATGTTGCAAATGTTCTTCCAAAGTCTTGCTATAAATCAATATATCATCAAAGAATACTAATACAAACTTTCTCAAGAACTTCTTTAAAAATGGAATTCATCAAACTTTGGAATGTAGATGGTGCATTGGTAAGACCAAATGGCATCACCAAAAATTCATAATGACCCTCATGAGTCTGAAATGCTGTCTTACAAATATCTCCTCCTAATCCCATTTGGATAACCAAATCTAAGATCTAACTTGGTAAATACATATAGCTCCATTCAATTCATCTAGCAAATCATCAATGACTAGAATTGGAAACTTATCTTTAAATGTGTACATGTTGAGCACTATAATATGGACACATGCGCCAAGTATCATTTCTTACATAATTCACCATGGTGCAAGGAAGCACTTTGGCTATGCCTAAATTCTGCCTCTAGCATCTCAACAATTTTTTCTATCTCACTCTTTTGTACGTGTGGATACTTGTAAGGAATGATGTTCGGTGGTTGGCTCCCTCGACTAACTGTATGGCATGATCATGATCCCTCTTAGGAGGAAGTCCTTTAGGCATATCTCCAAGAAAACTGAAGACATCAATTATTGCTTGCAAATCTGGATGAGTAGGAGCATTAGATTGAGAGACTTCTAATGAACATAGTTGGGCCACAAATCCATCCACTCCTTTCTTAAGCAACTTTTGCATTTTATGAGAGCTTACCATTTGTGGGTATTTTTCCTTCAAACCCCTTAGCTCTACTAGCCTTCCTTCTAATTGAAATCTCATGAATAGTTCTTGGAAGTTCATCTCAATCGTTCCCAATGTAGTAAGCCATTGTACTCCCAAAACAATATCTGTTGCACCCATGGATATCACATACATTGGGGTATCAAGTTGATAATCTCCCACAGATAATTTAATGCTATGACACTTCCCTGAACAACTAACTGTACCACCATCTACAATCAAAACCTGAAACTCTGGAGCTTGATATATAAAACAATTTAGACGAGTAGCTAAATTTTTGTTGATGAAATTAGGAGTACTACCTGAGTCAATCAACGCTGTTACCTTCTGCTTCTTTTAGAACCCCACCACCTTGAGATTTGTGGAGCATTGAAAGCTAAGAGTGCATGACAAGAAATGATTGGTTGAGAATCATGTGATTCCTCATTTGACTCCCTTTCATCCTCTAGTATGGGTTCCTCCTCTTCTTCCTTACTTGGACTTTCAATATAGAACAATTTCTTTTCACTGTATTTATGTCCTCGACTATATTTTCTATCACAATTGAAACACAACCCTTTTGCTCTTTTCTACTCAATTTTCTATGGAGTCAACTTAGTAGGTTGTGTTGAATATCCTTTCTCTCTTGTCACATTAGCCCCTTGCTTCTTAGGAATCAAATACTTTTCCTCTACCCTGCATGCTAAGATAAAAGACTCATTTATGGAGCTAGGGCTAAACATGTGTACCTCATGTTGAATGTGATCCTTGAGACCACCCATGAATAAATCATTTAATTTTTCCTCTGTAATTTTATCCACTCTTAAGGATAGATTTTGGAATTGCTGAATATAATCCTTAACTGATCCTGTTTGTTGAAGTTTAGCTAGCTGGCTGAAGAAGTTGTCTGTCATGCTATTTCTATATTGTGCTTGAAGTTCCTCTATAAAAATTGACCATGAGATGGTGAGCCCCTTTTTCCTTCGATGAGTGTAAAGCCAAATATACCAAATGAATTGATCTGGTTCTAGATATAGGGAAGCTATTGTGACCTTTTGTCCATATGGGATTTGGTGTACTTCAAGAAAAATCTCCATTTGATTTATCCATGTTAGAGGATCCTTGCCATCGAACTTGCGCATATCCACCTTTGGAAATAAATTCCTAGATGCCATAGGAGTACTAAAGTTTGTGTCAATGGTAGCTGACCTAGAATTTTCACCTTGGTTACTTGAGAACTCCTTTCTTGGTTCAGTCATGTAGGTGCTTAACATGTTTCGTATGCTCGATATATCTCCTCTTAGGTCACACATATCCATATTAATTGAGGAAATTTATTATTCGACCTTATTTATTTCCTCATTAGGAGTAATATCCTCTATTGTTACCCCATCCTTATTAGGAGTCTTCCCCGGAGTGACAACATTCTTTTTGCTCCTTGTTGCAGGCCCCGTCATGATGGAAACCACTAATTTTGAAATAAATCACACAAATGAAACTTAAATTATCTGAATTTTTTACTATAATCTCCTTTAGTATTTATTAAAAAACCTAATAAAAATAAGACTCCAATTCGACAAGATGTGTGAGATATGCAAATTCCAAAAAAATTGTGTAGAAACCCTAATTCTGCAATAATTCGCTTAATTCTGCTCCAATTATTCTGAAATTTGGACTATAGCTTCTTTAATAAGTTCTTCAAAAACCCTTTAATTTAAATTTTTTTTTCCAAAATCTAAAAGATATGCTCTTCCCAAAATCGCCTCCAAAATTGAGAAAAACCTTGCCTCTACGGTGCCAAGATCATGCTTTGATACCACTTGTTATGAAATAGCTTGCAAAATAGAAGAATATGATTTGAAATATGCTGAAAAATAATTTATAACAATTGAGAATAACAAGACACTTCAAGGGGGAAAACCTCCAAATATCTCTAATGAGAATACACTTCACAACTTGATGATGAAATAAGACTCACAACCTCCTATATATACCTATTTATGCCTAGGATATCACCTAGGCCGACTTAGACATACCTAGATAAGTCTTAGGCCCACCTAAACAACTATATAACAATATAATAATGATAATATGACTTAAAATATTTTGTTAGCCTTCTCCATTCACCACTGTAATATGATGGACCATAATATGGCATTAATCTCCTAGTGGTTTGTTCTGAATTGTTTCTATGTTTGGATCCCACATGTACATTTTGGACAATAAAGAGGCCTAGATTCGCTCCATGAATATTAGAGGGTCATATCATGTAGTTGTATTCCCAAAATTGAAACACCTCATGCACTCTAGGTAGTTGTTGATCACTAGGCCAAGCACAATATAGTCGACGATCAAATGTCTCTTTGTAAATTGATCTCAAACTCAGGGGCAAGTCATCATCTCCATCATATTCATTCTAATAGGGTATGTAGCCCACCTTCCCCTTGTCTTTAAGAAAATTATGCATCTTCACACCGGTTCTTGTTCTGTTACTTTTTTTCGTCAATTCCTCATCTTCTGAGTTGGTATATTGGCACATATTTTTGTTAGATGTATCATCTAATTAATGATCATTGCCCTCTAGGTTGGAAATCGGTGATCTAGGAAACTTTAAACCAAGAACTTTATCCTGCAAGTATCCATTAAGAAAAAATTAGTCATTTAAATAATATAAAACAATGTTTAAACAAAGTATACATGTTATTTATATCAAATTAGAAAATTCCTCACCACAATTCCTATTGGATTTGAATCGATTGTAGGAGGCATACTACTAACTGGAAGCTCATCATATATGTAATGTCTTTGTACAATCACTCATTTGAATTGTTTCTTTCCACAACATACAAAACATCCAAAAACATTAATTTTCTCAAAATATTCATCCCATGTACTATTGTCCTGACCTACCTCTTCTTCAGTGCAATCATTTGTTGTGTCTGCAATATCCATTGCCATATCCTCTTCCACCCACTTTCGTCTACGTGATTTAACAGTTTTAGGTCCACGTCCACATACATATCTTGTTCTTTTGCTAGTTGAACACTTAGGCTCTGTATTTGCTCCAATCTCCATCTAAAATTATCAACAACATGCATTAATTTATGTCAAGATTGGATAATACATTATAAATTTCAATAATACAGCTATGAAAAAAGATGGACGCATCACAAAATGCCATCAGATCATTTTTTCCTAAGTGAAGTCAAAATTTGAGTACCTAATGTCCCACTTCATCCGTTGTGTCCTCATTTGATATGCCACAATCTATTTCCATGGCCTCGTCTCGCCCCTATAATACACAACACAGTAAATAATGTTTAGTACACTAATTATATCATTTTAATGAATATACCCAACACAAAACCTCACTTTATTCATATATTTGACATATTGATATCATGTTTTGGCTATCCTAATTTTCAAAATTTTCCCTTGATCATAGAGTCACATTTAATCACCATTCCTGTGCATTTTCAACCAATAAGTTTGACCTCAGAAGCCTCATGGACAAAAAAATGATTTTATCTCCTCTACGTTGTAGCATTTGTGAATTCATAAACACCTTACTCCTTTGGTTGAGGTTTCTTTCTCTTCCTACCTCTGTTGTATTTGTAGATTCTGTTGTCTCATCTATTTCCACCCACTTTCCTCTTAGCGATTTAGTATTTCCACGCCGTCCACATCCTCTCTCCATGGCCTCCTCTATGAATAAAAATGCTGCCACAACTCTCACCGCACTACCACCGAGAAGGAAAAAGCAACTTGCAGGACCGCGGTAAAAATTTCTCTACCATACCAAGCTGATGAAGGAGCCGTGGGACAACGGTGGTCATCACACTACCGTATGCCAATGTTAGAAGACTTGCGGGACTGCGAGAATCACCGTAACACCACCATGAACAAAAGGAAGAATTGTGTGCCGCCATAAAATATTTCACCGTACTACTACCGAGAAGGATGAAGCACCTTGTGTAAAAACTACTCTACCACACTGAGCTGATGAAGATGCCATGGGACAATGGTGGTCACAAAAACAATGCAGGAGTTGGAATTTTCCAACATTGGGTTCTGTGATACACAACAGTGAAAATAGTCACTATACAACAATGATAGGCACTAAATTAGGTGCACTTGATGCCGCCTTATATGTCCTAAGTAGATTACATTAACAAACAAAATTCAGTGCTAAAGTTGGCATTAACTAACATCGACTAAAGCACGACTAATGAATCAAAATTAGAAATTTAAAACTTTCTCGCGTGAAGGAAGAAATCAAATGACAAAAAGGGAAAAATGCCACATGAAGGAAGAGAGTAGGGCACTACCAATAACTGATGAATGAATGAGAGATTTTAATGACATCCACAAGACCAAGCAGCCTAAGGGACTGAGAACCAAAAAGCTAAGGAATCTCTAAACTCTTTTCCATGTTACAATTTTGACCAAAAAACTAGCTGTCTTGCTGATCTTCTCCTCGTCAAATAATTTGTGCAGATTGTTAGCCTTTAAATTGATTTTTTATCAGAAACTCAATTTAGTTTGTGACACCATAGGTAAGGTTACAATTTTTTTTTCTTTCTTGAATTTGTGATTTTTTTTTTCTCTTTGTATTGCATTCAAATTCGTGATTGTTTATTGGTTTGTGGCCTAACTAGTCCAGGAAACTTCTAAATTGTCCCATCATTATAAATTGTAAAACCTTTGAGAAACCAACAAAAAATTTTACCCTACCCATTTGAGCTTTGGCTCAAAATATTATAGCATGAAGCAAGGATGCCTTTATATTCTTTCCCTAACTTGGGTAACAAGGAAATAGTGAATTTCTTGGAAAATATGGGAATTGGGTTAGTCACTGCTGAGCAACTGCTAAAAATAAACATAGAAACAACTTGGTTTTTCCCAGCTATGCCATAGTCACCGATGCCATGAATTTTTTTTGCAATATTTCATTATGAAAGAGTTTTCATGATAAGGTTATCAACACTAAGCAAACCGAGAAAAAATATTTGCCCTAGGTTATCAACACTAAGCAAACCCAGTGAACATATTTTCCCACAAAACAAAACTTTCATACCACAAACTGGATGAAAACTTTCATACTTGACAATGTGTACTTTGTTTTCCTCCATAGATTGGACATAAATAATTTTCCCTAGGTTGCCTCAAAATTTCAAGAAATGGAGTGAAGTGAGCATTGACAACAAACTTTGGCCACAATGAGGTAATTCATTGTCGATTTATAGATTTGTAAATGTTTCCATTGTTTCTTTGAATTTTACTTTTTAGTTTTTTATTTCTAAATTGAAAAGAAGAAATATAATTTAAAAAAATATATATATATAGGGACATGAGACTGACAAAGATAAAGAGGAACTGGCTTCCATATTGGGGTAGACGCAGTGAACAAATTGGTTAATGTGGACTGGACAACACTTGTCAGATACATAGAAAAACAATCTATTAACACCCCTCAAACATTACAAACAAATCAATTGTGTCAAAGGGAATCAATTGATTCCAAAACCCATCTTGGATCTAGCAGAAGATTTGGAAAGAAATCAGTGACATTAAACTCTAAGAACGTGGAACAAGGAGTAGAGACTTCCACTCCTAGGACATAGAGTTCCACCACGCCATGTTATCAATCTTGCATTGGTAGCGACAATACGAAGATAGAATATGAGGTGGTTTCAGGGGAAGTCCAAATGATGGATGCTGGGAAAATGTTTGTGAATAGGTTGAAGGAATTATGCCTTCAATGGTTCAAAGACCATCTACATTTTCCATTCTCAAAGATACCCATGCACCTAAAAAAAGAAGTTATCCATGACATGGAGACTGATTTTAGCACAGGTTGGTCTATAAAGAAGATAAAGCTATGAATGTCTCAAAACTGCAAGAGATTTCGGTGCAACCAAACAAAGAAGATAAAAAAAATCCCTCTTGAGCTAAGGCAGAAAAAAAGGCCAATGGATGTAAGTGTGAAAGTATGGAGAGAGCTTGTAAAATCATATGAGAAGTCTGATGAGGAGAGTACGCAGGTATTTGAATTTTCTCATAATATTATATCAAATATATTAAACAATATTTAAATTTTGTTTGTGCATAGTTAAATTGAATTAGTATATGTTTTAGAACAAGGCCTCCAAGGCTAGGCTTGAGAAACTTCATGCCACGCATCACAGTGGCCAAAAATAGTTATAGAACTTGATTTGTACATTTGTAAGTATATTTAATATGTTAAATGATTTTTTTTTATTTCGTTGGAAAAAGTAAATGATTGCATATTAATTAGTTTAACTAGTCCATGTGCCATGTTTTGACAGGAGGAGAAATATGGCTGCCATCCAAAGCAATTTGAAAAGAATATGTTAGAAAAAAAAAGTGGAACAATTTTGTAATCTGGATGGAGAAGGAGGTATCAATAGTTGAGTTTCAATAGCTTAGTTGGATATTGTTGTGTTAATATGTCAATTTGCATCTCTTGTGTTGAGTTGTTTATTGATGCATAGGATGAGTAAATAGAGCTCAAATCTTATGATTACAAGATGACTGTTTATGTGCATGAATAAATAGTTGAAGGATGTAGATGAACTCAATTCATCTGACTTTATGCCTCTTGGCAGGCATTCCTCTTGAATCTCTAATATCAGGTGCCTGAGACTTCCCTATAGCTTTTACCTTTCGTTGCCACCTTTCCTCTTCATTGTGAGACTCATCTCCTTTTTCCTTATATGCATTTCTAGCTTTGGATTCTAATTCATCCCATGTTTTACCTTCCTCCTCTTTAGAATCTTTTTCTTCTTTGTCCTCCTCTGACTCCACAAGAGATTCATCTTTTGAACCTTCCTCATCTAATTTTGGTTCCTTTTCTACATCAGAGGGTTCATATCCTTGATCTGACTCTTCTGAATTATTAGAATCAGACTCATTAGATTCCATATTCAAAAATTCCCATCCAACATCTTCAATAAATTTAGCTAGATCATTAGTAATACTCTTGAAAATTGGCCACCAGTTCAAGTTCATTCTGCTTTCATAATACTTTATATTCATGGAGTTCAACCATTCCTTGATGCAATCAAGTGAAGATTGAGGAATGGCGTACATGCAGAGTACATCCCGCTTGAAGTCTTTGAAAACAATAGCCATATCAAATGCCTTTTCCCAAGTCCTACTCTCATAAGGTTAACAATCTCAATCTCACTAATAGTGATTACTAAGAAACGTAATTCCACCAACTCTACCAAACAATTTATCGTAGGAACAATAAAAGCAAAGGCTTTGAAAGGAACTCCATGAAAACAAAGCTATCTAAATGGTATATCAAACTCTAGTTCAAAATATTTTAGATGAGGCTGCTCCCATATAAGCTCTCTTACTCACTTTGACAAATCCTTTCAAACTTTGTATTGATTTTTTTTTCCTGTCCCTCTTTTGTTGTTCTTCCTCAATTTCATCAGGATCATACATTGACCTTCTTTCCCCTCCTAAAGTTAGGACCACATCCATTACCTCCACATAAAACTAGACATCCTTGGTCTTCTTGGTTCCCATGCCACAATATGGTTATGCAAATGAAAATGAAGCAAAGTAATCATCTCCTTCTCCACTAGCTGGAAGAATGCATGCTTAGTGTTTTGATACATGATATCAGCTCTCTCTTCTACTCTCATGGTTGAATACCGAAATCCAGGATGGTGGGCCTCTAGAGTTCAAGTCATCTTTCTTCCTCCTCCACCAAATGTTGACCTAATCCACACGTCTGCCAACCTAATTGGCTTTGTTTTTGAAATCTGAAGTTTCTCCCGAGTCACCAATGTAGCTCTCTCTGCCTTTTCAGACTCTTTCATTGCTATAGATCATCTCTAGGATTTAATCATCTATACCACATGGTTGATGTGCTTTGAATCCTTGCATCTAAAGGAAATTTCCTTAACATAAATACTGCTAGGGAATTTCAATGTTTCCATTGTAGTTGGCATTAAAGTTGGTACCTACAACATTGAAAATTATCCTTATATAAGAATTCCCTCCATCTTTTTGGCTTGTAACACTCTTGATGGTGGCTACATGAAATTTGATTTTGATTCCTCTTCTACATTAGAGGGTTCATAACCTTGATCTGACTCTTTTGAATTATCAGAATTAGAATCACTAGCTTCCATATTCAAAAATTCCCAACCACCATCTTCAAAAAATTTATCTGGATCATCAGTAATACTCTTCAAAATTGGCTGCCAGTTCAAGTTCATTATGCTTTCATAATACTTTATATCCATGGAGTTCAACCATCCCTTGATGCCATCAAGTGAAGATTGAGGAATGACGTTAATGCGGAGTACATCCTACTTGAAGTCTTTGAAAAAAATAGCCATATCAAATGCCTTTTTCCCAAGTCCTACTCTCTCAAGGTTAACAATCTCAATCTCACTAATAGCAATTACTAGGAAAGGTAATTCCACCAACTCTACCAAACAGTTTACTATAGGAATAATAAAAGCATAGGATTTGAAAGGAACTCCATGAAAACCAAGCTCTCTAAATGGTATATCAAACTCTAGTTCAAAATATTTTAGACGAGGTTGCTCCCATATAAGCTTTCTTACTCACTTTGAAAAATTCTTGAAACTTTGTATTGATTTTATTTTTCCTGTTCCTCTCTTGCTGTTCTTCCTCAATTTCATCAGGATCATACATTGAACTTCTTGCCCCTCTAAAGTTTGGACCACATCCATTACATCCACATAAAACTGGACATCCTTGGTCTTCTTGGTTCCCATACCATGATATGGTTATGCAAATGAAAATGAAGCAAAGTAATCATCTCCTTCTCTGCTGGTTGGAAGAATGCATGCTTAATGCTTTGATACATGATATCAACTCTCTCTTCTGCTCTCATGGTTGAATACTGAAATCTAGTATGGTGGGCCTCTAGAGTTCTAGTCATCTTTCTTCCTCTTCCACCAAATGCTGGCCTGATCCACACGTCTGCCAGGCTAATTGGCTTTGTTTTTGAAAGTTGAAGTTTCTCCCGAGTCACCAATATAGCTTTGTCTGCCTTTTCAGACTCTTTCATTGCTACAAATCATCTCTAGGATTTAATCATCTGTACCACATGGTTGATGTGCTTTGAATCCTTGCATCTAAAGGAAATTTCCTTAACATAAATACTGCTAGGGAATTTCAATGTTTCCATTGTAGTTGGCATTAAAGCTGGTACCTGCAACATTGAAAATTATACTTATATAAGAATTCCTTCCATCTTGTTGGCTTGTAACACTCTTGATTGTGACTACATGAAATATAATTTTGATTCCTCTTCTACATTAGAAGGTTCATAACCTTGATTTGACTCTTCTGAATTATCAGAATCAGAATCACTAGCTTCCATATTCAAAAATTCCCAACCACCATCTTCAAAAATATTATCTGGACCATCAATAATACTCTTCAAAATTGGCCACCAATTCAAGTTCATTCTGCTTTCTTAATACTTTATATTCATGGATTTCAACCATCCCTTGATGCCATCAAGCAAAGATTGAGGAATGGCGTCAATGCATAGTACATCCTGCTTGAAGTCTTTGAAAATAATAGCCATATCAAATGCCTTTTTCCCAAGTCATACTCTCTCAATGTTAACAATCTCAATCTCAAGTATTAGCTAGGGAATTTGAAATTTTATTATGGTATGTGCACTTTGATATGATGTAATATGATTATGGTTTTGTCTCATATGTTGCAATATTAGATATATAACAGAAAAATAAATTATTTCATGAAATAGATAATAACTTTTCATTCTAAATGTTTTTCTTTTGTAGAACACGAGTCTTCTAGAAGATCAAGATGATCCTCAACATGATATAGATCCACAAAATATTGGTTCTTCCTATACATATCACATGGTAGAGGATGATGATGATGCAGATGCGGAAGACACCGAGGCCGATGACAATGATGATGATGACGACGACGACTACGACGATGACGACGACGACGACGACGATGATGATGAGACAATTAGTGATAGTAACTAGTGACATTCATGATCATATAGACTGCATCATGGATCATTGCTGATATATCGTTATGATGAATCTTTTCATGGTTACTATCATATGCATCATTTTCATAGTCTACAATACTATATTATTGAGTTGTATCATATTGACATGTATCATTTTCAATTTTTTAGTATATCATTTGGACATGTATCATCTTGACTTGTATCAGTTTGAGTTAGATAATTTATCAATTTTATTTATATCATTTGTACATGTATCATTTCACTTATGTTGACTATTGGACATATCATTTTGACATGTTTTTGATGTACTGGCATATTTGACTTTCACTTTTTTTAGTTATATATGATGATGATCTTATTAGTATTGACTTGTCAATTTATATATATTAAAAGCGGTCGATGATTTTTGGATGGATATTTATTACGTATGATGATTTTAATTTACTACTCAGGATGGATGTTGTCAAATTCAATTAAATTATAGATATTTGACTCACTTGTTTTAATTATAGATGATGATCATGTTACAATAATAGTTTAGGTAGTGATGAAAGGTAAAATTAATGCTTGGAACCTCCAAAACGTAATTGAAAGTTTTGCAATGAGCCACATTAAAAGAGGTGGTAATGTGGAAGCGGATGTCTTATCTAAATGGGCTTAAAATTTTGGTGAAATAGGGGAATTTAGGTTGGAGGATTTTAGAGGTGTTAAGTTAGCAGACAATGCCTTAAATGAACAAGGTGGTGAAGTGAGTGAAGTAGGTTTGACATGACAAGCAAAGGAAAGGGTGGCGGACAATCCAAGATGGTGTTAAATGCAAGCCCTCGATTAAGATTTGTTAATTGCATTTGGAAAGGGTTGAGAAAAACTTTGCAACAAACTTTAGTGGTGGTGGCACTGGTTGTCAGGAGAAATGGAAGCCAATTTCGCCTTTCAGTCATGAAGATCTTTGGGCCCGTTTTATGGAGAGGCATCCGGAAAATGACTGGAGGGCCTTTTCCTTGTTGATGATGAGCAGCTAGTGCAGTGTGCAAAAATGATTTGTTGTAGGAATTTCAGCTCTTTGACACACATATACTAAACCAACATGGATGTTTACTCCTTAATTGTGGTGTAGGGCTTGGATTTAGGTGAACCAGAGGAAATGGTGAGGATGGCAATGTAGAAAATTGTGCATGAAGATTTTTTGGTAGGCATGGAGTCCATTCTCAAATGGGTGGTTCCGGGTGTAGGTTTAGATTATTCTAAAGGACTGGTAGATGATGAAATTGAGGAACTCTATGGGAGACCAAGGTTCAAACCCTTTATTCATTGGCTTGAAGGAAAATACAAAGCTCATTGCCATGAGGAAGTGTGTTTGGGATGGAAAGCGCTCAAACTCTTCATCGAACACTGGGATGGAAAGCACTAGAAGAAGTCAGGGAAGCGATGAAAGAAGAATCCTTTGAAGGAGATAGCCAAGTGTCTGTTGGGTCTAGGTGGAGCTTGTTAAAACTGGTCGTGTTTTTCTGTGTCTGATTTTGTTGTATTAAAGCGTGAAACTCTGAACACTGTTAATGGTGGTTATTTTTTGTAAGGATTTTATTGGTAAATAGTTACGGGGTTTATTTAATGTTTTACTCTACACATTAAGGTGCCTCTGGTTTTTTTCATTTGCTATGGAATTTTGGTGGGTAATGACAGTAAACAATAGATGTACTTTTTTATCTTTACAAGCAATACAAATTTTTTGTGGGTAATTGTCTTGTTATTTAATAATATGAGTTGAATAATTAAATTACTCAGTCTATTTCATGGGTAATTGTCTTGTTATTTAATCATATGAGTTAAATAATTAAATTACTTAGCCTATAATCATATGAGTTATTTAAGAGGCACACTATATTTAACTAATTAAATTGAAATTATTTAAGAAGCACAATATATTTAACTAATTAAATTGAAGTAAAACATATTAAATTAATAAAAGGAAGCAAAACAAGAAGCATTTTTAGAAGCAAAACAAGACTTGCATTTTTAGAACCAAAAAAGGAAGCAAAACAAGAAGCATTTTTAGAAGCAAAAAAGGAAGCAAAACAAGAAGCATTTTTAGAAGAAAAAAAGGAAGCAACAACGAAAGAAAAATTAGAAGCAATCTTGGAAGAAAAATTGGAAGCAAAACTGGAAGCAAACGTGGAAGCAAAATTGGAAGCAAAATTGGAAGCACAATTGAAAGCAAAACTAGAAGCAAAACTAGAAGCCTAATTGGGTGCTAATTTAGCCACTATTTCTGACACTATTGCCCAGTGCTATTTTTGGCGCTATTTCCCGGTGCTATTTTAGGTGCTAACGAGGGTGCTATGATTTTTCGGCGTTGATTCCGGTGCTAATTCCGACGTTACGTTTGGTGCAAAATTTGACATAAATGTCAGCGTTGAGATGATCATGCCTGTTTGCGCCGAGTTTAGCACCGACCAGCTCACCCAATTCGTGGACTAAAATACACTGAAATTCAGTGCTATTTTAGGTGCTATTTTCCTATTATGCTATAGTGAAATATTAATGAATAGCCCACTTGAAGCTGCAGTTCTTCAATGGATCACCAAGAACAAAACCATCCACATGAATAAAGAAGTGTTGCAACATGAGCAAGAAGAGAACTTGATCAAATGATGATTTATGATGAATTGATCTAGAATGATTTACAAATGTACAAGAGCCTTCTTTATATAGGCAAGGTGGGAGGTAGTTGGATAACCACCTTAGTTACAAACATTAAATGTATAATGCATAATTATAAATGCATGAGAGAAATATTAAATGCTTAGATAACTACATGCCTATTAATGAGATATGGTCCCATTAAATACTAGTTTCTAGAATGCCACCTAGGAAACTAACTCCTAAGTAAACTTATTAATGATGTGAATAGGTCCTCACTAATATCTAGTTAGGAAATATCCCCATTCACACTAACAATTTCCTCAAAGGAATTTATCTATAGAGTACCCTTTAGGATTTCCGTGCCCTATTGCTTATCATCAGAATTCCTAGAGATATCTATATCTATATAATCCTTTGGTTGGCCACCAACCACTTAGGTAGATCTGCAAAGCCCAAGGCTTTTTTCCAACATGGTATTATTGTCTCCATTTCACTGCTGGCTTCATTTTTATACCACTGACAAGGATGGAATTGTTGGACACAATGATGTACTGAGAGGAGGGGGGTGAATCAAGATATCTTAAAACTTAAACCATTTTCATTTTCATATTAACAACACATCACATTAACTGAAAATAACAAAAGAGAACACATGTATCACATAAATACACCATATTTTTTATGTGGAAAACCCAATGAGAGAAAAACCATGGTGAGGATTAAGTCACAATATATGTAGATCATTGCTAACAAGAATTACAATGTTTAAGGCTCACTACCTATGGAGTTGTAGTCTAAAGAATAAAATCTTAGAGCAAGATACAAAGGACCTGATGAGAATCATTGTCTTAGAGTAGGATACATTAAAAATAGATTGAAAAAATTGGTTATGAATTGCTATGAAGAAGCATCTAACACATACTGATGTTGTAATCACCATTTCACACAATTAGCCCTTCACACTGATTTGAGACATTTCATCTTTTTCTTTCTGCTCTATCACAAATCACTATATTTCCTTTTAGAAATGAATTTTATCTTCTATATATCCTCTATAAAAGATCAAATTTTTTACTAGGTTAGCCCCAAGATGACCTTTAAAAGAAATGCTTGATATCTCACTGGTTAGCTCCAATTATGTATAACATTTAGAAGAGAGACAATTATGGATTATCACATAGAATTATAGGATCTAAACACATCATAAAATATTCTCCAAAACATAATTAAATAATCAAGATCAATCGTTGATAAGGAGACAAGTTTGTCATCCCAAATAAGGATACCACTACCAAAACTTCCATTAGTTCACTTTGTACTCTTGAGGAGAGACCAAAACTATCATGAAAACCAAGAAGTAAGCATTGTAGCTCATGAAAATTATATAATTAACCTTATCCTTAAGAACTTGATAATCATATTCTAGTGAAAATGATGAAACTCATTGACATTGTAAGAATAGAGCTTTCCAATCAAATTGTAGCACACTATTATTCAAAAACTGAACTTGTAGACCACTACATCACTTGATACTACTAAGTAGTATACTTTGGACACCATTTAATATGTTCATAAAACTACAAGATAGATACTTTAATTCTAGAAGCATGCAAATCATTCCAGTAAGTGTTTATTAGTATAGTACTTAGCTAGAGCACAGACTAGAATGCTGTTACATGCAACTTTCATTGTAGAAGTTGTGATGACTTGATTCCTTGGATTTATCTCCTTCATAACTCAATCTTCTTTTATTTAGAACCGAAAGACTAAATATTGGTCAATGAAAGAATGTGGATCAACATACCATGGCTCTTCCTTAAAATTTTCCTTGTGAGTGCCTTAGCAAAACTTTTGCAACATGTATTTGTATGTGGCACATCAAAGTGAGATGATATCAATCTAAAAACATTATAGACATATCAAAACATGAGTATGATATTCTTTACCATACTGAACATTATGTAGCTCTACAAACTTGCTCCAATTGATATCATATCATAACAACTATCTCCAAAGAATGTACATACTACAACACATCTGACATCAATGATAACTCATATTGGGTTGACATCAATGAAAATACCTATTTCCAACAATCCCACCTTTGTCATTGATGAAAACACACATATGCATCTCCCTCCCTTTGACATCAAGGGAAAAGGGCATGATATATTCTATTTACAACATCCCAAAAATTGTATGAGCTCCCCATTACTCTAAACTCCCCTTGAAATGGGGATGACCCAAAATTGATGCTATAAAAACCAAAAAGATACAAGTATTCACAAAACTATACGATGTCAAAATTTTCTTGTTTACCCTTTTGCAACTTCTTTGGAAGGTAGAATATTCTTATGAGTTTCCTTTAATTTCTCTAGAGTTGTACTCCAGTCTATTTTTGATGAGGTGAGAATGTGACTTTCACATTCAAATTCTATGCACAATTCCTTATCCTCATTTATTTTTCTAGGATTTTCCATTTTCAAGCCCACTTCGACTATTTTGACCAACAATCTAGACAATGATGTAAGCCACACATTGACTGTTTCTCTTAGCAAACTGAATTGTTTCTTTAACTAGAAGAAATTTCAATAGTACATGAATATTTTCAGTTTGTCCCTTGGTGGATCCATCCATATCACTTGATAAATGATATGTTTCAGCCAATTGTGTAATCTATCACTCAATAGAGTCAATTTGACCTTTGATGTCTTTGGTGGATCTTGGCCATTTCAAACAAAATTGATAAAGAGTTGATGCCTCATTCACACAATCCTTAAACATTTCCATATTTTCTTGCAATTTATTATGTGCATTAGCACATTGATCAGAAGCTTCAACCATTCTCTTATCTTTTATCTTTCTCAAGGCCTCTTGTTCTGCCTTTTGCTCTAGGTAAAAGGAGTGATCCTTAAAATAATCCATTAAGAGCTTTAACTTTTGTTCTGGAGGAAAGGAGACATCAATGTTTACTTTTAGTAAACCTTCTTGAATAATTTTCACATTATTAATCAATTCACTTTTCTTCATATGCTCTTGTAGAATTTCCTTGCTTACGGAAGTGTGCAAAACATCACCAAGTTGTAGCTTATGGAGGGAAAATATATTTTCCAAGTCAACTTGTCCCTCATGTGTTAGAATTTGCAAAATATGATGTATTGGTTTAGGTTGAAGTTGCATTTGTAGTCCTATAAGGTCTTTGAAAGAATCTATAGAACCTTGGCCTTTGTTCATAAAAGCATCTTGCTTCTTTGCTGCAACCTCCTTCACATCCTAACCTTTCTCAAGATTTACCTCTACCCTCTATTCATTGTTTCCTAAATTTTCTAGTTGAGGAATGTTGTGTTTTTCACCAAAGATAGTGTTCTCCAGAGGAGAGACACCTATTTTACTTTGATCCCCTACATTATGTGCACTTGTATTTTTTGGAGGAGCACTCTCTTGATCCTTTTTGACATTTTCATCTATCACACCAACTTCAATCTCATTTTCTTCAAAGGTAGATAAATCTATGTCTTGAACATACACATCAAGTATATATTGTAAATCTGAAGTGGCTAGAAGAGCTCAATCTCTAATTATTTAAGCATTCTTTAGTTCTTCTAATATCTTTACTGTCATCTCTTTTGTGTCTTTCTCCATCCTCTTTATTTATTCTTTGCTTGGTTCTAAATTTTTGACCCTGATATTGATAAAAATTTACCCTTTCTTCATGAGATATTCATACACCAAAATTTTCTAATGCTCATTGTCTCACCTTATCTTCTTCTAAAATAGATTCATTTCTCTTACTGCTAAGTACATCTGTAAGGATTTCCAGAATTTGATCGATGATTTCATTTAGAGCCATATTGAAGCTGCTCATATAAATAATTATTGCTTTCTCAATTATGGCCTTTTCAACAAGGGACATTTCATCATAAAGTTCAACAACCTCTTTCAATGCATCATTCTCTACAATTGCATTGATAGTAACCTCGAGCTATAGAGGCACATGTTTTTGTGTCTCCAAACAAATATTCTTTGTTTTCTTTTTCTTTCCCTCCTCTTTAGATGTTCCTTTTTCTTCACTTTGTCTTATTCTCTTCTCTCTTCTCTTTAGAATGTAGCCTTTTATTTCTTTTTCATCTTCTTCATCATCATTCATATTCATAGGAGTGATCTTTTCCCTGCTATCCTTTTTTTAAGGTATTGGTTTCTTCTTAGTTTCCACTGATGTTTCAGTAACAATCCTTGTAGTACTAGAAGGAGCTTTGGTACACTAGTACACAAACAACTATATATGACTAAATAAACTACTAAAAATTGCATATAAATGACTAATTTTAGTCACGTGACTATTAGTGGTTTATTTGTAGTCATTTATAACACCACCAAATCTATGAATAAACTATTTTAGTCATTTATTTAGTCATTGATTTGGTCATTGATTTGGTCATAGATTTAGTCATTGACTTTGTCGTTAATTTAATCATGGTAGTGATTTATTTAGTCATATATATTTAGTCATTAATTTAGTCATTGATTGTTGTTAAATGGTCATTTATTTAGTCATGGTAGTCATTTATTTAGTCATATTTAGTCATATATTTAATCATTTATTTAGTCATATATTTAGTCATATATTTAGTCATTATTTTAGTCATATATTTAGTTATTAATTTAGTCATATATTTAGTCATATATTTAGTCATATATTTAGTCATTAATTTAGTCATATATTTAGTCATTAATTTAGTCATTATTTTAGTCATATATTTAGTCATTACAAATCAAATATAGCTTAATTAATCTTCACAAATTTATGCATATAAACTTTAAGTATCATAGATATTCAAATGTTGAAGAAGCACCATGAAATGAAGACTAAAATGCTTGAACAAATATGACTGATCAGACACAAACACAAACAGATTACAAATCAAGAGGAGCCACAACACAGTATTTATGAGTGGAGAAAAAACCATACTAAAAATTACTTCATTAAGCCTCATTGGAAAATCAAAATCTCATTGGTTACATTCAATGTCTTAGTGACACTGTACAACTTACAAACACTATATAAACATAACACTCCTATTTTTATATACTTATACTATTTTCCCCTTCCTTAACCATAGTCCTTTTGGAAGGGCAACGACCTCCTATAGGGGTTTGGCCCATTTAATCCTCTTGCAAATCCATAGCTTTCCTACCACTATTAGTTTCAGCTCCTCCAAACTCTTACTCACTGGTATTCACATTTCACTTCTCCAATTTGGAGCTGCAGCTTGAAAATAAGGTTTCAAAATTTGCACATCAAAAACTTAGAAAAGTCAAATAATATAGAGGATAAAATTCAAACATTTTCTTTTCCTTTTCCAACTATGGCACCCTAAACTTAGGCCCTATATATAATGTTTCCTAGTTATCTCTTACAATTTTTAAAAAGATGAATTCATGCAAGACAACAAACAAATAGATAATATTCAATTAGTGATATACAACTACCTTATTCCTGAACAATTGATCAATAGCTTGATTATTGATTGTAAATTTTTAATTGATACGCTTGAAAGTGTCCTTGCCTATGCGTGAATTAGAGCTTTGGATGAGGATATGAACATCCATCAAAAGCATAGTTGGAAGTAAATTTTTATCAGATATTGTAGTTGCAAGTTCCACTAATTATAATAAAGATAAATAGTTTTACCTTTCTGCATCAACTAATGCAATTCTGATAACTTTTAGAGGATTGGCAATGCCAGCCTTTATCATATCAACATACTCACCTACAAGTTGCAACACAACATTAAACTTATTAATTAGACTCAACATCTAAGAAAGAAAAATAAACTTCAAACATTATCAATTTAGTAAAAAAATCATCAATTTCAAAGATCAAAGTAGCCAATGCTTCACTCTCTACATCCTCTGCTATAATCAAAAGAGGCCTTTGCTTCTACGATAAATGCAACAATAAATTATATTATTTTTCAAAACTTATCACTATGTACTTATGAACTCAAGATCATTCAAATTGTCAAACTAATTGACATGACTACCTAATTTCTTTCTATCACATACAATTTGGATATACAAGATCATTGAGAATCCCAATTATTGAACTATGAAATTTAGCAACACAACAAAATTATATCTTAAGTAAAATGTAAATCAAATCAACATTACATGTCTCAGCTTATCAATTGATCTCAAATTGTATATACACCTTTGTCATATAGCTTAAGGACATCTACAATAGATATGCACAAAATGAATTTGGTGGAAAGGCTTTGAAAACTTTCAAGCGAATACAATTCACAGGTGTAAAGCCAAATTCCACAACCTTTGCCAACATCCTCCCTGCCTGTGCCAAAATGGGAGCTTTGAAACAAGATATGAATATCCATCAATGCATAGACAATACATCGCAGCATACCTATAAGAAATGTGGTCTATGAATAGCAATATTGTAGGATATGCACAAAATGGATTTGTTGAAAAGGATTTAGAAACTTTCAAGCAAATGCAATTAGCAGGTGTAAAGCTAGATTCCACAACCTTTTCCACATTATCTGTAATTTTGGAAAGAAAAGAAAAAGTAATTATATCAATCTCATGCAACATGTCATGACATGATTATAGAGGCTTTCAACCTAAAATGGGGAAACATACAAATATTGAGAATTAGATATCAATTTGACCTATGAGTATGATAAAGAGTTTGAGGAAATAACTATCTATGTTCTTTAAATACCACTAAAAAGGTTGAACACAAAAATATCAATGTAAAAAGAATGATGAAAGAAAAGTGCACCATATAAGGTAAAACTATGGAAAGAAATATAGTCTGAAAGGGGAAAACACATAATAATATAGTAATAATAATAACCAACAATGAATATATAAACTCTCCAGCCATACAACTATAATCTCAAAAAAGATTGTAAATAAGGAAATTAATAGTTTGAATGCAAGTAATCCATGTCAATTATCAAACATTAATATTCTCCAGTTGTCACCTAAACCTAATTTAATAAGTAATAAGCACTTATTGGTAATCATGCCTACCCACCAAAGTGGCTCATATAGGTAAGAATAACCTCCCACTCCTACAATAATTTTTTCATGGTCACCGTTAGTATGTAAAAATAAATTTGGAAAGAACATAGTTGTAGAGATAGAATAAAATGAAGACTCTAAAGAAGCTATTTTCACATTGTATCTTTCTGACAATCCAACATGACATTGAAGCTTAGTGTTTGATTTTTGTTCAACAAAAAAACAAGAACTGAGCCATGGGATAAAACACTAAAATCAATTTATTTTTCAACATAAGTTAGTATACTCAAATGTGAAAGGAGATGAAAGAATAATCAAAGAAATGTGTTAAAAGGGAGCCTCCATTTATGTGCAGTGCAAGTGGCAATTGTCTAAAATTTGAAGTTCAATATTGAAATTTTATTTAAAATTGAAATATAAATATCCTTAGTTGATCATAAGTAAACAATGGGACTGAAAGGCATACCAATATATAAGGTACAACATCAGTGAGAAGGTGCCTAAACCATCTGTCTTAGGCAGACCACTTAAGCTAAATAAACTCATCAAGCAACATATCAAAAGATGAAAACAAGTATGTCAACAAGATAGAAAACTGCATGTTTTTGTAGTTTATTCAAAACCATCCCAATAGTACCTCAATATCAAGATTGCACCTCTTGGAGAGAATTGTACTTGAAATTTGACAATGAGTTTAGGCAAAGGATGATGCTTATAAAGTATATATTATATTGAACAATTAGAACTAGAGACTAGTGGGAAACCAAGCATTCTTGGTGAGATTGGGTGCTATACATGCTTTGACTATAGGAGGCACAAAGTAGTAATTTGGAAAAAGGATAACATTGATGAAATGCAGAATAACCCTGTGTAGGTAAGTACTTCTTAAAACATAGATTATAAAACACCAAAATGATTTTTATTAGATTATTTAGGTAATGTGTATTCTTCAAAATCAGGACACAGATAGGCACTTCAGAGAAACAAGAAAACAAAACATCAAATCAAGAAACACCAAATGAACTAAGCTATCAAATGAATTACAAAATTCTACCCAATAGAAACCCTAAACCATGTAGAATGGTAGGTGACTGGTCTATAACACACAATAGTTCATTTAACGAGGTTCTCACATGGCCAATGCAAATGATTTTCAAAACTTGGCCTCAAAATAACATCAAGATTTAGAAATACTTAATACTTCTACTCATATAAGGAACTAAGACATTAGTATCCTTGAAAATACTGTATGCGTAATGTTGTTGTTTTGGGACATGACATCTATCATATAAGCATTCTAAATGAGCGATATGAGGACAAAATATCCAGAGAAAAGATAATTGCTATAGAAGAAGAGGATGTGTTGTCAATAACCAACCGTAGCAATTTAGGATATTATGTTATTGTTTTGGGACACAACATGGCATCTATTATGTAGCAAAATATTTTGCATTGGTAGTAAATAGTTTCTTCAAAATGGATGTTATCATTCAATAAATATTCCTTATAATATTTACTACATACTATACTTCCAATGGAATTTATGTTTTCTTCGATAAACTTTAATCACATGTTTGCATTTCGGAACATCGAAGAGACTCATCTTTAACTCTTGCCAAAATTTACTTCTCTCGTCGATGAATTATGTGCCTAAGTATTATCAAAGTATCAGAGGGATTGAGATTTTTGTCCCACTAATATTCGTTTCTCCATCTGATAGAATCTTCAACCATGTGCTCTTTTGTATTTTTCCATATTAGAGAGACCACATAATGATTCCTACTAATGTGCCCATGTTTCTTCGATGAAGTCTTGCCTGATATCTTTTTCCGCACTGGTTGTTAGGGTTTATGTTTTATCTTCTTGCAGGATGTGAGCAAGCCATTTTCACATCTTGCAAACACTTCTTAGCTGGCTCCATGCATTTCCTGAAGAGATCTATGTTCCAGAAACCGAATTCTCAACTTTCACAGTTCACATATTTCTAGAAGAATCCTTCATGAATTCTTTGAACAAAGTCATCTTATTGTTAAAATATTTTGTACCTAGATGTAGTTGGATTGAAGGCCGTAAACTAGTACATGTTTTTTGTGTAGGAGATAGAGCACATCCAAAAACATGGAGGAGCTATGCAAAGTAGGAGAAATTGGCTTGGAAAATGAAGGCAACAAGGTATAAAGAATTATTTATCTACCACCATAGTGAAAAGTTAGCAATTTCCTTTGGTTTGTTAAACATGGTCCCTGGTACAACTATTAGAGTTGTTAAGAACCTTCAAGTATGTTCTGATTTCCACACTGCATCTCAAAGGAGAAATTCAATACTTGGAGGGCTCAATTATCATGATTCCCACACCTCATGCACTATAGGACATTCCTTTGGATCAAATTTTCTATAGAATAGGGAAAAATCTTCCTCAAATGCAAACGCATAATGCCTAGAGAGACCTAATTTTTTTGATTTATAATGCCAATTAAATGGCTAGAATACAACCCATAACTTAGGGAGTCAATCTCCTTAGTTTCCATGAACACTATGGGAAAAAATCAACTCTCAGCTACCATCTTCCCAAGTAGCAACTTGGCATCCAAATCATGGTTTTCCTTTGAAACTATACCCTTACAAGAAAACTCCTTGATCAATAAGAGTTAATCTTACTATGCCAAGTTTCCTTCGGATGTTGCCTATTCATTACTTGGATCCACTACCTTAATTTCCTAAACACAAGACAAGATTAACAATTGGGATGCTTTGGCTTTGATGATCAATGATATCAATATAGATAGTTGAACTACCAAGGTGGAAGGTGGGCCGATCTACCAAAATCTACCAGATGACATCACATGGTTCTACAAAACCTAATTGATCATCCCTTATAATGCACTCTAATCCCACTCAATTAATGGTCTAGATCAATTTTACGTCAATATTAATGGTCAAGGGAGATCTTCTCTTCAACCCAAAATTACTTAAACATATTTGACTTCAAAATCCAACCAAGACATGTCGCGTAAACTTATATTTTTGCACTTGACTATATACCCTTTGATTCACCTTGAAGATCAAAAACTTCTATGTTGAATGGTATGATTTATCAAAGTACCTACATCAACTTAAGTTCATTAGATCACACCACATGGTTTCACCAAAACCTTTTGGTAAGATTGCTTGATATCTATAGGCTTTACTTAAACATCAATCAACATTGAAAGTGCAAATCAACTTGGCCCAAAGATTAGTGATTACAACCGATTAGTGGATGGCTAAAGTGTTGAGTGGTTTTATTTACCGAAGTGAAAATATCGTTGAAATCCACTAGTTCATGCCACGTGGACATATCATATGCACCTAGCCTCCTACTTTCCATCAATGGCCACAATTTTCTCCTCTCAAGATTGACACCTTCAATAAATGGTTGAGGAGATTGGTAGCTCGATCTACTAATATGCTACAATACACTAGATTGTGCCAAGTAGCCACAATGTCCATTTCCAAATAGGGACCCTGACACAAACTTGTTGCACCTCTATCCCAATAAGGATCATACACCTCAACATCCCTTTGAAAAAGGATCCATGTTGGAGATGCCCATGCTAACAATAGATACCTTTTTGGCAGATCAATATATGGATATTGAACCCACCATGCTGGTCTACCAAGATTATGGGACCATTATCCAATCATCAAACAAACAAGATCAAATCACTTAAATGAAATATGACCTCCTATAACAAGTCAATGAAATAATATAATAGAAAGGTGAAGGAAGAGGAAAAGTTCTTGGCCTTCACATAAATTTGATGAACCAATTTTCCATTAACACAACTCAAGAACTCAACCAAGGTAGAAAAGAATTAAAAATCCAATGTGGGAAAGGAACCAATGCTTTGGAAAAGGATTTAGCCAACCACATAACAAGTGGGAGCACATTGTGCTAGATAAAGCTTATGCAAAATAAGGTGGAGGCAGTCAGTTCCATTTTCTGTAATGTGGTAAGAGTCATACAATTAATGCTATGTGAGGCCGAGGAACTCTTCTTGGAGGTTCTAAATGAATTACCTCTTTTTTATAAGACTGTGTTGGCAGTGCCACTTGGATCATAGTTGTTTGGTGGGATTCCAAACCCAGACAATGAGGTGCAGTTGTGGAAATCTCATAGAGAGAAGCTACAAGCTACCATGATGATTTTGCTGAGTGAATTTATATCAGAGTCTTGCTTAGCGTGGCTTAAGACATGTGCAGATGATACTATATCCGCAGATAGGCTTGGGGGAAAGTATTTGCTTAATCTTGTGAAAAGTGGCAAGGAATTTATAGAGAATGAGACATTGATCAGAGAAACATTGGACAGTCTGGATGCATTTGAAGGGAGCTTGGAGTGGCTAAAAATTGTTTTTGGTTCAAATGTTGAGTTTCCATGGCAATGCATGTGTGATATTGTTTTGAAGCACCCAAAGAGTCTATGGGATGAACTTTTTGAAAGCCTGTTTGTTAGTAGGATGAAACAAATAATAGCTGATGGATTTGTAGATATGTGTGAGAGAGTTAAGGTTGGTAAATTCCTTGAAGCCATAGTTACATCTCTGGCAACTTACAAAGATTTTGAAACCCATTTGTACAAATTAACTACTAGTGAGGGTTGGCTTGTCAAGAGAGGGGACCTAAAAAGTGTCAATTTACCTGGGTTGAGTTTTAGATTTATGATGAAAAATGATGAAGATTGGTTTGGTCACCTTAACACTTATTTTGGAACTGAGGTTAATTAAATAAAAGATACCATAGATGAGGGGTCCAAGAATGTTCTGGAAGACCTAAGTTTTCTTCATGCACATAAATATCCTTCAAGGATAAATGATTTAGAACCTTATTTGCAAGAGAAATGTGTCCATTTTATCTCAACATTGATTGTTGAGATTGAAGAACATCTTGCACATCTTTTAGAAGCTCTCTATCAAGAAAATAAAAAATGAGGAGATGCCAAAAAAAATGAACAAGTAGACACTAGAACCAACAGTTATAGTGGAAAGGGTAATTTTATTAGGAATGATTTTAGTTGCTCTCAATTTTCATTCAACTTCCCTTCCACTAGTTCTTGGCTTGTCTCAGCTATAGTTTGTCGAGAACAAAGTTTCAGTTTCAGGGAAAGGATCTTCAACTTTCAGATATTCCAGTACTAGTTTTGATTACCCTCTTCTAGATAGTTTTGGAAGAGAAATACTAATGAGAGGGGTTAGTTTGAAGCTTGAATCACAAGATAAAAAAAATAGCACCAAATTGAATAAACTAAGAATAACTATGCACAATATTTGTATCAGAGCTAAGAGGTATCAAAAAAACTGATCATAATCCTAAATATGAACATATATACACAAACCAAATGGGGAAATCTACATTTTGTTCATTTGAAGTTAATTAGTTTTTTGTTTTGAGGGTAGATTACTTGTAGGCCTGAAGTTGGCCATATATTGAGTCAGCCAATTGATAACTATAATAAAGACTATCCATGATAGCTAAATAGGGGCATGCACATGCACATCTATACACAAACAAATGGGAAAATATACATTGTTCACTTAGTTCAATTAGATTTGAAAAGATAACTCCTGCCCATTGATATGTCGAGAATTTCATATGTTTCAATGATTTAAGCAAGAAAAATGCACAAGGCATAAATTTTCTGCCTATAAAGTGCTTATTGAACACCTGACATATTAGGATTTAAGCAACAAAATCCTTCAACAATCAATTATATACTCTATGGAGCAACCTAAGTTGAACATAATTTTTGAATGGAGGAAAAGAACAAAGACTTTCAAGGATTTTCTTGGTGCAGGAAGAATCAGATTAAATGATTTTACAATTCTAGTGTTGATAATTACATGCATAAGTTTTAAAAGAAAACAAGAAACTGCCAGGTTTATTCACATGAAAAAAAAACTAAACTTGAGGAGGAATAAAAGTTCCTATTTTATTCTATCTACTACTCAAATCCATTGGGATGGCACAAATCAACAACTGGTTCAATAGAAAATTAGAATGCTTAAAAAATTTCATTGATCTATATGAAATGATACAATATTACATGTTTACTCAAAATAATACCTCCCAATGTAACTATCTATTAGGAGGAACTTTGTTCAGGAGAATAACATATTAGAGTCCATTCTGAAGTTGGCCCCAGTAAAGCTTTGGATGGGATGGAAGTTTAGAGATTAAGAATCCTTCCAAATTAGTTCCTTTGATTTCATGCTCCCACAAGTCCAGACCTTGCTTCTCCATCAATCCATCATCAGGCCATGTTGTGCTTGCAACATGTGGCTCATTAGGACCTCTTGTTGCTGCTGGAACTATAGTTAAGCATATCTACAAGATAACTAGGAAATTAACCAGAAAAACAATTTTCAAATAAAATTTTGTTGCTTGCTAAACATCATTCCAAGATTATAAACAACAACACCCAATGGCTAGACAAAACTATCGATAAACGAGGGATATATATCTCAAATACATGCCAGCCAAATACAATGAATAAAGAATAAAAAAACAACACCATTTTGATATATAAAAGTGAAAATAATACAACATTGACTATTATGGAAAAAAGTAAAGTAAAGAAGGCATTGGTCATAAAAAGATATGAGAAATTCCTCAATATGCAGATGCAACAAGAAAAACAAGCACTTGCTCCAACTGTAGTCCCTTCTTTACACGATATAAAATAATAAACATTGTAAAACAATATCATTATTCACTTGAACCATAACACAAATCTCATAGCCAAGGTCAAATTATCAGTTTCTACTTTGCCTCCAAGAGCTCTTCAACCCCCAATGTTAAGAGAGTTTCTAGGAAAAATAGCTTACTTCCTAAGATTGTCCAACTTGACCCGCTTAGCAATAAGTACTCCCCAACAAACATTATTGGATCTTACATTAGCACTCCCACAATGATATATGGTAGTGTCATGGACTCTTCCAATGTATGAAAAGGTATAGAACCTGATGGTTTTTGCTTCCAACCTTAGTTGCAAGCTTTAATTTTCTTCAACTCTGGACTCTTTGAGGGATCCTCCCCTCACACAACTATTTGTACTTGTACTTGTTTTAGGATTAACATTTTGGGCTTACCCCACTCATCCATTTCTTTGGTTTTTTTCTTTTCTTTGCTAGGTTAAATGTGTGGTACATGTGGATCATAAATGAATATAGGTTGAGTATTTCCAACAACACTTCTTTTTTAGTTGGATCCTAAAAATGTTGCAACTTATGTTCTTCTCTAAAACATATGTATGAGGTTAAAATAGTAAAGAGATTGATGAAAGATAGATGAATTAAAAAGATACCTGGATGTAGTTGGATTGAAGGCCATAAACTGGTACATTTTTTTGTGTAGGAGATAGATTAGATCCACAAACATGGCAGAGCTATGCAAAGTCAGAGAAATTGGCTTGGAAAATGAAGGAAGTAGGGTATAAAGAATAATTTATCTGCCACCATAGTGAAAAGTTAGCAATTGCATTTGGTTTGTTAAGCATGGCCCTTGGTACAACTATTATAGTTGTTAAGAACCTTCAAGTATGTTATGATTGCCACACTACATCTAAATTCATCTCCAATATTGTTGCACATGGAATTCATTGGTATTGTTGCAGTGCTTTCATTCTTCCCTAGTGTCAAGCATGGGTGGTTTTTTCTATAAAACAAAATATATATCACATCGAATAATAGATAAAAAGAATTCAATTTTAATGCAAATCGTCCCATGGAGTTATTATGTTAGATCTTATCCAAATTCCATCTCATAAATAATTTCACTTTTTAAGAGGTTAAAGGACAAGCCTACTAATGGAAATAACAAATTTTTGAATGTTGGAGCATGTCTAAAAAGATATTGCACTCAGATGAAACAATTTGTATTGCTGTTGGTTCAAGTATTGAGGTAGTGGTATGCTTCTACTACAATGAAATTTCTGCTATGTTAAAATGGACACAAAATGATATGTTTCCAATGTTAAGTCAACACAAAAGATGTGGTCTTCATCTGTTTCCATTGATGGGAAAATATCAAGGCCAGTCAATTCCTTATTAAAAAGAGGAATTCACCATTGATAGGACAATCACAACCCTCTTCTTTGAGGAGGTAGAAGAAACATGATAATTTTGTTCCTTATGACCATGAAGATGTTAATGAAGTTGATTGAGAGAACTTTGACTTTTTTCTTCTTATAAGTGTTCAACCCTTAGGGCTTGGTATTGATGATGACCTTTTTTATTTCAAAAGAAACATTAAGATTGACACTGGTGAGCCTAAATTACTCATAGAAATGATTGGATTTGTTGATCGAGTCATGGGCAGGCAATTAAGGAGCCCTGTAATTCAACTTGTCATTGTCATTGATCCTAAGATGCTTGTTGATCTTCTTTGTATTGAAGCTAAGATTGAATAAGTTGAGGATGTCTTAGAAAGTTCCATATTGTATGGTGGAGTGCTTTATCCAAATCTCTCAAGCAACAAGATGCCATTTTATTATTATTAAATTTTAAAGATCTTGAAGATGGAAGGGTGTGGGTGCTTGCAGGTTTATTAAAAGATATCACATGACCTCTAAAAACTGGAGTGGCAATGTGTATTCCTCACAATCATTGGAAAGTTTCATTAGAAATCTGGGAGCTCTAGAAACCACTATTGACTAATCTATTAAAGGAGGATACAATGCTTTAGTGGAAAATTGCTATAGCAAAAAAATGTAGATAAAGAATTGCAAATATAGAATATAGTTTATTATTGATTACTGGCATGTTTTCAACATTGAAAATAAAATATCACTTTGAAAATCCAACATGACTTTACCAATGAAGTGCAAAAGATGAGAATTTGTGAAACCACCCAAGAGAAAGAGGAATTGATTTCAGAAATAGTACAAGGGTTAATATAGGGAGAGAAGTTCTGATTTAGTGGGCAGAAGAATTCATGAAGAGTTGCTTAGTTGAATGAGTTGTTGGAAGAGGTAGACTCCTTAGAAACTACAAGAATGGGAAGACATTAAATATTCCTTTATTAACATAAAAAGTGAGGCTTACTAACAACTTTTACCATGAAATGAGTTATCTCAACATCAATAAGGTTGGGCATTGAGCATGCCAACTTAGCCCCTTTTGAGTTTGAGTCAATAGACCTCACCACCTAATTGAACAAAATTAGGAAGACTTCAATTTTACTATTAATAGAAGCCTTTGGTAAGATGTCAACATATAGAATCACATGGCAATCAAAATGAATATAGATAAATTCCTCATTGACAGTGATTCTTGTAAGGAAAGACTCTAGTGTGGAAATCTCTTTCCTAATGTCAATTCACAGTGGAACAATGCAAGAGTACTTTTAATTTCAAATTACAGAACATTAAGATTCACAGGTAAAAAGATAGAACAAAATAGACAATAATATCAATAGAGAATGGACAACAAATTTATGTGGGAAAACCCTTTCGGGATAAAAACCCACCACCAAAGAAAGATCACTATATTCACAGTAAAAGGAGATCACAATAAAGTTACAAACCCCTTCTTCATAGGTATTTTCTCTCTAATATTACACAACAACATTAGAATCAGGCCAACCAAAGTCAATTGCAAAACTGTTACAATGTTCTTTCAACATACAGTACACACTCAACCAAAACAATCCTTTTTTTCTTCCAACACGAAACCCAACTGGTCCGCCGTTTCACCTATTCACATAAAGACCCTTCGATCTCAAAGAATATTTTGTCCAAACTGATTCAGTTCATTCAACTCTCAAATAAGTTCAACAGTTGACATTATCCCCCATTGGTGCAGAATATAAACAACCAATAGTTTAAATCCAAAAACCCGAAGAATTTACATGTCCATGAGTTAGCCCCTTTTTTATTCACTCACTAGTACCTCCACAACCTCAATACATCCATCGACATGGCTCCAACAAAGTGAAGACCCATCAGTGTGTCACGTAAAACTATAACTTCATAACCACCACATGGAGGTTAGGAATTTCCTGATCCCTGCAACAAGCCAATACCATTGTTGCCTAGTCCGAGAAAACTCGAACTTGGTAACCTCCACTACAGGTTAGATAATTCTCGAATGCTACGACAATGAAGGAGATCGACTAGTTGGGAAGTTAAAAAACTTTCTAACTCTGCGAAAAAGGTTAAAATGTTAAGAACTCTAGCAATTGGCCGAAAAAGAGGACCAAACAAAGGAAAAGAACACCAAGTCTTTAACATAGATTCATGCTAGCAAGTTGAGGCACAATTTTCCAACAATATCCCACTTGATGAAGACTTACTGGCTTCCTCTAAACTCAAAGTTAATGAAGGTCATGGGCTTCAAGGCCCATCGAACTAACACACCACCTATACTTGTCTGTGCTTATAGGCTTTGTCAACACATCTGCAACATTTTCCAGAGTACCCACCTTTTCTAAATTGACCTTTCCATCCTCCACCATATCTCATACAAAATGATATTGCACATCAATATGTTTCATCCTGGCATGGAAAGTTGGATTTTTCACCAAACAAATAGCACTTTGACTGTCACAACAAATTGAAATTTTCCTTGCATTGAACACAATATCAGAACACAAATGTTTAATCCATACAACTTCTTTGTAGGCGTGTGTTGCTTCCATGTACTCAACTTTAGTAGTGGATAGAGTGACTACAACCTAACACTTACTCATCCAACTAACTGCACCACCATTCAACATGAAAATATATCCATTGGTGGATCTTCGGCTGTTAATGTACCCTACCCAATCAAAATCCACATAGCCTTGAATGCTGTGATGCAATCAAGTTACCATGATAACACAAAGCGTACTGTGATATACCTTTTAAATATCTAAAAACTCTTTTCACAACATCTCAATGTGGCCTTCCCGGATTCACCATAAACTGACTAAGAACTCCCACTGCTTGGGAAATTTCTGGCCTTGTGCAAACCATTGTATACATTAAACTTCCAATTGCACTTGCATAAGGCACTCTAGTCATGTCCTCCATTTCAGTAGGAGATTTTGGAAAATCTTCAATAGATAGTTTTGTTCCCTGCAAAACTGGAACAACTAGCTGCTTGCAATCAATCATACCAAATCTCTCCAGAACAGTGTTAATATACTTACTCTAGTTGAGCCAAAGTTTTTTGCTCTATCTATCCCTAGTTATTTCCATCCCCAGAATATACCTAGCTGCATCAAGATTTTTCATTTCAAACTTTGCAGACAACTGAGATTTTATTTTAGAAATCATAAACTTACTATTCCCTATGAACAACATATCATCAACATAAAGGGAAATAATAAGAACATGATCATTTTCAGTCTTTTAGTACACACAATGATCAAATTTTGATCTTACAAATCCCAATGAAAAAAAAAGTGTCAAATTTCTAGTACCACATTCTAGGTGACTATTTCAAACCATACAAAGATTTCTTTAACTTGCAAACTAGATTTTCTTTACCTTTTACCAAAAAGTGCTCAGGTTGGGACATATAGGTTTCTTCTTCAAGATCTCCATGAAGAAACATTGTCTTCACATCCATTTGTTCAATTTCTAAGTCATACGTTATTGCAAGTGACAAAAGAAATCTAATAGATGTTAGCTTAGCTATAGGAGAAAATATTTCTCCATAATCAATTCCCTCTACGTGGGAATATCCCTTCACAACCAACCTCGCTTTATACTTTTCAACACTTCCATTCAGACCAATCTTCTTCTTAAATACCCACTTACAACCAATGAATTTTCCACGTTCAAGCAAGGGCACCAAACTCCAAGTTTCATTCTTCTCTAATGATGCCATTTCTTCATTCATGGCTTCCAACCAAGAGTTTGAATCAGGCATTCTAATTGCCTCGTTAATAGTCCTAGGCTCATCAGTGCCAGTAATTAAAGCATAGACACAATTTGAATCTAACATAGAGAACACATACCTATTAGGTTGATGCTTTTCACGTGTAGACCTCCTCACGAGTTGAGGTTGAGGTTGTGGTTCTTCTTCAAAACTCTCAGAGTTGCTCAAGCTCTCCTTAGATTTAGGTACACTGTCAATTTGTTGTTCCTCTTTTTTAGGAGTTAGAGGAATTTCAACACCATCATTTTTCTCCTTGACTTCTTTCATCCCTGATTGCAGATCCACTGAAGAAGGTTTCAGCTCATGAAAGATTACACTTAGAACTATTTTATACCACCTTTTCAGTCACGAGATTCCAAATATAGTATCCTTTCACACCAATGTCGTAGCTAATGAAGATACACTTAAAAACTTTGTTCTCCACTTTAGTTCTCTTCTCATTCAACACATAAACATATGCTTCACAACCAAAGATATGAACATGTCTCAGAGAGGGCTTCTTACCAGACCAATATTTCATAGGAATTTTGTCAACAAGTGCTAAAGAAGGAGATTGATTTACCAAGTAACATGATATAGCCACAACCTCAACCTAGAACTTTTGCTCCAAACCAACACTGCTCAACATACTTCTTTCTCTCTCCATCAACCTCTTGTTCAAACTTTCAACAACTCCATTTTGTTGCAGAGTGTAAGGTGTTGTTTTATGCCTTTTAATTCCATGGTCTTTACAATACCTTTCAAAATATACAGAACAAAATTCACCACCGTTATCTGTCCTCAAGCATTTGGTTTTCTTACCATTTTGATTTTCAACCAAGTTCTTGAACTCTTTAAACCGACTAAACACTTTTGATTTACTTTCTAAAAAATATACAAATTCCTTTCTCGAATAATCATCAATAAAGGAAACATAATATCTTGATTTCGATAATGAAGGAACATTTACTGGACCAAAAAAATCAGAGTGAATAGAATCTAGAACACCAGAATATTTTTGAGGACTAGAGTAAAATGAAACATCTATATATACAATGTTCACAAAATTCAAATTCCAGGTTACAATCTTCAAGCCCCTCAACTAGGTTTTAATTTTTCAAGGCTTTTAAGACTTTTTCACCAATGTGACCAAGCCTTTGATGCTAGAGCATAGTCTTCTTTGAAGGAAGTTTAACTTCCAAAGAGTTGGCCCCTATAGGGACTTCAATTTCCTTTACACAAACAACCTTTTGTGACTTTGCAGAGACACTGTTACATTGAACAACAAGTGTGTCCAACTTGTACACAGTACCAATTCGGGAACCCCTAGCCAACACCATTGAGCCTCTAATCATTTTGCAGCCATTGCTAGAGAACAAGACTTGCACTCCAACATCATTTAGCTTACTTATAGAAATTAAATTCTGAGCCAAACTTGGTATATGCGTTACACCATCAATTTCCTTAATTCTTCCATCAGGAAACTGAATTCTAACTCTTCCATGGCCAACAATTTCCAAAGATGAATCGCTTGCTAAATACACCTTTCCACCATCAGATTCTTCATAATTTGTGAACCAGTCTCTATGAGATGTCATGTGGAAAGATGCTTAAGAGTCTATCATCTAGACATCATCAGATGCTTGAGTTGCCAAGGCTGCAATGAAGGCATCTGCTTTGCTCTGAGAAGAATCATTGTCGAAAGAGTTTTTCTTCTTCTTCTTTTTCTCCTCTTTGAAATCCTTTCAAACATGACTAGGCTGCCCATAGTTCTAGCATTTCACCTTGGAATTTTTTCCAGGAGACTATGATCTCCCTTCTGATTTCGATTTGGACTTCTTTCCCTTCTTCTCACCCTTTTCTTTCGATCTGCCTCGAACAACAAGAACCTCCTTCGCCATCTCAGAAGATTTTCTTCTCATCTCTTCTGATAACAAAGAAGCAATCACATATTGCATCTTGACAGTGGTTGTCATGCTCCCAATCGCCATCACTAAATGATCCCAAGAATCAAGCAAATAACACAACAAGAGCATACAACGATCCTCATCATCTATCTTCACACTCATAGATGTTAACTAAGCAATAAGCATGTTGAAAGTGTTCAGGTGATCAACCACAAATGCCCCTTCCTCTATCTTCAAAGAGTACAACTTCTTCCTTAAGAACAACTTATTCACCAAAGACTTGCCTTAATAAATGTCTCCAAGCTTCTTCCATTAAGAAGATGCAGTCTTCTCTTCATGAACGTTCAAGAGAACTGAGTCTGCTAAACAGAGTCTTATCAACCCTTTTGCTAAATTCTGTCTGTGAGATCCCAATCTTCTTGCTTCATTCCTGAAGGTTTCGTTCTAGACACAACAAGCCAAAGATCACAATCCACCAATAGATCTTCCATTTTGAGTTTCCACAACTCAAAATTGCTACCATTGAATTTCTCAAATTCAATCTTTCCTAATGTGCTTGCCATCTTAATCTACAATCGAGATTACCAAGTTTCTACAAAACTTGCACTTCAGAATTGACACAAAGAACAAACCCAACCCACAAGGATAACACAATTGGCCAGGCTCTGATACCACTTTTAAGGAAAGACTAGTGCAGAAATCTCTTTCCTAATGTCAATTGACAGGGGAACAATACAAGAGTACTTTTAATTTCAAATTACAAAACATTAAGATTCACATGTAAAAGGATAGAACAAAATAGACAATAATATCAATAGAGAATGGACACCAAATTTATATGGGAAAACCCTTTCAGGAGAAAAACCCACCACCAAAGAAAGATGACTTTATTCACAATAAAAGGAGATTACAATAAAGTTATAGACCCCTTCTTCACAGGTATTTGTTTGCTGATATTACACAAAAACATTACAATCGGGCCAACCACAGTCAATTGTAGCACTATTGCAATGTTCTTTCAACATACAACACATGCTCAACCGAAACAATATTTTTTTTCTTCCAACACGAAACCAAACTGGTTCATCGTTTCACCTATTCACACAAAGACCCTTCAATCTCCAAGAATATTTTGTCCAAACTGATTTAGCTCATTCAAATTTCAAAGAAGTTCAACCATCTACATTACCCCACATTGTTGCGGAATATAAACAACCAATAGTTTAAATCCAAAAACCTGAAGACTTTACGTGTCCACGAGTTATCCCTTTTATTATTCACTCACTCGTACCTCCATAGCCTCAATACATCCATCGACATGGCTCCAATGAAGTGAAAACCCATTGGCGTGTCGTGTAAAACTCCAAATTCATAACTACCACATAAAGGTTAAGAATTTCCCGATCCCCACGACAAGCCGATACCACTGTCACCTAGTCTGAGAAAAATCGAACTTCATAACCTCCATTGCAGGTTAGAGAATTCCTGAATGCCACGATAATGAAGGAGATTGGCCAGTCGGGAAGTTAAGAAACTTTCTAACTCCATGACAAAGGTTACAAAGCTAAGAAATCCGAAGATCATTTGACAAAGAAGAGAAAAAAAAGGGAAAGAATTCCAAGTCTTTAACACAGATTCAAGCCAGCAAGTTGAGGCATAATTTTCCAACAATTTGATGTTAGTAATTAAGTATTTTCTAAAACTACAACAACATAGCCCTCCCTATACAGATTGGTTGATGCAACCAATGTTATCAAAATTCAACATATTCCTAGAAAGTCCAATAAGTTAGTGGACCACTTATCAAATGAAGCCATTCACTCAAAAGACAATGTCATGAACTTGATCTAATACACTCATCTCTTGCAACCTTTTCCACCCATCCAAGTCATGTTTTCTAATTTAGGTCTGAGAGTTTTAACAGTAGCAGGGGTAGACCTACTTGATCTCCTTGATTCTTGTGGAGTTTTTTGAATGGTGGTGGGAGCTTCTGACACATCCACAAAAACCTTATGAATTTCAATCACTTTTTTCCAATTAGACATTAGCTTTCCTACTTTCTTCTTCAACTTTTCTTCTACATTCTTCTCCACTTGCTTGTTGGTTATTTCATCATAAGTTCCAAATCTCTCAATTGTCGTATCCTTAGGTTTTTTAAGCAATATGTCAGCATATGCAATCCAATTTTCTTTGGGAATTTCATAGGGAAACCTTCTAATCCATGAAGTCTTTGGTCGAATCACTTCCATGTAACAATTATATTTTTCAACCATGAAAGTGATCACATCCTTCTACCTTTCTACAACTTGAGAGGTTATCTGATCCCTTCTTTGCATTTCAGTCTGGAAGGTTTTAAAGAAACCCCAAAACATTCTGTTGCATTGATTGGTGTTCAAAAACTTATGCATGTATTCTCTAATCTGATATGAAATAGCAATGTCCCTTCTCTAGACTATATTCTTCATACTCGATATTCCTTTCATGAAATAGAACATAATACAAATGATTAGGGAGCTATACCGAAAGTTTTAGCATGATTCCTTAGTTTTGTGTAGATTATCTAATATTTGTTGTCACAAGAACTTACAAAGACCACAATCTTTTCCTTCCTTCACCATCTAATGAGAAGTGTAGATGGAGGTGGTGATAGCTGGTGCTTCTCTATTTTTATAGTAAATTTTGTATGCAAAACCCATCATGGAATACTAGATCCCTAGGTCAATGATGTCATCCACAGTTAGGGTTCTTTTTCGAATTTAGCTCTAGTAAGCTTCATAACTTCTTTATTTTTCATTGCCTTTAGTGCTAGCACCAATCTGATGGAGAAAAATCCACTCACAACTTTGATAGCATCTTTTGTGATTAAGTGGGGTTGATCCAAAAGATATCCTCATAAATTTGGCTTAAATCAATTATGAACCATTCATCTTCATAGTAAATGTTAGGAAAAACCTTCCATACATTCCTAATCCTTTTAATTCCACATTCACATATTCTAGCTTAAGCTGAAAATCATCACCCAAGAGATGATTGAATTTGAATGAACTCTTCCATCTTCAAATGGTTGTATTCATTCAACTATGAATGAATGTAGATGTGAACATCATCTGAATGTGGTACATTGATGGGAACATGGGAAAATGCTCCATCCTTGTCGGTTTCCAAGGATTTCTATGAATGCTTCTTAAATTTTGGTCTTGGCCTTTTAATGACATCAATGACAATTGGTTTAGCCATGATATCACTAGGGTTTTTCATGAAAACCAAAGAAATACTTGTGAATTTCGCTTGTTAGGGTTTGTATGCACTTCTCTAAACACCTTCTTCACTTCCTTGAATTTTTCTTTTGCATGCACTTGATATCTTTTGAATGAAATCAATTATGGTCAACTTGAGATGAAAAACACTTCATACCAACCCTAATCATTTCACATTAAATGCCTTTCTTGGTTCTTGGAATTACTAGCTTTTTATTGTTTGTGAAATCATAGAACTCCATAATCTTTTAGGAAACTTCCAAAGAAGGTGTATTTTCTTTGGAACCATAGCCAACCAAATTCATATCACTATTTACCATTATGATGAAGAATTCATCATCTCATGCATTTTAGGGGTTTGACAAGATCTACAATTATGAATCCCCTCGAGTCAATGCTCTCTTTAGTTACCAAAGGACTCCTCTACACCATGCTAAGGTACATATTCATTCTTCACTTTGCTTTCATCCTTGTTTTTCCAAACTTTGTTCATATCCTTTTACTAACTAATGACATGCTTCTTTTGAGGAGCAAAAGATCTTACACTCTTTCCCTTGCATAATATTGCAGTGTGTCCTGGTTTATTGCCATTGTAGAAGATGATACTAGGTTGTGGAGTAGAATTGCTTCTTATCACATTTGAAGTACACATGTATCCTTATGACCTAACTTGTTGCATGTGTAGTAGTAACCATAGAAGGATTGAGAGGTCATAGCATTACTTTTCCTTATCATTTTACTTCTACAAATATTATCCTTGTGGCAATTTTTTTTGCAAGTATAACACTTACCATGAAACAATTGAGTGTTCATAGCATTTTACCTGGAAGGCCTAAAGGAGTTCTGACTCATCTTTCTTTTTCATTCAACTTCCTTATGACCATAATTATTACAAGCATAACAATTATTATTCAACTTGGTAGGAGCATTTTATTTGGGGGCAAGTCCTCTAAAGTTTTTCTTCTTGTTCTAGACATAATGAATCCACCTCTCTTATTGTCATGATTTATCTTTGTATCTCTAGAGAATGTTTCCTTAGGATTTTTCTATGCAGGATTTCTCCTCCCTTGTCTCAAATTTTCCTTCTTCTTTGAAGTTATCATATAGATTTGTAGATACATTGACCATGAGACCTTTTCCCTTTTCAAAACCAAGTCTGGATTTCTCTTTTTATGGTTTTTCAAAGTTAATTAACTCATTGAAATAATTTTTAAGCGTCCTCTTAGTTTAGACCTTTGCCAATTTTCTCTTTATATTTTTCAAGTTCTTTTCTTAGTAATACAATATATTCCTCAATCTTTAAGCATTCAACACTTTTGTCATTGAGCTTGGTATTCAAGAAATCCTCAATCCTCTTGTCTTCTTCAACTTTGATTTTTAAATTTGAAATAAAATATTTAGCTTGTTTGGATTTCATTTCACATTCACTTCCACCTTCTATTTGAGCTTTTATTTTTCGAATTTCTTCCTTTGATTCTTTAGCTTTTGCCTTTAATTTTCCAATTCTATTTTGACTTTTCCAATATGCACTCATATTTGATATTTTGTAATCTTTCTTCATATATCTTCAAGAGAAGATTGAATTTCTCCTTCAAAAGCTACTTCACAATCTCCAGGATCAATGTCCCAACCTTTAGGTTTCATTGATTCTTTCTATAGACCCGATGTGTTCAAGAGCAGGATCAACCTTTGTTGTTAAGCTTCTCAAGGAACTCGGTTGTGATACCAATCATTGGACATAATGATGTGCTAAGAGGTGAGGGGGTGAATCAACATATCTTAAAAATTAACCATTTTAATTTGTAGATTAACAACACATCACATAAATTGAACAGAAAATAAGAGGACATATATGCATCACATAGAGACACCAATTGTTTTATGTGGAAAACCTAATGAGGGAAAAACCATGGTGAGGATTAGAACACAATATATGTAGCTCAATCCTAACAAGAATTGCAATGTTCAAGGCTCACTGCCTATGGACTTGCAGATTAAGGAATACAACCTTTGAGCAAGATACAAAGGGCCTTATGAGACTCATTGTCTTAGAGCAGGATATATGAAAATTAGATTGAGAAAATTGATTATGAGCTATTATAAAGAAGCATCCAATACATTTTGATGTTGCAATCACTATTTCACACAATAGCCCTTCAAACCGATTTCAAAAATTTCATATTTTTCTTTCTACTCTATGAAAAATCATTGTATTTCCTCACTTTCACAAATGAATTTGATCTTCTATATATATCCTCCAAAACAACTCAAAACTTTTATTAGGTTAGCTCCAAGATGACCTTTAGAAGAAATGCTTGATATGTCACCAGTCAACTCCAATTATGTATAATATTTACAAGAGAGACAATTGTGGATTAGCACATGGTATTATAGGATCTAAACACATCATAACATATTCTCAAAAATATAATTAACTAATCAAGATCAAATGCTAATGAAGGAGACAAGTATGTCGGCCCAAATAATGATACCACTACCAAAATTGCCATTAGTTCACCTTTCATAGTATCTACTCAACCTTCTCCTAAAGAATTTGATCATATTTTGGCACAAATGATGAAACTCATTGAAATTGCAGGAATAGAGCTTTTTGATCAAATTGCAACACACTATTATTTAAAAACTGAACTTGCAAACCACTACACTTGATACTGCTAATTAGTATGCTTTGGAAACCATTTAATTTGTTCATTTTTGGAGGAATGAAAACAATTCTAGTAAGTCTTTATCAGTACAATACTCAACCAGAGCACATACTGAAACAGTGTTACATGAAACTTTCATTGTAGAAGTTATGATGACTTAATTTCTTGGATGCAGCTCCTTCATAACTCAATCATATTTTATTCAGATCTGTAAGACTAAATACTTCTTAGTGGAAGAATGCAAATCAACATACCATGACTCCACCTTAGAGTTTTCCCTATGAGTACCTTAGTAAAACTTCTGCAACATGTCTTTGCATGCGGTACATAAAACTAATACAATATTTATATAAACACATTATGGACATATCAGAACATGAGTATCATTGTCTACACCATACTTGGTTACCATACCGAGCATTATGCAACTCTATAGACTTGCTCCAATTGATATCACATTATAACAACTATCTCTGAAGAATTTACATACTTCAACAACACATTTAACATCAATGATAACTCTTATTAGGTTGACATCAATGATAACACCTAAATTTCCAACATGAATTTTTTGGATTTTTTTTACATAATCTCAGTCTTCCTTTTCCCAAATTCCACCCTGTAAACCCACTTTTGAATTTTGAACTAGAACGCTCATGATACTCATATTTAGGGGAAGGGTTTGAGTTGGTATCTTTACTTTCTAAAAGCACTTTTCCTTTACTCTAGGCGATGGCATGGGTATTATCAATCAAGAAGGATTTAATAGTTTTAGCAAGGAAGAGGGCCAAATGGAAGTGATAAAGGTGAAAAATGAGGCCTTAGTGTAGTGTAATAGGCAATAGATTAGGATTTTTCTCATACCTAGTTTTGGTCTCTTTGACAAAAAAATCAAGGGAGGGAGAGAGAAGATGAGAGAGAAGAGAGGGAGAGTGGAAGGGAAGTATCGGTAGAGGAGTAACAAGGGATGGATGGAGAGGTACACATGGAGGAAGTGAGAGACATAGGGAGGAGGAGATAAAGAGGTCATGGATTAGAGAGGGAAGGGAGAGAGAAGATGAGTGAGAGAAGAAAAATATGGGAGATAGAGGGGGGAGAAAGGTGGGTAATGAGACAAGGTTGGAGAGAATTGGAAATGGGGAGAGGGAATAAAGAGGTGAGAGGTAGAGGGGGGAGAGAGGTTAGGAGGGAGAGGTAGTGATTGAGAGAAAGGAGAGAGCTGGGTGAGAAACAGTAACAAAGGGAGATAGAAGAAGAGAGAGTTAGGGAGGCAAGGATGGAGATGGGATTAAGGAGGGAAGACAAGGATGGGAGAGACCTAGAGAGGGTTGAGAGAGAGTAGGGTAAGTATTGGTTAAGAGGGAAGAAGTAAAAGAGGGAGTGAAAGGTAAAACCTCAACTATCCATCATTGATCATAAACCATAAACTTTTAGGCTTATCAAAGTGGGGTAGAGAGAGACAAATAGAAAACAAAGGTTATTTTTTTGTCAATGCAATCCATTTGGAACTTTCCAAATAGGTTGCATTAGGAAATACCAACCCAAAGAGTTGGATTTTTCCTTGGGCATGACCATTTCATGCTAAGGATGCAATTTTCTAAAAGGGTAACAAAATTTCACATATTTTTGGTCATGTAATCATTAGGTTTGCACGTATTTCAATGCAAGTTTATAAAAAACCATGATGATGTTAAGATCTCTCTTACCTATATAGCCATATTTTTTTAAATTTTTTTTATTATGTTAAGGTTTTCATCCATAACTTCTCTTGTTAGTGCCTTTGTTTTTTGTCAAAAACCAACATGTGCTAGTTTTAGTATAGATTTTTACTAGTTCATCAAATTTTGAAACAAATTACATTTTTATAAAATAGACTCCATTCTACATGTAATGAAAAATAATAATTTTGATTTTTGATTAGTTCTCTAGAATGTTAGGGGAAGCATGCTCAAATTTTAGCTTTTTAGGATGTGTCCACTTCAAAAATTTGTAAAATATTATATATTCATCAAAAAATTAGCCAAAATAACCTAGATAAACTACATGGTGTTAGTTAATTTCTCACTATTCAGATTTCTAAAATTAAAAAAATACGTTAACAAGAAAGGGGGGTCACATCAAACACTATGCTATTTTTTTGAGAAAACCAAGACCACTTTTGGTGACCCCCCTTTTTGAAACACTTAATCTTCATTATTTTCAAAAGAAATTAGTAGCTTAGAAAGCATATTTTGATCACTACAACTCTTGTTCTTGTTGCATCTTCAAATTTTGAGTGTAACTATAATCATTTTCTCGTGAACGTTATACTTTGCTGATTTTAGAAAACAATGGCATCTCAAGAGCCATTTTTGTGTCACAACTTTGTGCACTTACCCATGTTTTATTATTTAATTAATATTTCCTATTAATCTTGTTATACCCCTTTTTCATCTTAAATTATTTATTTATCCATCTCTAAGGTTTAACCTTGAATAATTATTTGATAATTGTCCATATATAACCTTACCCCTTTTTCTTCCCAAAATTAAATAACTACTTTTATTTATTTAATTTAAACTTTCACAATCCATTCATAATTCTTCCTTATCATTTAAGTAATCCTTAATCATATATGCATTGGGATGCCACTTGTCACATGAGGCACTTACAAGAGCACGCCATTTGTTATTTAATGACATAACCAAGTTGCTACACTCTTGCCAATTGTCCCTCCATCCAAATACTCAAAAATATATAAATGAAACCCATACAAACTGTTTTCATAAAGAATCTTGAATACAATGTTATGTTATAAAATTGAGTAGTTACATCTATAATCAACATGAACAAAACCACTGTCATAATGTAGCTAGAAGTTTGACATGGATTATTAGTTGGTAATTTGTGTTTGAATCTTCTAATGGCCTTAACTTGAGTGTTTGTATTTGTTGATAATTTATTAATTTAGGTTCTTTTATGTTATTCATTTTTGTCACTTACAATTTTACACAATATAAAATTGTCATTTTGGTCAAGGTTGTGGTGTAGGTCTTTCAATTTTATCGTGAAATGTGTGGGAAAAGGAGGGGAGTTAAACCCTAATCCCTTTGGATGGAAGGAATTTAAGATTTAGTTATCTCTCTTCCCACAATTTCATTAAGAATCTCTAACCACAAAGCCAAGATACTTTCAACCTCAATGGTGAATCAATCAAACTAGGTTGGAAAGAATTCTTTGAGGACAAGGGCTGAGAATGATTAGAAATAATTTCAAACAATGCAACTAAATGAACTATATGACCTAAGATGCAAATTACAGAGTTCTGAATGTACAAAAATTGAAACAATAGTTTACAGGAAGATCTAAGAAGGGTTTGATAGTATGTTCCTATCACCAAAAGATGTTTCTGAGAAGTGCAAAGGGATAGGGTCACCCCTGGGTGAATGGGTCCCAAGTAGGGCTTTTGAAAAATACTTTTTGCAATTCTTTAGTTCTAGATCTGAGATGTTGATTTCTACTTGCAAACTTGTTGGAGTGATGAGAAATAAATTTTATAACTTAGTTTTTGTGTCTTGACAACTTAAATGACAAAAAATGCAATAATTCAAAATTGCTTCTTCAAGACCTTTTCAAGTATTCTTCAACTTGTAACCTACATAGAGAAAGAGGGTAAATTGCTTTGTTTGTTTGTATGGGGGTTTTCCTTGGTCAAACCCTAGTTTGGTAATTAAACCTTGATAAAAAGATAATAACAAATGAAAGGAAATGATGAATGAACACTTGTTGCAACTCACCACCCTTCAATGAATTCCTTGAAGGATTGAAGTCATGCACATCTGTTCAAAGGAATTGGATCTTGCTTGCTTGGTTTTCTTCAATGCTTGGATGCTTGAGGATCTACAATGCATGTTAACCTTCACAAGATAAAATGAACACACATAAACTTGGACATGATGTTAAGATCTTGATTTTTGTTGTAAATGATTGATAATGTTTCTCTTGAATGCTCTTGACAATAAGATTTACTTTGGATTTTTTTCTTTGATGTCACTTCTTTCTAGTTAGATTTCAAATGATAAAAATACTAGGTATTTATAGGTTTTTATCTAATTTCCCAAAAATTAGATTCCAAAAGCTAACACAATTTAAATTTTGATCATTAAAATTTTGTCAAAAAATATTTTAAATTAGGTCCTAGCAAATGAAGGGGACCCATTTTCCCATTGGCAAATGGGTCCTGGCCTAAATTTCTAGGACATTCATAATCCATGGCAAATAAAATATTAAATACATTTGTTTAATGTTGGTTCCCCTTTCAGAAAATTTGGTAAGAATAAGGCTTTGAAATGCATAATTTGGAAAATTAGAAGCTTAATTAAGTCCAATAAATTAAGGGACCCAAACATAGTGTGAAATTGTAAAGGTATACAATTTTCTAAACTACATATAGGCACAAGTTTTGTATCATAATAATAAAAATTTCTCTAAAAAATACACTTACATCCACTCTCATTGTGTCAATAGATATTTTCATACTTATGAGAGATCTATTATGTTAGAGATACAAGGATATATTGTTATTTGTCATGGTCTATTGTATTTTTCTAATTAATGAAGATGCACAAATATGTTTGTATATCTATTATAAGTTGGAACGCTATAGTATATACTCAAGTTAATGCAATATATTTGGGATTGTCACAAGAAGTTAAGAAATTTGATAACAATAATGTTAACATTTTTAATTGGGCAATTGGAAGTAGATTAGCTCTATGAAGATACATTGTAATTGTGTTGATTTTATCAAAACTCTATTATATAATTCTTGTATCAAGTTTCATTCAATTATCACCAATGGAGTAAATCTAAGTTACTATGAAATGAATGAATATACTTACATGACTTTGATATTTGAATCAAAATTTTGTTAACTCATTATAGTATGCATTCTAATTTTTATATTATACCTAAAAAAATGATCACCATAATTAATAATGAAAGAATATTGGTAGTTTCAATTTTACAACCTAATTTAGTTCCAATATATTTCACAATTTTGAGGCAACAATCTTCGTTGATAATCACATGTAGATTTTTTTTAGTTTAACGTTTTCATTATCCATCATAGCCTACATATTTTTGCTTATTACCCATATTTGCATCATTTTAAAGATTTTCTAGTGATGTATCATGATGTAAGGAAGCATAGAAAGTTTGTTTGTTATATAATCGATTTCAGTGTTTGAAAATATTTTTGCAGGGATATCATGCATGATTGTGCCAAAATGGGAGCTTTGCAACTATGTATGGACATGTTTCAAAGAGTAAAAAAAACGCATATGAAAAATGTACACGCATAGAAAACATACAATACTCAAACTTAAGCTATTTTATATCCATGTCTTGCTAAAGGTATATTTTCTATAAAAATAGTTGATCTTGGATGACGTGTTCAAATCAAGTAATATTTGAACATTAAATTTTTATATTAGTTTGGCTCATGTGTTATGTAACCCTTAGGTAGCTTTAACAAAGGGATGCATGTTTTATATATGTCATCACATTAGTCAATAAAGTCATCATTCCACATGTATAAGATGGTAGTAGTTATATTTGGATAATGCTTGAATCTGATGCATCTTTTTCTATATACTCCTAGATATGTACTTACATTGGCGTGTTTAGTTTTTGAAGACTAATGCCTTTCTGATCAACATTATTATAAAGTAGATTTTTTTTTCAGAGAACCATAATTTCTACACAAGTTGCCACTTTATTTTAGATTGTTTTATAAATCAAATAGTTTTTATTCCTACAACAATTATAGTGTTTTATTTTAATATAGTGTCAACAATTGTGTGGATTAAAGTCAGCTAGTTTTTTTCATCAACATTTTGGATCACACTCAATAATTTATCATTAGAATGAATACAATAGATAACATGAGAAGATAAATGAAATGGTAATTAGAAACAAAATAAAATAGATAGCTATATAGAGAAACACTAATGAGATTTTTTTTCACGGAATCAAATCTAGAAATATATAGAATATAAGTTAAATTATGAAAATGGATGCCTAACAAGCTAATCAAGATAGTTATGGTGAGAATCCTATTACAAGGTGCGAGCCCTTGGTCTCCTTGTGGTGTGCAACACAATGCTTGGGTTTTTGATATGGCTTAACTGCCTCCCATGGATTCATTAACTCTGACGGTTGTAGTCAATCTTTTGGTGCAACAACAACCATCTGCGCAACAATTGGTATTAGAGCCTGGGCCATGGGTTTGAACCCCTAACTTGCATTGGGGGGATTGTTGCAAGGTATGGGCCCTTGGTCTCCTTGTGTTATGTAGCATAGTGCTTGGGTTCGTGACATGGCTTAACCACCTCTCGTGGGTTCATTAACTCTAGCAGTTGTATTGGACATTAACATGTCAATTTTTGGTGCAATGACAACCATCTATGCAACAAAGCTAAGACTAAGATTAAAGGAGTCATTTATCCTTGCATAATGGAATGATTCTGCATCAAATAATGATAGGATTATTAAAAATTTAGCTTATGTAGATAAGAATTAAAATGAGTGTTAGAATGGATAAATTAGCAATTATCTTTGATTTGATAATATGAATATTTTACAAATCCATCATGTTCCCATGTTCATAGGCTACATTTTCATTGCAAGCAAGGGTAAGAATTATATCCATATTATTATATTTATTTGCTTTCAAATGTTTAATTGAAAACGTAGGGTTTATCAAGATGAATTGATCAAAATGATGAACCGCTAAAATCTCCTATAAAACATTCAATTATGTGCAAGATATGATGCAAATAATGATTAGAAATCAATCCTAACTATTACAACAATGAGAAGAGAAGTTTTGAGAGGCTAGAATGGTGTGTACCTTGTCGCAAGAAGCCTATTTTTAGGTCACAAAGGACTCACTCGCCTTTAGTGGCGAATGGGTCCCTGTTAGGGTTTATGAAACTAAGATATGGGTTATGTTCCTTGGTGTCTGCACTCTCAGATCCTTAGTGGTCAGCTCTTGAAAACCTATAACATGTTTTGTAGCCTTGTTTTCGTGTTCTTGCAATGTGAATGACAATTTTGTAACTTCACAACTTTGACAATTTTGCTTCAAACTTGTTCTCCACTTGATCTTCAACGTATAAATCTACAAATACAAGTTCAAGAAGTGAAAAAATTGTTGATTGTTAGTGAATAGTTGTTTTCCTCATTCGAACCCCTTTTTGGTTCTTAAACCAAATGATGAAATAATGAAATAAGGACATGAAACATGAAATATGAAATGGTGATACCTTAGAAGTTGTCTTGAAGTATAAATCTACAAACTAACATGAAGTGGCCATGAAGAATGTAGATCTTGATCTCAAATTAGATGTGGAATGTAATGCTTGCAAGTGAATCCTCAGTACTACATCAAGAATCTTAGCTCAACAACATGCTTGAGTGCACTATGCCTTTGATATGATGAAATGACCTTGAATTGTTTCCATAAAACTTCATTAATCTACCTTTGAAATGATCTTGTGAACTCTTGTGTAAGTGATCTTGATTTCTTATGAAGTTCTAGGATTGCTTAGATTGAATTGATAGGTTAAATTATGTGAATTAACCTTATATTTATACTAAATCTAAGGATTAACCCTGAAATTCAAATAATACAAGCCAACATCAGATCTAGGATTGAAAATCATTATGATCCTATCACAATTAAATTCAGAAAGGGGTGTCCTATGTGAGGAGGACCCATTCACCACTAAAGGTGAATGGGTCCTAGCACAACTTTCTAGGACCATGCTGCGAGGGGATGAAATAACATCAAAAATCCACCTCAAAAATTCCAAGAAAGGGGTGTCCTATGTGGAGAGGACCCATTCGCCACTAAAGGAGAATGGGTCCTAGCACCATTTTCCAGGACCTCAAATTTGCTAAATTAATTGTCATGCAATATCATTATTGGGTGTTGGGATAGATCCTTTGGAAAGTGTCATTAATAAGGCTTAAAGTTGAATTAAAGGGGCCAATTGAGCTCAATTAACCATAATTAATTAATTAATGAGACCCTAGATAAGTGTGAAAGTATAATACAAGACTTCACAACACCCAAAATAAGGTATAATTTAAGTACATTGTATTAAAAAGAGCCCTAGATTCAATGTGAATGTGTACAACACATTACAACACTAAATCAAGGCATTATTAAGTTAATTTTGTATCAATTATTCCCAAACTAAGTGTGGACAGTGTTACTTTTTTCTACACTACATTTTGTCCCCACTTTAGTGAGAGTTTTCCCCCATGAAAACCTCGCACTAAAGTAGACATTCAATACACATAAGTATGCAACAATAATGAAGGTACACAGTCATACCCTATCAAAGGCCAGGAAAAACAAAGAAAAATAAAGGACCAAGAACAACCATTCAAATATGTGGAAAGGGGTTGTTTGTTCATAACATAAGTTGCTCACTTTGGGGTAGTGGAACCTCATTCTATCCACTAGGTGAGTTGTCCCAATCATGTGTCCTCACTCTGGGGTAGTGAAACCTCAGTCTGTCCACTAGGTGAATTATCCCAATCATGTGTGCTCACTCTGGGGTAGTGGAACCTTAGTTTATCCACTAGGTGAGTTATCCCAATCATGTGTGCTCACTCTGGGATAATGGATCCTCAGTCTATCCACTAGTTGAGTTATCCCAATGAGGTGGCCAACTATACTAAAGTTATCCTCCTGATGAATTCGATAAGGCACCACAATGTAATGCTTTTGAATTTCATGTCTATAAGTTTTTGTATAAGGGGATTTTTATTTATTCATGTAAGGTCTTGTTCTTAGGGAACATCATGCCTAATGTCTCCAAGAGAGGGCAAGTCAAAGAGTATCAGATCACCACTTTTGGGATGCCTCTCACTTTGCATCATGCCACTAAGGGAAACCATATTCTTAGAATTATCACACTCTTGGAGGTTATCAAACCCAATGACACCGCCAAGAAAGGGAAACATGATAAGAAAAAGAAAATCACACCATGAAATATGTCAAAATATTTCATCGATGTATTCCCCCACTTTAAAGTGGTTGCTAACATCATTGCTATGAGTAATTTCTTTAAAGTAGGCAATGTTTTTTCCTAAGAAATGAGAGTTTTCCTCAAAAAACCCTATGCCAAGTCATATGTTTCTAAAATAAAGCTACACCATGAAATAGGAAGGAAGGGTTACCCCAAAAAATACATAAGGGATCTATGGATTTGGGTTCAGTATGTCTTTGCTATGTTGTTGTTTAGAGCTCAGAATCATCATCATTCCCCAAATACTCATAGAACTAGAAGAATGACACAAAGAGAGAGAAAACAAAAAAAATATTTTGGGTCAAAAAGAGACCTAAATGTCTCGACACCTTGTGTCATCCCCAAAAGGAAAACACAAGAAAAATGAAAAATGTTTATGACATAGAGAAGAATGTAGGTACATATAGAAGAATGCATGAAAAGAGAGAGATACATCAAACAAAACATCATGGGGGATCACATTATGCACATGCAATTACATAAAGAAACATGAAAAATAAAAAGACTAGTAAGGAACATGCGAATAAACCTAGAGTAGGTCATCTGCATCCCAATTTTGTTCTGTATAGACAAAAGGTAGAGAAATATCCAAAGGGAAAATGACAAGTGGAAAACTAGGGGAAGCACCAAGTTCAACCATCTTTTTAGGAGAGTTATCATTTAAGTTCATAGAAGAGGAAAAAAATGTACTCAACTCATTGCAAACTTGTTCATCAATATTTTTATTGTCAATGTTATCATCTAGATTAATCACGACGAGAGGTCGAGTGATAATGCCCATGGAATGTTCTTGTTTATGTTGCAACAAAGGTATAGGATCTTCATGCACTGCTTCAGGTAAATTCAGATTTTTATTTTCTATATTGTAGTTATCTTATTTATTCTATAATGTATGAGCAATAGCATGATGTATTCACCTACACTCTCTAGCACTTCAATTCCATTTCAATCTATTGTCAATTTGTGGTTGTGTAAGAGTGGGTTTTTCAATTATAGGTTCCTTCTCTTCCGTAGGAGGAATAGAAGAAACAATAGGAGGTTGTTCAACCAATTTATCTTTAGCTTTGTAAACTTGTTTTATTTTAGGAGGGACAACTATATTGTTTTGGTTATTGCATGGTCTCTTATAGGAAACAGTAGGAGGTTTTGCTACAGGTTGTTCTTGGATGTTTGGAAGGGATTTCAATTCAATCATTTCTTCATCAAAGATAGGTGTTTCAGTTATTAGTTGAGGCATGTTTCGAAGGGATAATTCTTCTATCTTCTTTGCCTTGAAATTTTGATATAATTTGAAAAAGAAGTCCTCACGAGGCTTAATAGGTTCCATAGGCTTGAGCTAAAATAAATCTAGTGAAAAATTTCCTCAGGTCAACGTAGGATTAAATCCACTATGATGTACAATAAAGATAGCATTTCCAAATGGAAACTTAAAAAATTTATGCACAACAGAAGGGACAACATTCATGGAGCAAAGCCATGGATAGGCTTCACACAAAATTGGTCTGATTGTGGGATGATGGTGAATGAGACGGTTAATGTTTTGGGTCCAAGTTTTAAAGGGAGATCTATCGAGCCCATCGTAGGACAAGAAAAACCATTATGTTTCTTGATCCACGATTTCGGTTTGTCATATATATCTTGATATAGTTCATGCACAAATAGGAATTCTTCAGTGATCACATTCTCTCCATAGATGAGATCAATTAATATCCCATTAGTGGGATTATTATTGATTCAACCAGCTATGTAAAGAGCACCATCAGGTGCACGTTAAGTATGTCATTTTGTGAGAAAGCAATATCAAGAGGATTTTTAGTTGAGCCCTTAGAAGATCTAGCTTTGATAAATGCTACCATTTTAATCAGTTGTTCTTCATTGATATCTTTTATGTTTTCATCGTCCATGTCAACATTCATCACATCATTCTTTGTTACACTAGCTTTGACAAATGAAATAGTGTGCTTGAGCATGGGATTGGTAAATATTTGTAAATTTTGGTTAGGAGGAGCTACAAAATTATTACCTTTATCATTCACACCTCCAATTTGAAGTTGATTATTGCCAATAAGGTCTTGCACAAGATGTTTAAGACGTTTACAATATTTCGTACCATGCCCATTTTGTTGATGATAATGGCAATAAGCATTTTGTCAAAGGCCTTTGGCAAAAGGTATATTAGGATCATGTTCTCTAACAGTAGGTAAGATAAGCATGTTTTTTTTGATAAGCTGCAACATGATGTTGTGAAGGGTATCGGGTAAGGGAGTGAACTCTCTATCCATATCCTTGAAACATTTTTTTCTTTTATAGCAACCACTTGATTATTAGTTTGTTGACTAGATTGAGGGGAATTTAGTTGTAAAAATCCCTTATTCTACTTCTTGAAATGTTGATAACTATTTTGAGTTGTGGATTCAAAATTTTCAAGATGACTAGAGGGATTTTTCGCATCACGACCGCAAGTCAAATTTTGATAATCATGAAGGGTTGTACATAATTGTGTAAAGGATGAAAATCTCAACATTTCAAGTTTGATTTGGAGTTTGTTTTGTAAGTTGGCAATAAACATTTGTTGAAGGTTAGCATCAAGAATCTTAATGTTTACTTGTGAATAAAGTGTTTGGTATCTTGCTATGAAATCAATCACTTTCTCATCCTCTTTTTGTTTGCATGTCATTAAATCAGCTAAGGTCATTTTAGGACCCATGCGAATGTGGAAGTAGTTATAAAAGGCATCAAAAAGTTCATTGAATGAACCAATTGAATTATTCAATAAAGAAGAGAACCACTCTAAAGCAGTGTCCTTCAAGGACCTAGGGAATAGCTTAGCCAAGAGTTTACCTTCAAATATTAAATCACTACAAAAAGCCATAAAATCAATAACATGGCTAACAGGATATCCTTTCCCACCATATTTCTCAAATCGAGAAACTTCTATACCTTGTGGCATTTGTTCTCTTAATATGTCGAAGGATAGCGGATTGGATTTGATGTATTGCAAAGGTTGACCATCGATATTTTGCTATCAAGTTGCAACTTGTTGTTGAAGGGATGTCATGGTTTGTAAAAGTGAGTTGAGGAGAGGATCGTTGTGATAGTAAGCTTGAGGGAATAAGGCGAAGTAGTGTATGTATGCAGAGGGCTAGTGAATTGCAAGTTGGTGAAGGTGGATCTGGTTGAGGGGATATTGTATTCGAATTCACAAAGGTAGAAGGAATTCCTATGGAAATACCTAAGGAAGTGTGCATAATGCTAGTAGGTATGATTTTTGTGGTTCGTTGGAAGTTTGTTGTAGGTTGAAGGGTTGTTGTAGGTTGAGTACTAGTGTATGTAGGAATGGACATCAGTATCATAGAAGATGGAATTGGAATTCCACCTTGGCTTTTGAGTAGACCCCAAAGCTTGAGTACAAGTGGTGATGGTAGGGATGGTGTTGTTAACATTAAGCACATTAACTGTAGGATGTAAAGTCATGGGAAATGAAGTATGCAAACTATAAGCCATAGAGGGTTGATTATCAACACTATCAGAAAGAGAGCTAGAAAACCCAAGATCCATGGTGAGTGAGATATCATGGGATGACATGATCCTCGAACTACATCTTAAAATAGTATTGCTAATAGGACACCAAGTTGTAAAGCTCATACAAGTTTTACAAACCTAGTGTGCAAACCCTAAATGGAAAGAGGCAATGCAATGACCTAGAATGAAATACAAAGTACTAATTACACAATGCAATAAATTGAAACTAAAATGCAAGTTTTTAATTTTGACAATGCACTAAATGAAGCAAATTAAGCTATATGCAATGCAATAGTACAAAAAAAAATAAACTATTAAAAAACTACTAAAAACTGGTTATAAATGACTGAAATTGGTCACGTGACCATTAGTAGTTTATTGCTAGTCATATATAACATGAACAAAGTGATGACTAAACCATTTTTATTCATTTATTGGTTGCTTTGATTGATCAATTTGGTAGTATATTTATTCATCGATTTAGCCAGTGACTGTTGTAATCTAGTCACTTATTTAGTCATTTTTTATTCGCTAATATATTTAACTAGTTATTTATTTGTTGATTTAGTCATTGATTGTTGTAATATGGTCACTTATTTAGTCATTTTTTAATCACTGATATATTTAGTCGTTGATTGTTAACTAATCACTTATTTAGTTATTTTTATTCATTGATTTCTATGCATTGGTAGTTTATTTAGTCATTAATTTTAGTCATCATTTTGATCAATTTGGTAGTATATTTAGTCATTTTTATTCATTGATTTCACTGGTCATATATCTAGTCATATTTATTCACTATTCATTGATTTATGTCAATTGGTAGTATATTTAGTCAATCTAATTATTAATTGATTTCAATTATTAGTATATTTAGTCATTTTAATTGACTAATATTTGAGGATTTAAGCATAAAACACAAAAATAAACAACAATCATCAATTTCACATAATAAGATAGTCATTGAGAAGGAAAATTTGATGAAATTTATTAATAAAAGAAATGTGTTCTAGTTACAGCTTAGAAATAGAGTATTACAATTGTTATTTTTAGTCATAAGACTATAAATTTGAGTTACAATATTGCATAGAAATGATTGCAAGGAATAAAATTCTCCAAAAAACTTCTGCAATGATGGAAACACATGCTTGAATCCCTTCAATGCAAGCACATGCCCCTTTCATCTCTTAAAATTTCTACAATATGGGAAATCTACCTGGAGCAAGCTATAATGTGGAGAATCTGAGTGTTGATCATGTCCCATATATGAAGATCTCTCCTTTAATGTAGTCAACAATAAGCCAATTATAAATATTTCCTCCTTTATATGCAATGTGCCATCTAATATGAGAAACAAAGTGCTACCTTTTCTGCCATGAATGAAGTTGTGCCTAAATACAACCAACAAAATTACTATTAGTCTCAATTCAAAAAGAATAAAAGTGCATCATATATTGAAAGTTTACAAAACTAAGTCCAAATATAGTAGAAAGATAAATCAATTAAAAAATTGTAGCCTTCTCAACAAATTCCTTAAATAGATTGTTCAACATAGGCCTGGAATATGCATATTGAACCCTTGATTTCATAGCCTTGTTCAAAATTTAAGAAAGGTGATACACTCAGATTATAGAATGAAGTTGACATATTATAGAATGAAGGCTATCAATACTAACTAGACTAGAACAACATTATCAACAAAAATTTCCTAGAAACCAAGCCCAAGAATGCCATCAGACTTGGACAACAAAAATGTCAACCCTAGTTCATGTGTTGTCTCAGTAAAGACCTGCACCATAAAACAATCCATTTATACATAAACTCCAAATTAAGGTTATGAGAAAAGATCTTTGATATCCAACTAGGAAGCCTTAACATCCAAAAATTACTAACCTGATGTTTCACAACAAGTTTCCCAACTGTGACATCATCTTTACTTAAGAAATCAGATATTGATCCACTGCCATATTGGATCTCACAGGATTCTCCATCACAAACAACAAATGAGGGGATGGCATGGGTATTATCAATCAAGAAGGATTTGAATTTTGAATTTTGAACTAGAACGCTCATGATACTCATATTTAGGGGAAGGGTTTGAGTTGGTATCTTTACTTTCTAAAAGCACTTTTCCTTTACTCTAGGGGATGGCATGGGTATTATCAATCAAGAAGGATTTAATAGTTTTAGCAAGGAAGAGGGCCAAATGGAAGTGATAAAGGTGAAAAATGAGGCCTTAGTGTAGTGTAATAGGCAATAGATTAGCATTTTTCTCATACCTAGTTTTGGTCTCTTTGACAAAAAAATCAAGGGAGGGAGAGAGAAGATGAGAGAGAAGAGAGGGAGAGTGGAAGGGAAGTATCGGTAGAGGAGTAACAAGGGATGGATGGAGAGGTACACATGGAGGAAGTGAGAGACATGGGGAGGAGGAGATAAAGAGGTCATGGATTAGAGAGGGAAGGGAGAGAGAAGATGAGTGAGAGAAGAAAAATATGGGAGATAGAGGGGGGAGAAAGGTGGGTAATGAGACAAGGTTGGAGAGAATTGGAAATGGGGAGAGGGAATAAAGAGGTGAGAGGTAGAGGGGGGAGAGAGGTTAGGAGGGAGAGGTAGTGATTGAGAGAAAGGAGAGAGCTGGGTGAGAAACAGTAACAAAGGGAGATAGAAGAAGAGAGAGTTAGGGAGGCAAGGATGGAGATGGGATTAAGGAGGGAAGACAAGGATGGGAGAGACCTAGAGAGGGTTGAGAGAGAGTAGGGTAAGTATTGGTTAAGAGGGAAGAAGTAAAAGAGGGAGTGAAAGGTAAAACCTCAACTATCCATCATTGATCATAAACCATAAACTTTTAGGCTTATCAAAGTGGGGTAGAGAGAGACAAATAGAAAACAAAGGTTGTTTTTTTGTCAATGCAATCCATTTGGAACTTTCCAAATAGGTTGCATTGGGAAATACCAACCCAAAGAGTTGGATTTTTCCTTGGGCATGACCATTTCATGCTAAGGATGCAATTTTCTAAAAGGGTAACAAAATTTCACATATTTTTGGTCATGTAATTGTTCGGTTTGCAGGTATTTCAATGCAAGTTTATAAAAACCATGATGATGTTAAGATCTCTCTTACCTATATAATCATATTTTTTAAAAAAAAATTTATTATGTTAAGGCTTTCATCCATAACTTCTCTTGTTAGTGCCTTTGTTTTTTGTCAAAAACCAACATGTGCTAGTTTTAGTATAGATTTTTACTAGTTCATCAAATTTTGAAACAAATTACATTTTTATAAAATAGACTCCATTCTACATGTAATGAAAAATAATAATTTTGATTTTTGATTAGTTCTCTAGAATGTTAGGGGAAGCATGCTCAAATTTTAGCTTTTTAGGATGTGTCCACTTCAAAAATTTGTAAAATATTATATATTCATCAAAAAATTAGCCAAAATAACCTAGATAAACTACATGGTGTTAGTTAATTTCTCACTATTCAGATTTCTAAAATTAAAAAAATACGTTAACAAGAAAGGGGGGTCACATCAAACACTATGCTATTTTTTTGAGAAAACCAAGACCACTTTTGGTGACCCCCCTTTTTGAAACACTTAATCTTCATTATTTTCAAAAGAAATTAGTAGCTTAGAAAGCATATTTTGATCACTACAACTCTTGTTCTTGTTGCATCTTCAAATTTTGAGTGTAACTATAATCATTTTCTCGTGAACGTTATACTTTGCTGATTTTAGAAAACAATGGCATCTCAAGAGCCATTTTTGTGTCACAACTTTGTGCACTTACCCATGTTTTATTATTTAATTAATATTTCCTATTAATCTTGTTATACCCCTTTTTCATCTTAAATTATTTATTTATCCATCTCTAAGGTTTAACCTTGAATAATTATTTGATAATTGTCCATATATAACCTTACCCCTTTTTCTTCCCAAAATTAAATAACTACTTTTATTTATTTAATTTAAACTTTCACAATCCATTCATAATTCTTCCTTATCATTTAAGTAATCCTTAATCATATATGCATTGGGATGCCACTTGTCACATGAGGCACTTACAAGAGCACGCCATTTGTTATTTAATGACATAACCAAGTTGCTACACTCTTGCCAATTGTCCCTCCATCCAAATACTCAAAAATATATAAATGAAACCCATACAAACTGTTTTCATAAAGAATCTTGAATACAATGTTATGTTATAAAATTGAGTAGTTACATCTATAATCAACATGAACAAAACCACTGTCATAATGTAGCTAGAAGTTTGACATGGATTATTAGTTGGTAATTTGTGTTTGAATCTTCTAATGGCCTTAACTTGAGTGTTTGTATTTGTTGATAATTTATTAATTTAGGTTCTTTTATGTTATTCATTTTTGTCACTTACAATTTTACACAATATAAAATTGTCATTTTGGTCAAGGTTGTGGTGTAGGTCTTTCAATTTTATCGTGAAATGTGTGGGAAAAGGAGGGGAGTTAAACCCTAATCCCTTTGGATGGAAGGAATTTAAGATTTAGTTATCTCTCTTCCCACAATTTCATTAAGAATCTCTAACCACAAAGCCAAGATACTTTCAACCTCAATGGTGAATCAATCAAACTAGGTTGGAAAGAATTCTTTGAGGACAAGGGCTGAGAATGATTAGAAATAATTTCAAACAATGCAACTAAATGAACTATATGACCTAAGATGCAAATTACAGAGTTCTGAATGTACAAAAATTGAAACAATAGTTTACAGGAAGATCTAAGAAGGGTTTGATAGTATGTTCCTATCACCAAAAGATGTTTCTGAGAAGTGCAAAGGGATAGGGTCACCCCTGGGTGAATGGGTCCCAAGTAGGGCTTTTGAAAAATACTTTTTGCAATTCTTTAGTTCTAGATCTGAGATGTTGATTTCTACTTGCAAACTTGTTGGAGTGATGAGAAATAAATTTTATAACTTAGTTTTTGTGTCTTGACAACTTAAATGACAAAAAATGCAATAATTCAAAATTGCTTCTTCAAGACCTTTTCAAGTATTCTTCAACTTGTAACCTACATAGAGAAAGAGGGTAAATTGCTTTGTTTGTTTGTATGGGGGTTTTCCTTGGTCAAACCCTAGTTTGGTAATTAAACCTTGATAAAAAGATAATAACAAATGAAAGGAAATGATGAATGAACACTTGTTGCAACTCACCACCCTTCAATGAATTCCTTGAAGGATTGAAGTCATGCACATCTGTTCAAAGGAATTGGATCTTGCTTGCTTGGTTTTCTTCAATGCTTGGATGCTTGAGGATCTACAATGCATGTTAACCTTCACAAGATAAAATGAACACACATAAACTTGGACATGATGTTAAGATCTTGATTTTTGTTGTAAATGATTGATAATGTTTCTCTTGAATGCTCTTGACAATAAGATTTACTTTGGATTTTTTTCTTTGATGTCACTTCTTTCTAGTTAGATTTCAAATGATAAAAATACTAGGTATTTATAGGTTTTTATCTAATTTCCCAAAAATTAGATTCCAAAAGCTAACACAATTTAAATTTTGATCATTAAAATTTTGTCAAAAAATATTTTAAATTAGGTCCTAGCAAATGAAGGGGACCCATTTTCCCATTGGCAAATGGGTCCTGGCCTAAATTTCTAGGACATTCATAATCCATGGCAAATAAAATATTAAATACATTTGTTTAATGTTGGTTCCCCTTTCAGAAAATTTGGTAAGAATAAGGCTTTGAAATGCATAATTTGGAAAATTAGAAGCTTAATTAAGTCCAATAAATTAAGGGACCCAAACATAGTGTGAAATTGTAAAGGTATACAATTTTCTAAACTACATATAGGCACAAGTTTTGTATCATAATAATAAAAATTTCTCTAAAAAATACACTTACATCCACTCTCATTGTGTCAATAGATATTTTCATACTTATGAGAGATCTATTATGTTAGAGATACAAGGATATATTGTTATTTGTCATGGTCTATTGTATTTTTCTAATTAATGAAGATGCACAAATATGTTTGTATATCTATTATAAGTTGGAACGCTATAGTATATACTCAAGTTAATGCAATATATTTGGGATTGTCACAAGAAGTTAAGAAATTTGATAACAATAATGTTAACATTTTTAATTGGGCAATTGGAAGTAGATTAGCTCTATGAAGATACATTGTAATTGTGTTGATTTTATCAAAACTCTATTATATAATTCTTGTATCAAGTTTCATTCAATTATCACCAATGGAGTAAATCTAAGTTACTATGAAATGAATGAATATACTTACATGACTTTGATATTTGAATCAAAATTTTGTTAACTCATTATAGTATGCATTCTAATTTTTATATTATACCTAAAAAAATGATCACCATAATTAATAATGAAAGAATATTGGTAGTTTCAATTTTACAACCTAATTTAGTTCCAATATATTTCACAATTTTGAGGCAACAATCTTCGTTGATAATCACATGTAGATTTTTTTTAGTTTAACGTTTTCATTATCCATCATAGCCTACATATTTTTGCTTATTACCCATATTTGCATCATTTTAAAGATTTTCTAGTGATGTATCATGATGTAAGGAAGCATAGAAAGTTTGTTTGTTATATAATCGATTTCAGTGTTTGAAAATATTTTTGCAGGGATATCATGCATGATTGTGCCAAAATGGGAGCTTTGCAACTATGTATGGACATGTTTCAAAGAGTAAAAAAAACGCATATGAAAAATGTACACGCATAGAAAACATACAATACTCAAACTTAAGCTATTTTATATCCATGTCTTGCTAAAGGTATATTTTCTATAAAAATAGTTGATCTTGGATGACGTGTTCAAATCAAGTAATATTTGAACATTAAATTTTTATATTAGTTTGGCTCATGTGTTATGTAACCCTTAGGTAGCTTTAACAAAGGGATGCATGTTTTATATATGTCATCACATTAGTCAATAAAGTCATCATTCCACATGTATAAGATGGTAGTAGTTATATTTGGATAATGCTTGAATCTGATGCATCTTTTTCTATATACTCCTAGATATGTACTTACATTGGCGTGTTTAGTTTTTGAAGACTAATGCCTTTCTGATCAACATTATTATAAAGTAGATTTTTTTTTCAGAGAACCATAATTTCTACACAAGTTGCCACTTTATTTTAGATTGTTTTATAAATCAAATAGTTTTTATTCCTACAACAATTATAGTGTTTTATTTTAATATAGTGTCAACAATTGTGTGGATTAAAGTCAGCTAGTTTTTTTCATCAACATTTTGGATCACACTCAATAATTTATCATTAGAATGAATACAATAGATAACATGAGAAGATAAATGAAATGGTAATTAGAAACAAAATAAAATAGATAGCTATATAGAGAAACACTAATGAGATTTTTTTTCACGGAATCAAATCTAGAAATATATAGAATATAAGTTAAATTATGAAAATGGATGCCTAACAAGCTAATCAAGATAGTTATGGTGAGAATCCTATTACAAGGTGCGAGCCCTTGGTCTCCTTGTGGTGTGCAACACAATGCTTGGGTTTTTGATATGGCTTAACTGCCTCCCATGGATTCATTAACTCTGACGGTTGTAGTCAATCTTTTGGTGCAACAACAACCATCTGCGCAACAATTGGTATTAGAGCCTGGGCCATGGGTTTGAACCCCTAACTTGCATTGGGGGGATTGTTGCAAGGTATGGGCCCTTGGTCTCCTTGTGTTATGTAGCATAGTGCTTGGGTTCGTGACATGGCTTAACCACCTCTCGTGGGTTCATTAACTCTAGCAGTTGTATTGGACATTAACATGTCAATTTTTGGTGCAATGACAACCATCTATGCAACAAAGCTAAGACTAAGATTAAAGGAGTCATTTATCCTTGCATAATGGAATGATTCTGCATCAAATAATGATAGGATTATTAAAAATTTAGCTTATGTAGATAAGAATTAAAATGAGTGTTAGAATGGATAAATTAGCAATTATCTTTGATTTGATAATATGAATATTTTACAAATCCATCATGTTCCCATGTTCATAGGCTACATTTTCATTGCAAGCAAGGGTAAGAATTATATCCATATTATTATATTTATTTGCTTTCAAATGTTTAATTGAAAACGTAGGGTTTATCAAGATGAATTGATCAAAATGATGAACCGCTAAAATCTCCTATAAAACATTCAATTATGTGCAAGATATGATGCAAATAATGATTAGAAATCAATCCTAACTATTACAACAATGAGAAGAGAAGTTTTGAGAGGCTAGAATGGTGTGTACCTTGTCGCAAGAAGCCTATTTTTAGGTCACAAAGGACTCACTCGCCTTTAGTGGCGAATGGGTCCCTGTTAGGGTTTATGAAACTAAGATATGGGTTATGTTCCTTGGTGTCTGCACTCTCAGATCCTTAGTGGTCAGCTCTTGAAAACCTATAACATGTTTTGTAGCCTTGTTTTCGTGTTCTTGCAATGTGAATGACAATTTTGTAACTTCACAACTTTGACAATTTTGCTTCAAACTTGTTCTCCACTTGATCTTCAACGTATAAATCTACAAATACAAGTTCAAGAAGTGAAAAAATTGTTGATTGTTAGTGAATAGTTGTTTTCCTCATTCGAACCCCTTTTTGGTTCTTAAACCAAATGATGAAATAATGAAATAAGGACATGAAACATGAAATATGAAATGGTGATACCTTAGAAGTTGTCTTGAAGTATAAATCTACAAACTAACATGAAGTGGCCATGAAGAATGTAGATCTTGATCTCAAATTAGATGTGGAATGTAATGCTTGCAAGTGAATCCTCAGTACTACATCAAGAATCTTAGCTCAACAACATGCTTGAGTGCACTATGCCTTTGATATGATGAAATGACCTTGAATTGTTTCCATAAAACTTCATTAATCTACCTTTGAAATGATCTTGTGAACTCTTGTGTAAGTGATCTTGATTTCTTATGAAGTTCTAGGATTGCTTAGATTGAATTGATAGGTTAAATTATGTGAATTAACCTTATATTTATACTAAATCTAAGGATTAACCCTGAAATTCAAATAATACAAGCCAACATCAGATCTAGGATTGAAAATCATTATGATCCTATCACAATTAAATTCAGAAAGGGGTGTCCTATGTGAGGAGGACCCATTCACCACTAAAGGTGAATGGGTCCTAGCACAACTTTCTAGGACCATGCTGCGAGGGGATGAAATAACATCAAAAATCCACCTCAAAAATTCCAAGAAAGGGGTGTCCTATGTGGAGAGGACCCATTCGCCACTAAAGGAGAATGGGTCCTAGCACCATTTTCCAGGACCTCAAATTTGCTAAATTAATTGTCATGCAATATCATTATTGGGTGTTGGGATAGACCCTTTGGAAAGTGTCATTAATAAGGCTTAAATTTGAATTAAAGGGGCCAATTGAGCTCAATTAACCATAATTAATTAATTAATGAGACCCTAGATAAGTGTGAAAGTATAATACAAGACTTCACAACACCCAAAATAAGGTACAATTTAAGTACATTGTATTAAAAAGAGCCCTAGATTCAATGTGAATGTGTACAACACATTACAACACTAAATCAAGGCATTATTAAGTTAATTTTGTATCAATTATTCCCAAACTAAGTGTGGACAGTGTTACTTTTTTCTACACTACATTTTGTCCCCACTTTAGTGAGAGTTTTCCCCCATGAAAACCTCGCACTAAAGTAGACATTCAATACACATAAGTATGCAACAATAATGAAGGTACACAGTCATACCCTATCAAAGGCCAGGAAAAACAAAGAAAAATAAAGGACCAAGAACAACCATTCAAATATGTGGAAAGGGGTTGTTTGTTCATAACATAAGTTGCTCACTTTGGGGTAGTGGAACCTCATTCTATCCACTAGGTGAGTTGTCCCAATCATGTGTCCTCACTCTGGGGTAGTGAAACCTCAGTCTGTCCACTAGGTGAATTATCCCAATCATGTGTGCTCACTCTGGGGTAGTGGAACCTTAGTTTATCCACTAGGTGAGTTATCCCAATCATGTGTGCTCACTCTGGGATAATGGATCCTCAGTCTATCCACTAGTTGAGTTATCCCAATGAGGTGGCCAACTATACTAAAGTTATCCTCCTGATGAATTCGATAAGGCACCACAATGTAATGCTTTTGAATTTCATGTCTATAAGTTTTTGTATAAGGGGATTTTTATTTATTCATGTAAGGTCTTGTTCTTAGGGAACATCATGCCTAATGTCTCCAAGAGAGGGCAAGTCAAAGAGTATCAGATCACCACTTTTGGGATGCCTCTCACTTTGCATCATGCCACTAAGGGAAACCATATTCTTAGAATTATCACACTCTTGGAGGTTATCAAACCCAATGACACCGCCAAGAAAGGGAAACATGATAAGAAAAAGAAAATCACACCATGAAATATGTCAAAATATTTCATCGATGTATTCCCCCACTTTAAAGTGGTTGCTAACATCATTGCTATGAGTAATTTCTTTAAAGTAGGCAATGTTTTTTCCTAAGAAATGAGAGTTTTCCTCAAAAAACCCTATGCCAAGTCATATGTTTCTAAAATAAAGCTACACCATGAAATAGGAAGGAAGGGTTACCCCAAAAAATACATAAGGGATCTATGGATTTGGGTTCAGTATGTCTTTGCTATGTTGTTGTTTAGAGCTCAGAATCATCATCATTCCCCAAATACTCATAGAACTAGAAGAATGACACAAAGAGAGAGAAAACAAAAAAAATATTTTGGGTCAAAAAGAGACCTAAATGTCTCGACACCTTGTGTCATCCCCAAAAGGAAAACACAAGAAAAATGAAAAATGTTTATGACATAGAGAAGAATGTAGGTACATATAGAAGAATGCATGAAAAGATAGAGATACATCAAACAAAACATCATGGGGGATCACATTATGCACATGCAATTACATAAAGAAACATGAAAAATAAAAAGACTAGTAAGGAACATGCGAATAAACCTAGAGTAGGTCATCTGCATCCCAATTTTGTTCTGTATAGACAAAAGGTAGAGAAATATCCAAAGGGGCAATGACAAGTGGAAAACTAGGGGAAGCACCAAGTTCAACCATCTTTTTAGGAGAGTTATCATTTAAGTTCATAGAAGAGGAAAAAAATGTACTCAACTCATTGCAAACTTGTTCATCAATATTTTTATTGTCAATGTTATCATCTAGATTAATCACGACGAGAGGTCGAGTGATAATGCCCATGGAATGTTCTTGTTTATGTTGCAACAAAGGTATAGGATCTTCATGCACTGCTTCAGGTAAATTCAGATTTTTATTTTCTATATTGTAGTTATCTTATTTATTGTATAATGTATGAGCAATAGCATGATGTATTCACCTACACTCTCTAGCACTTCAATTCCATTTCAATCTATTGTCAATTTGTGGTTGTGTAAGAGTGGGTTTTTCAATTATAGTTTCCTTCTCTTCCGTAGGAGGAATAGAAGAAACAATAGGAGGTTGTTCAACCAATTTATCTTTAGCTTTGTAAACTTGTTTTATTTTAGGAGGGACAACTATATTGTTTTGGTTATTGCATGGTCTCTTATAGGAAACAGTAGGAGGTTTTGCTACAGGTTGTTCTTGGATGTTTGGAAGGGATTTCAATTCAATCATTTCTTCATCAAAGATAGGTGTTTCAGTTATTAGTTGAGGCATGTTTCGAAGGGATAATTCTTCTATCTTCTTTGTCTTGAAATTTTGATATAATTTGAAAAAGAAGTCCTCACGAGGCTTAATAGGTTCCATAGGCTTGAGCTAAAATAAATCTAGTGAAAAATTTCCTCAGGTCAACGTAGGATTAAATCCACTATGATGTACAATAAAGATAGCATTTCCAAATGGAAACTTAAAAAATTTATGCACAACAGAAGGGACAACATTCATGGAGCAAAGCCATGGATAGGCTTCACACAAAATTGGTCTGATTGTGGGATGATGGTGAATGAGACGGTTAATGTTTTGGGTCCAAGTTTTAAAGGGAGATCTATCGAGCCCATCGTAGGACAAGAAAAACCATTATGTTTCTTGATCCACGATTTCGGTTTGTCATATATATCTTGATATAGTTCATGCACAAATAGGAATTCTTCAGTGATCACATTCTCTCCATAGATGAGATCAATTAATATCCCATTAGTGGGATTATTATTGATTCAACCAGCTATGTAAAGAGCACCATCAGGTGCACGTTAAGTATGTCATTTTGTGAGAAAGCAATATCAAGAGGATTTTTAGTTGAGCCCTTAGAAGATCTAGCTTTGATAAATGCTACCATTTTAATCAGTTGTTCTTCATTGATATCTTTTATGTTTTCATCGTCCATGTCAACATTCATCACATCATTCTTTGTTACACTAGCTTTGACAAATGAAATAGTGTGCTTGAGCATGGGATTGGTAAATATTTGTAAATTTTGGTTAGGAGGAGCTACAAAATTATTACCTTTATCATTCACACCTCCAATTTGAAGTTGATTATTGCCAATAAGGTCTTGCACAAGATGTTTAAGACGTTTACAATATTTCGTACCATGCCCATTTTGTTGATGATAATGGCAATAAGCATTTTGTCAAAGGCCTTTGGCAAAAGGTATATTAGGATCATGTTCTCTAACAGTAGGTAAGATAAGCATGTTTTTTTTGATAAGCTGCAACATGATGTTGTGAAGGGTATCGGGTAAGGGAGTGAACTCTCTATCCATATCCTTGAAACATTTTTTTCTTTTATAGCAACCACTTGATTATTAGTTTGTTGACTAGATTGAGGGGAATTTAGTTGTAAAAATCCCTTATTCTACTTCTTGAAATGTTGATAACTATTTTGAGTTGTGGATTCAAAATTTTCAAGATGACTAGAGGGATTTTTCGCATCACGACCGCAAGTCAAATTTTGATAATCATGAAGGGTTGTACATAATTGTGTAAAGGATGAAAATCTCAACATTTCAAGTTTGATTTGGAGTTTGTTTTGTAAGTTGGCAATAAACATTTGTTGAAGGTTAGCATCAAGAATCTTAATGTTTACTTGTGAATAAAGTGTTTGGTATCTTGCTATGAAATCAATCACTTTCTCATCCTCTTTTTGTTTGCATGTCATTAAATCAGCTAAGGTCATTTTAGGACCCATGCGAATGTGGAAGTAGTTATAAAAGGCATCAAAAAGTTCATTGAATGAACCAATTGAATTATTCAATAAAGAAGAGAACCACTCTAAAGCAGTGTCCTTCAAGGACCTAGGGAATAGCTTAGCCAAGAGTTTACCTTCAAATATTAAATCACTACAAAAAGCCATAAAATCAATAACATGGCTAACAGGATATCCTTTCCCACCATATTTCTCAAATCGAGAAACTTCTATACCTTGTGGCATTTGTTCTCTTAATATGTCGAAGGATAGCGGATTGGATTTGATGTATTGCAAAGGTTGACCATCGATATTTTGCTATCAAGTTGCAACTTGTTGTTGAAGGGATGTCATGGTTTGTAAAAGTGAGTTGAGGAGAGGATCGTTGTGATAGTAAGCTTGAGGGAATAAGGCGAAGTAGTGTATGTATGCAGAGGGCTAGTGAATTGCAAGTTGGTGAAGGTGGATCTGGTTGAGGGGATATTGTATTCGAATTCACAAAGGTAGAAGGAATTCCTATGGAAATACCTAAGGAAGTGTGCATAATGCTAGTAGGTATGATTTTTGTGGTTCGTTGGAAGTTTGTTGTAGGTTGAAGGGTTGTTGTAGGTTGAGTACTAGTGTATGTAGGAATGGACATCAGTATCATAGAAGATGGAATTGGAATTCCACCTTGGCTTTTGAGTAGACCCCAAAGCTTGAGTACAAGTGGTGATGGTAGGGATGGTGTTGTTAACATTAAGCACATTAACTGTAGGATGTAAAGTCATGGGAAATGAAGTATGCAAACTATAAGCCATAGAGGGTTGATTATCAACACTATCAGAAAGAGAGCTAGAAAACCCAAGATCCATGGTGAGTGAGATATCATGGGATGACATGATCCTCGAACTACATCTTAAAATAGTATTGCTAATAGGACACCAAGTTGTAAAGCTCATACAAGTTTTACAAACCTAGTGTGCAAACCCTAAATGGAAAGAGGCAATGCAATGACCTAGAATGAAATACAAAGTACTAATTACACAATGCAATAAATTGAAACTAAAATGCAAGTTTTTAATTTTGACAATGCACTAAATGAAGCAAATTAAGCTATATGCAATGCAATAGTACAAAAAAAAATAAACTATTAAAAAACTACTAAAAACTGGTTATAAATGACTGAAATTGGTCACGTGACCATTAGTAGTTTATTGCTAGTCATATATAACATGAACAAAGTGATGACTAAACCATTTTTATTCATTTATTGGTTGCTTTGATTGATCAATTTGGTAGTATATTTATTCATCGATTTAGCCAGTGACTGTTGTAATCTAGTCACTTATTTAGTCATTTTTTATTCGCTAATATATTTAACTAGTTATTTATTTGTTGATTTAGTCATTGATTGTTGTAATATGGTCACTTATTTAGTCATTTTTTAATCACTGATATATTTAGTCGTTGATTGTTAACTAATCACTTATTTAGTTATTTTTATTCATTGATTTCTATGCATTGGTAGTTTATTTAGTCATTAATTTTAGTCATCATTTTGATCAATTTGGTAGTATATTTAGTCATTTTTATTCATTGATTTCACTGGTCATATATCTAGTCATATTTATTCACTGTTCATTGATTTATGTCAATTGGTAGTATATTTAGTCAATCTAATTATTAATTGATGTCAATTATTAGTATATTTAGTCATTTTAATTGACTAATATTTGAGGATTTAAGCATAAAACACAAAAATAAACAACAATCATCAATTTCACATAATAAGATAGTCATTGAGAAGGAAAATTTGATGAAATTTATTAATAAAAGAAATGTGTTCTAGTTACAGCTTAGAAATAGAGTATTACAATTGTTATTTTTAGTCATAAGACTATAAATTTGAGTTACAATATTGCATAGAAATGATTGCAAGGAATAAAATTCTCCAAAAAACTTCTGCAATGATGGAAACACATGCTTGAATCCCTTCAATGCAAGCACATGCCCCTTTCATCTCTTAAAATTTCTACAACATGGGAAATCTACCTGGAGCAAGCTATAATGTGGAGAATCTGAGTGTTGATCATGTCCCATATATGAAGATCTCTCCTTTAATGTAGTCAACAATAAGCCAACTATAAATATTTCCTCCTTTATATGCAATGTGCCATCTAATATGAGAAACAAAGTGCTACCTTTTCTGCCATGAATGAAGTTGTGCCTAAATACAACCAACAAAATTACTATTAGTCTCAATTCAAAAAGAATAAAAGTGCATCATATATTGAAAGTTTACAAAACTAAGTCCAAATATAGTAGAAAGATAAATCAATTAAAAAATTGTAGCCTTCTCAACAAATTCCTTAAATAGATTGTTCAACATAGGCCTGGAATATGCATATTGAACCCTTGATTTCATAGCCTTGTTCAAAATTTAAGAAAGGTGATACACTCAGATTATAGAATGAAGTTGACATATTATAGAATGAAGGCTATCAATACTAACTAGACTAGAACAACATTATCAACAAAAATTTCCTAGAAACCAAGCCCAAGAATGCCATCAGACTTGGACAACAAAAATGTCAACCCTAGTTCATGTGTTGTCTCAGTAAAGACCTGCACCATAAAACAATCCATTTATACATAAACTCCAAATTAAGGTTATGAGAAAAGATCTTTGATATCCAACTAGGAAGCCTTAACATCCAAAAATTACTAACCTGATGTTTCACAACAAGTTTCCCAACTGTGACATCATCTTTACTTAAGAAATCAGATATTGATCCACTGCCATATTGGATCTCACAGGATTCTCCATCATTACTGTGAATGTATGAAACTAACTATAATTACCAAAGATTTGACACCAAAATGTAGTACAAAATGAATTGTTTGACAACAAATGTGTTTTGATAAACCAAATATACCCTTGATATATTGATGTAAATAACAAGGATAGATCAATCTCGAGATATCAAGATAATATTCATTAATTCACTTCAACAAACAATTGAAACTAGAATTCAACCACCAATTATAACTTCATTCTATTGATCTTAAAAAATATTTTACAATACATTTCAAAATTTTGTCCCCACTGACATGTCAAAAAGTGTCTTTTCAGTTACCCAATTTTAACATAAATCAAAAATTCTTAATTATCGTTGTTTACATAGGATTACATAAAAGCAATGAAATATGAGAAATGAAGAGAAATGATCAAATGTTGAAGTCTAGAGCACTCGTAAGATAAAAAAGTCCATTACTCATTGTAAGGAACTTGTGATCATTCAGATCTAGCAAGGTCCTCTCTCCATGATATTATTTGTAAGCCTTGGTACTTCATTGCAAGGCCTATTCTTTTGAGGGATCTAGATATGTCTGCTCCCATTGGTACACCGTGTAATCATGAGGCCATTGTACTCCTAGATTTTTTTTGTGTTGGCCAAGTGACTCTTCCATTTGCTATCTAATAATCCTTTTCTATTCATGATGAATTTTGAGTATCCAATATCCAGTACAATTATTCCATCCAATTTTAAATTGAGGCATTGAATATTTATATTACCGTCCTTCTATAAATTAGTGAGACAGTTGGGAACAATTTTTGTAAACTCATCTATCCAATGCTTGGAGCCTTTCAGTTGATCATCATCCCTTAGTATCTTAGGCATGAACCCATGCTTTAGTGTGTGAAACGAATCCATTCTTGCCTTGATATTTTTCTCTTCTACACATATGTATTGAAATTCATTCGTGACCATTCATACCATTTTCTCAGTAGGCTTTAAAGCTGCAGGGGCCTCAAAACTCCTTTGTAAAATTCTGCACAAATTCGTTAAGGTGTGATGTACAAGTTTCCATTTATTGAATAAGGGGTCCACTATAGGTACATGGGCCTTTATCTAATCAACTACTTGTGACAAGAAGGCATAACATTCATACACATTTTCCAATTTTTTCACAATTAGTTTAACCCTATGCTCCAAGATTTGTTCCAATACACCGAGGTTTCTCTCTTTTCTCTTTCCTTTATTTCTTCATTAGTCTTTTTCAACTTCTTAATTTATTGTTTTAGCACATTTACTTGTTCAACAGTGATTGTACCTGTATCAATCTAAATGGCAGGGGGTTGGTATACTATTAATTTTTTGCTTTCGGAAGGACCTACTCCCTTCAATTGCTCTTTCAATTTCACATTTTCTATGAATAACCAATTTACTTCATCATTTAGATCAGTTTGTGCTTTTTCATATTCTTCCAATCTAAGCTCCATAGCTTTAACTGCTTCCCTAGTAAAAAATGTTGAGTGCATTGTCCTAGTAGCTAAATCCAATGCTAATGTGTCTTGAAGTGTCTTTACCATGGTAGTCCCTCTCATTTCTTTTACAACATCAAGAAATCTTGGTTTTTCTATTCTTTTTTCTCTGTCCAAAAGGCTAGGGTTTCAATTCTTGGATTGTAACCTATGCCACTCATTCCCTCAGCTAAAATTAATTCAAAAACCAATATGGGATCTTCTTGGCTTCTTAGTTGATCTAGTAAGAATATCTTTTTCAACTCCATCCCAGGAATAATTAGTATATTGCTTTCTAAGACCAATTTTCTTGCTTCTTGGGGCTAACAATAATTTCATTAATCCTAAGTTCTTCAAAAGTATGGGAAATAATTTGGTTATTCTATGAATCCTCAGTGCCCATCTTATTAATTTGGACTCTCTCCTCAAATTATTTCATTTTCATCTTAAACCAAAAATCCTCAAACTTGGGAGTTTGAACAAATTCATCATCTTCAATAAATCTAATGGCAACAATAACCCTTTCATCATCATGCACTTCTTGATCATTATGAACATGTACATCCACTCTTTCTTCTAGTTTGTGAGCATCAATTGCAAGCTTAGGTGGTGGTTGATCAACTTCATCATCTCTAAAATTCAAAAGTACATCGGCTACCTCTTTAGTATCCCCTACTCAACTTATTTCATATGCCACTAAGGGGGCCACTCCATGTGTCTTCTGCCTTTTAGGAATTAGTTGCTTAGGGGATGCTATTGATTGTATTGTGGAAGTGTTTGGTAGGGGCTCTGTGATTACAATACCACTTGGTTTGATGGGCATCTTGGAGGGTTTTGAAGACCGACTCCCAAGTTTCTTTTCTGGTTCAACATATAATCTTTCAAAACTTTGTCAATTATTGCATTCATCCTTTTGATAGGATCCTTTTCTTCAACATAGAATCCTTGGAATCTAGTGTCCCTTTTCTTCTTCTCCTCCTCAAGCCTCTTTATGATTTCCCACTTCCTCTTCCTCTGAAAAACTTCATCAGGTGTAAATCAATTTCTTATTACATCTTCTTCGTAATCCATTACATGGGTAATCCCAAATTTAGTGAGAAGTGTCTAATTTATAAAATTAATATGCCCTTTAGGATCAAAGACCCTTTCTCCTCGTGACTACAATGAATACCCCATCTTCAAAAATTTCTGCAGTTCTTCAAGAGTGTCAGACATATGGATAACTCCTCACATTCAGTTAGGTCAAGAAGGAATATCCTCTTTTTTTGTCTTTTCATAACACCCTGCTCCATCCATAAAATTTTCCACATAAATTCTAAAAATGAAATTCAAATAGAAAAAAATTTAGGTAAAATATGTGGGGCTTGAGGACACCCATAGACCCTTATTACTATTTGGTCTATTAAGAAGAACTAGTAAATGAAATTGTGAGTGTGTCCCTGCTCTGGCTTCAATGCTAAAGGTCTTAATACTTGCATGATTTTATTAGGAAATATTGGTGAAATATGACCAAGAGAGGCCATTACCTTTATTACAAAATCATCATGAAATATTTTTTAATCACTATTTTTACATCTACTATCCCATATGTAACACTAGTTTTGTAGAGGCAACCTATTCCCTTCATCATCAATCATCCCCAAACACATTCATTTAGTCCATCTATTTATATTTTGGTACAATATTAAATGACATATCAGAGAGTATTTTTTGAAAGTGATGGGAGCTAAGTTCTCTCTTACTTAACAAAAATCCCTCATGTAGCCCTTGCTCAATTTTAGCAGCAAAGTCATACTCAATGTTGACTTTGGGATTTTGTATCTTCATTGCCATCATCATGTGATAGGTTGGCATCCTCTCTTCAACATCTATTCCAAGCACTCGAAACAAAGAAAAATGAGTTCTTTCAAAATATAATTGGAATTCTTCTATGATAAATGGATCAATTTGGGAGGGGGAGATAGGTATCCTCCTATTGTTTACACCCATTTTCATGTGTAAAGGAAGTTCATCACTCATGTAGGTTTTTCTTAATCTCCTATAATCCTCCTCACTTCTTTCCAAGTCAATCTTAGTGATAGCTTGCTTGTTTAACATAAAACACTCTATAATTGCTTCTTTAGTCAGCACCACTAATGGCAAACCATCTGACATTCTTATAGTCCTAGTAGCCATGTGATAATATTGTGCCAATAATTTAATAAACTCAACATCTACAAAGACGTTTGGGACTATCAATTTGGCCAAATCTAAGGTCCAAGGATTCGAGACTAGTTCATATTGTCATCCCTTTTTTCATAGAAGTACCAAAATAGATCCCACCTTGAGATAGGGATAATTGGGTCTCTACATCCATGGGCTTTATCTCTAAGCACTTTTTAAATCCTTTTTTTACAGAATTAAGTAACACATCTAAAATGGATTATTGCAGGGACCTCTTCTCTCTTTTAGAAACTGTGGACTCTTCCTTTTTACTTGCAAGTTGACTTCTTTTGGGTGGAATGATGAAGAATTTACTCCTACTTGATTTCTTTAAGTTTTTACTTGTAGAAAAAAATTTAGTTCTTATACACATGCTACAAAGGGTTTCTGTGAACTTACCCGACAAAATAATAGCTGCAAAGTCTTCCTGCTTGAACTCCCTTGCCTTTGGTACGCTGAGTTGTGTGAATGATTTCCAAAATTTCATTGAGTCCCAAGTAATATTTTCTACTTAGCTCGGTCACCTCACTATTAAAATTAATTCATGCAAAATATTTTAGAATCTGCCCATATTTCAAGTTTGAATACATGCCTTTAATCTTGGAAATCAAACAGTGTAATCAGTAAATGCTTTGATACCTTGTACTGCATTACCACTTTGTCATTTCAAGACCACTACGGGGTAGCGTTAGCTGTATGGCCACCCCGCTCACACCCCTTTGGACTCTCACAGGATGACAGGTTAATTCTAGCGGCTGAGTGAATTTTCACCGCCATACCACTCTATCATATTAGGACTGTTGTGGGGTAGTGGTATGGTAGGGTTAGCAATACTTCCACCACACGTGCACCCCTTTGGACTCTCACAGGAAAATGGGTTAATTATAGCAGTTGAGTGATTGTTCACTACCATACCGTAGTGTCACTGTTTACCCCTTGTGAGGTTGCAATTTACTTTAGTTGTTAACATGTGCTCATTGCCACCCCGTGGTATTCATATTTGGTTGCCACAATATTGCGGTAAGCATTTGTACATTGACCTATATGTCCTACCATCCCATACATACCTCTATTGACTACTGTAGTAGTACGATATTGGATTTTATTATGAATGTAGTTTTAGATATCATTTTATTGAAAAGATTGAACAATTATCTAATTTTGTAGTCTCTCAATTTTAATTTTTTAGTGTCAGCCAAACCTAAGAGATCATTTCTTTATTTGTAATGAGGAGGCTTAGTTCACCTAATGTTTCTTTTGTATTAAGTATAGAGGAAAAGACATATACATATTACATTTTGAGAGTTACTTCAAAGACACAGACCCTAGGCTAGCCCCTGTTATAGTATGTGAATAGTCTATTCCTTTTTACATCATATTAGCAATGTTATCCCATTTACATCAGCATATCAGGTAATACCTATACAAAATCCCTGGACAAGTATATAGCAGTAACCATTACAAGTATATAGACAAGTATATCGTAGTAACATTAGCAAAGTATACAAAAATGACAACCCTTGCTGCCCAGTTGTATGAGTTACCCAGTCCTTCTAGCACACTTGTAGCCATTGTCCTTTACATTCTTTAGCAATACTAGTGCGTCTGCTGCTATCTGTTCCTCTTCATAGGGTCTTTGTGTCTTATCCGAGTTCACCTAATGTTAAGATATCCTTATGTATTATTAAATCACAAATGTTCATTATATGTTTGCATCTAGAAAACATATAGGACATACAAGAAATTATATTCTAACTAAAAAAAATTAATTTCAAATTTTTAACCAAAGTAAGAAAACTAAGAAGAATGATTGAACCTCACTTTAAATACACTTCCAATTAGCAATGAACATTTCAGGTTTTGTATATAATGTACCCGTAGAATAATGATGATTACATTCAGAAATGTATTAGTAAAATGACAGTGAATAAGTATACCTATTCTTAGATCTTTACTACATTCAATAATAAATTACACCATACATATAACCAAAGTTTAGGTGACAATCTAACCTCTTAAGGTGATAAAACATCATCATAATCATCTGCATTGCTGGAAAAATTTGAATCATGATCATATGTGTCTGCATCTACTTGATTTTCTTCCTCATCCTCATATATGCCATGCAATGCATTCTCTCTCCCAATCTCTTCATTGGTAATAAAAATTTACTCTTCAAACACTCCATCATCGTCTTCATCCACTTCTTCAAATGTTTCTTGTAAAGTAACATATTGCCCATCAGGAATTATATCAACAACTTCCATGAATTTTCATTTTAAACAAGACTTTGTTTGAATGACACATAACCATCCTGGCCTTCTTACATCATCAATTAGAAATGATTGGTTAGTTTGAAGAGAGGAAACATATGACTCATTCGTCTCTGATAAAAATTATCTTGTATTTGCATGTACAATTCATACTCATCAAATTGTACTGCAGATGGTCGGATCCACTTAAATTTTAATAATATAGGACTATTTCCACCATAGTCCACTAGAATAATTTCTTGGATGAATCCAACATTAGATTTCCTCTTAGTTTCATGAAGAAATTTAGCACTAACAACACAATCACAATTTTTCTTTCCTTTGTCTTTTTATTCCACTCTTAAATGACTACCATAGGCCCACATTCCATTGAAATGTGTAGCCCATACATGTGGATATTGTGAAAGCTCACTTTCCTTTGTTGTTATATCTTGACCTTCTTCTTTTGTATCACTGGCTGCATTACCAATCCATTCTTCAATATTTGGAAAATAATCACCTCCAATCAAATCAACATGACGTCTACGCTTTTGAGGTAAATGTTGCATCCCATATTGATTGTCTTCTTCATATTTTCTACATAGAATATTAATGTACAAATAGTAATATTAATAATATAAATGTGTAAATGCAATTGAGTAAATAAATTATTGTCTAATTTTTTTTACCTACTCTACTTATCGAATGATGTGTTTTGAAGAATATAGGCATGTATCACACTTATTTATTGATGTGATGGCTTGAAGCAACATCCATTGCCTTCTAATACTTCACCTTTAGATGTCTCTTCTTTGTCATCATCCCATACATGTCGATTGACATTTTTAAAATCCTTCATATATTCCATGCAAAATTTGATGGCCCCTTGCATTGAATATCCCTCAGACATGTTGTCTTTTGATTTTTTCCCTAGTACAATTTTTTTTTTAAAGCATTCATATATCATTCTATAGGATACATCCATCTTGTTCTTATCGGGCCACAATGCTTTAGTTCATATTGTAGATGTATCAAAAGATACATAGAAATGTTAAATATTGTTAGTGGAGATTCCTGTTCCAATAAACAAAGGACTTCAACAACCTCCTCCCTCAAACTATCAAAGTTCGAAGGATCTAATACATGTAAACTCATTCTCTTTAATACTAGGCCCAACCTTATAACTACCAATCTTGGCCCCTTTTCCAAACTTAATACATTTATCACAATAGGTAAAATATTCTCCATTATGACATGATAGTCATGGGTCGTGAGGCCTCTTAAGCCATTAATGTCAGTTTGGCTTCTAATACTACTACTTACATATCCAGTGGGAAAGCGAGTATGATACATCAATTGTAAGATTGTGCATGTTGTTCCTTTTTCCAAACGTACGGAGCACTAGGTTTTCTATATTTTTCAACTCAAATATTTTGACAAATCTTTAGTTTTTGAAAGTCTTCACGTGATGAAATAGTATCAAAAGCACAAAAAGAGTTTCTACAATAGCACAAGCTATATTTTTCTTAGTATGCATAAAGTCAACAATATGCCTAATGGCTATATCCTTAAAGTACGACAAGCTATAGAATATGCACAACCTTTTTACATTGCTTTCATTACATGGATCATATCTACTATACCAACAATCCCATCATTTTCAATAAATGACATTCTTTTTTGTCCATTCTCAACAATGTAATCACCTGTTATTAGCAATGGTGCTTCACGATTCTCTTCTTGACCATTGAACCACATTTTTTGTTGATGATATGGATGATCAAGGTAAGCACAATGTCCAAAATAAATACACTTACGCAAACTTCTTGAGTGCCACACAAAATCCTTAAAGTTGCAACTAGGACATCCATGGTATCCATGAACACTGAGACCAAACAATGTGCCATATGTAGGAAGATCATGAATCGTAAACAAGGAAGCTCTTAAAGTGAATTTTATTGAATTACCATACCTTAAAACTTTCAAATTGCTTCAATTCCTTTTCAAAATTCCATTAGCTCATTATATAATGGCTCTAAATAAGCATAAATTGTATCTAAAGTCACAATTTTCTTTCTTGTTATAATTGATGATAGCATTAAGAAAAATGGTTTAGTTGCTAACCATGGAGGCAAGTTATAATTTATTAAAAGCAATAGCCAAGTTGACTATTTAGTATTTTGATCTAAGAATGGATTCACCCCATCTAGAGCCAAACCCAACCTTATCTTACGAGGATATTAAGAAAAAATAGGCCATCTGTTATCAAATTCCATCCACGTCTTAGAATCAGGCACATGCTATTGTTTTCCATCAGTGCTCTTATTTTGGGCATGCCATTGCATAAGTTCAGCAATGTCTCTACACCTATACATTCAGAGTAGTCGTGGGATTACCAGAAAGTGGCAAAGAATCTTTCTAGGAACCATAGCTAATGTCAACCCTTGTCTATACCCTACTTCATGACATTTCAGACATTCACTCTCACCTACAAGATTCTTGCAAAATAATACACAACCATTCACACATGTGTGAATTTTTTCATACCCTATGCATATCTTAGTGATTTCCTTTATACATTGACTTCATTTTGTTGGAAATGTGGAGTCAGGTGGTAACAATGAACTTAATAATGCCAACAAATGATCTACACTCTCATTTTTCCAACCAAACACCATTTTCAAGTTAAGAATTTGAAATATTGATGTCAAACAACTTAACTTGCAATTAGCAAACATAGGATTTGAAGTATCCTCCATCAACTTGGCCCAATCATCGTTTAAACCCTCATTCAACATTCTATCAACTTCAAACCCTTCATCTAACATTGGTGCCACTTCATCTATGTTTGTTGCCTCTTCATTTCTCACACTCTGCCATTCTATAATATCTTCATAATAATTGACATTCCAAGGGCTTATACCACTATGCCCATATCTTATCATATGTTGATAAATCAGACTTCTTTTTTCACCTTCCACCCAGACAATCATTACATGGACATGGATATTTTTCCATGTACCTCTCATCAAATTTTCTCTCATCAAATGCATGGTATTGATTCATATTCTGTTAGTGTAGGTTTTTTAATTTCCTTATGTTAGGGGGTAATTTTTTTTTTTTTAAATATTACTATTTAAGCTTGCTTAGGTTTATTAGATGTGGTAATATGAGGACATGTGGAAAAATACAATAGCTCCATGTGTCACTCTCTCCCACACATGGGTAGTTGAGTTACAAACTCTCTTTTGGATTGTTGTGCCACCTCTCATAACCACTATTTTGTATTTACCTGAGTAGTTTATGGGGTAATTGGGTTTCTCACCCTCTTTTGGGTTTATGTGCCACCTATCTCCTATCTTTATTTGAGGAGGTTATGCCGCATGTTTTGGAATTTCCCAAGTAGGTAAAACCTCCCACCTTTTATTGGTAGGAGTTAATGCACCTCTTGGATGTACATGCCCATATTTTTCCATATATTGAGAACTCTCCTCTCACCTCCATTAGTTCGGCTAGTTCGATGATTGATTGGTGAGAGTATTGAGAGTATTCTGCATTTTCTCTTGCCTTGTCTCTATTTTTTTCTCTCATTTCAGATTTCTCTTCATTCTGCTATTTTGATCTTCAATCATCTGTTGAGTGAAGTTGCATGTGATCTATGACTAACATTAGATTTTGGCTCAGTTCTCGCTTCTCGTTGAATCTAACATGGTATCAAAGTCTTGTTGTTTGGTGTATGTCATGCCTTGCATAACCACCCCATTTTGATTTCGAACAAAATGGGTCCCCCCTTCTCTTTTTCTTTCTTTTCCTTTGGTTATTGGCTTTGCTCTTGGGAGTTTTTCTGCTTTCCTTCTGGGTTTGCCTTCCAGTTTTGTCAAATTTTGGTTTTGTCTTAGCTTGAGTTGGTTTTCTTCTTGCTAAGGTATTGAATGACATTATCATAGATAATGGTGTATTTCATTATGATATATTTTATGTTCTCCTAAGGGCTAATGGAGGCATTTGTTTTGCAGGATTGAATCACTCATCTGAGGATATCTCTTAGGGAAGCCAACTAAAGGCATGCCTCAATCACATTCAACATAAAACTCCTCAAGAGGAAGGTCGCTAGGACCTTTCAGGTGTCTTGTTGACTGGGGGCTTGGCTCTGTCCATTTAAAATCCAAAGGGGGTGTTAGAACTATAAAATTCTGATGATTTTACATGTTCATACTCACAATTTTCCAAATAAGCCCCACCATGAGCATATTTTCCCCATATTTGGCCATGTAGTACTATAAATTCCATTGAGTCTGAATAATCCACATTATAGTTCATATCGGCATGAGATTATCAAGGTCTCTCCCGACCAATAATGCATTTTGTTAATATACGTCTGTGTTGCCTATTGACAAGACCTTAGGGATGTCACAGCGATTGGAATTCACATGCAGGTACCTATCGGCGAGACATTAATCATTGTTCCAGTGACTAAGAGTTTCCCCATCGGCATGAAAGTCTTCTTCGAGGTGAGGTCTTGGTGAGATCTTTATGTCCCATCGACCGATGATAGAGGGATACACATATCGGCAGGAGACTTTTCTTCAGGGAGAAGTCTCGGTGAATTGTTCATGTCTTACCGACTAGTGCGGAATGAGCAAAAACTTCAGCAAGAGTTGTGTCTTCGGTGTGTGGTCTGGCCGAATGCTTTGTGTCTTGCCGACCACCAATAAGGATATCCATCTCGGTGAGAATATTTTGCATCAGAGAAATGTCTTAGTGAGTACATCTAGTCTCGCCGACAAAGCACAAAAGGATTCTATCAGCATGAGGTCTTGTAGTCTTGCCGACCCATTTTGTCACACCGATATATTGCTTCATCGGTGAGAGAATGATATTGTCTCAGCGACAAAAGTGAACTTATGGAGATTTCTCACCGAGACATAAGGTGTCTATGGGACGTCTCACTGAAAAGAGAATGATACAGCGACACATGTGAAATGAAAGAATACATATCGGTGAGACACAGTGCAATCTGTGAAGCATCTTCCCAACATCACAAGGTCACAGTGAAGCGAATGAGACAAAAGGATACTTCTTGGTGTAACATTGAGGATCGGTATGACTACAAAAAGGTCTCACCGAGGTCTAGTGGTTTCAGGGTAAAGTTCCCCTTTCGTGGTGATGTCCTGCTGATACAGTGAAGTCTCGACAACACGAGAATGATATCCCCATAAGTCTGCCCGATAGAAGGAGGTCCCACTGATAGTTTGAGCTCGGTGATAATTTTTCCTTCAGAAGGAGGTCTGGCCGACTAGCAGAGGGGCTCACCAAAGGGTCGGTCTTCGATATAACATGAAGGGCTCGGGGGGATGTCTTGTCGATATGGGATTGTCTCAGTGACATGATCTCAGCTCGCCCAAGGGTTATCCCTTCACCATAATATCCTGCCAACTATGAGAGGTCTCCCCGAAGTAACCTGAGCTCTCGGGAAAAAGAAGAGACTTTGGCGAAATGTCTCGGCAAAGGAAAGATGTCTCGCCGACATGAGGTAATATTGGCATAAGGTCTCGCCGATCCATCAGAGTCTCAGTGAAACAGAGGTGTCATTGGAAGGATCTTGCCGAGAAAAGGATGGCTTCGGCAAAAGTCTCACCGACAAAGTGAACTCTTGCCAAAATAAAATGGCATCGGCAAAGAAAAATTTCATTTCCATGAGGTCTCGGCGAGTAGGAGATGTCTCACCGATAGGATGTGCCTTCGGGGAGAGTGAAGGCATTCGGAAAAATGTCTGGGCGACTTTGAAATGTCCCAGTGAAAGAAAGAGTCTTCGATGATGGGGCATGAGTTCGGGGTAAGGTATCCCTAGAACGAAGAAGTCTCCCCAAGATGGAGTGTGCTCAGCGAGAAAAGAGAGAGAACATCGTCATGAAATCTCACCGACCCGATAGGGTCTCACCTAAAGGAAATAAGCTCAGGGAGAATAGAGTGATATCGCCAAAAGGTCTTCCCGACTGATGGAGGTCTCCTCGACATAAAAAAAATGGGCTTGTCAAAGAATTCTGAGCCTCGCCATGAAGTCTCATCGACCCGGTAGGGTCTTGCCGATGGTTGTTTGGATATCGTTATAGCTTTTTTCTCTTGCCATGAAATCTTTCCGACTGTCATAGGATACGCTGATAATTGTTAGGAGGAAAAATCACATTGGGGAGACACGATTAGTGTCTCACCAACAGGCGATTTAGGATGGACCACTTTTGACTTCTTAGGAATCTGGCGTGGTGTTTGTTCACCTAATTGAAAGGAACTAAAAGTGGGTCATGGACTGATTGACTACCTCTGTGAAGGAAGACTAACAGAATGCAAACGATATGGACTCCTTCTGAGATCAAAAGGCGATGGATCAGCTTGGGTGATGATGTTCAGACCTAAAGGGAGGCCCGATGATGCTTCCAGAAGATGGTCAACATGCAGAAAAGTTTGGAACATGAAGGAGGCCAAAGGAAAGAAGCAACCATGACTCACAGGGACAGTTGTAGTGACCACTAGCAGGGGTGGATCGGTATTAATGGAAAAATGCTTTAGAGCATTCAAGGCAGGTTGCAAGTGAGTTCGATTATGGACACAGAGACAGAAGAGTTAATGCTGTAGCTACAAAAGATTTGAAGGCTTCTCCTAAGGTCAGGCTGTCACCAACATGGACAACAAGGCTTCACATTGAATGTAGCATTCACTCTCTTCAGAAAGATCTGAGAGCTGACCCTCCTAAAAGTAGATATTTTGGTAAACCCTAAGACAGGGGACAACACATTCTTTTCGGTACATTATGTATATATGGCATTCTTGCCTCTTTATAAAGGATATATAGAAGTAAAAGTTAGAAAAATTAGTTAGTAGAAATAGAGGAGATAGAGCTGTGTCTTGGTTCTTGCAATGAGAGCTTCTTTTGTCTTCTTAGTTAGGAGTTAGATTCAGCAGAAGCCTGTAATGTATCTTTCTAGTTTTATTAGTATATATGGAAGCCAGTTGGAGTCATGGATTTTCTGTACACTGGTGATTGTGCCAAATGTGTAAATGTTGCTTATCTGTTTCACTAATAGTAGAAGCAACTAGATTAAAATCTACTTTAGATTGTGTTTCAAAATGTTGTTTATCTTGGTTTAATCATCAGATTTGAGAAGCTTCCAAGGACTGAAGTCTTATTTTATGTTTTTTTTAAATGGTAACTTACAATCTGTTAAAATTAGCACTGTGAATGAATGAAACTGTGTGTCAATCACAAGTTAATTTTTTTCTACAGTTTTAGTTAGGAATTCCTTTAAAGGTGACAAGTCTGGTTAAGTTGGATTAATTAACATTCTTTTATGTTCCAAAGCTCTGCTCAATCTTTTTATGTTTCTTTAAAAACCCTGGTTAGAGTAGGCTTAAGTTTATGTTTGATCTCAGAATAATCCAGAAGCTCAACACTAGTAGGCCCCTTGAATATTACTATTACATTGACCACTGAGCAACATCAGCATAGTTGAGAACCAACTACAAAGACCTTGGGAGCTAAGGCATCCATGTGATGTCTTTCTCTTTCAGGAGAAAAAAAATAGCAATATTTTTTTTGCATGTTGCTGTGCTATTTCGCCAATCAATAGAAACTAGCGCTAGAAGGAGGGCCGCCTTGAGCAATTTTGGATCATTGTGAGTTGGAGTGGGTTAGATCTTGGAAAACCCAACTATAATGGGGAACCTTTTGTATACACCGAGACTTGTCCATGAAATCCCTAGTCATTTGTATGGTAGGCTTCCTTTATTTTTCCCTAACACTGGGAAAAATGCTTCTGAACATGTCGAAACTTGCAGGCGTGTATTCATTTTTCTCCAGATTCAGCATCAGGATATCATTTGCTAGTTATTTTCAAAACACTTCAAGGTGCAACGAGGAAATGGTATGATAATCTTCCACCAGAATCTATTTATTCATGGATAGAGTTAGAAATCTTATTCTTAGATCAGTTTGATCCTCATGCTCTACACCCATTACATGAATTTGCAGCTACGAAAAGGATACCATTAGAACACATTTATCAATTTAATCACAGATTTTTGTTTATGTATCAAAGGGTTCAATCTTTAGATTTGGTTGTTGATGATCATGTACTGATAGAAAATTATTATTGGGGTTTAAGCCCCTCATTTGCAACCAAAATCAGATGTTGTGGTGAGGCTACATCCTTGCATGATGCATTGAACAAAGCTCTCTTATTGGCACAATTTGGAGGTGACACTAGATATTCAAATAGCCAAACTCAGGATTATAATCCTCTTGTGCTTGCAAACTGCCATCATCTGTAGCCTTATGCTACTTCACCCACCATCCCTACCCAGGCGCAATTGGATGAAGCAACAATTGTTGGTTTGGATTTTCATTTTTATAGAGAAGCCGCAATGAGCCATGCATGAAAACTTTGAAGATTTTTAAAGTTTTCTTGAAAGCTTCCAGCCAATAGAATAAAAGAATTAAAACTTCTTTTTCCTCCTATTCAAATGTTTAAGAAATTAATTCCCTAAAATCATCTTGAGATATGTCAAAATGTTTTAAATATAAACATTTAAAACATTAGAACTAGGCAAAAATTTAATTCTGCCTCTAAGCCAAATGGAGAAATTTATTGCAAGAAAACCAAGACACTTGGAGCCATGAAAATTTGTGTAGGATAATAATAAATTATTTAGAGAAAACCCATTTTCTCCAATTTTCCCAGCCATCAAAATTTAGGTACCTCCTTTGTAAATTGGCCCCTAGGACATGTTCGCTGTAACAAATGTACATTTTCTACAATTTCACCTTCAATCATCAACCTTCAAAAGATATTGAAAGTCAAAGTTGACCTCGTTGAAACACTACCAAAAATACCAATGCAAAACTAAACAAATTGCATTTGGTTTTGGCCTCGTAAAAATAGCATATGAGATCATGAGGCTCTGAAACTAGACTAGGGAGTACACTTTGGTATGGAGAATGGAGAGAAACAATCTGTTTGTCTTGGAAATCATCCAGTTGCAAAATATAAGCTCAAATAGGAGGCTACTTCGCAAAACAAAAAATTGCAAACAACAGAAAAGTGCCAAAACCCTCTATCTTCGCTTTTCAAAACACTATCAAAACTCGTCATGGGAAGCAAGAAAATGATAAGCACACTCACATATGACACATGAGTGGTTCTAAAAATTGGTTTTGCACAAAAATAAATAGGCTCCAAATTATGACCTTCCAAAGTAGGTCACTTAAGTAGATTCTTCAGGGGTGTTTCTGAGAGTGCAGAGGCAAAATTTTGATAGGGGCATCTCAAACTTGCAAAATTTGAGAGTGCCATCAGTGGCTTCGACTGGGGATGTATGCCCCCTGTGGGCATAGCAAGAATCCATATCTTTGGAGAGTAGACCAAATGCTGAGTCCAATGGGTGTTCTGAAACTGCTCCCTTATTCAACTTCTTTTGCAACTTCATTTGGTGATGCCAGGCCACCAAATGAAAAGGGAGAGTCTATATTTACCTCTGTCAAACACTAATCTATCAAAGGACTTGATCTCCCTCAACTCATGTTTGTCTCTATCACACCACAACGACATGAGTGACTTCATACTTGCAAACACCAATGGTAGGCTGCCTTCATACAAGTGGATATCTGCTCCTTGTTTGACTCCATTGTCAACAAGTGGCAACCAAATAAAATAAGCCACATCACTATCCATTTCCCCATTTTTTGATTTCATATCAAATGGAAAAATTTGAGGATAGGGGTCAAGACCACAAGAAAACATAGATGATCATATTCACTAACCCCCTCATAATGATCATACTCAGAAGAGATATCATGGATGAAAATTAACATGTAATCCACTTGTGTGTTGAGAAAATATTTCTCATATGTCTGTATCTTCTCCAACTGAGTTGCATCATAAATTAGTTTGTCACCATCCAAGCACCACAACCCAAACACATTATCATGTGTTGTAAGATTCTAAAAATCAGATTTGTAAACACCAAAAGCACTTTCATCTTCATTCAAATTATGGCACTCAACAAAAATGTCAACATCCAATGCACAAGCAATGATTTCTATCTTAGGTTCATTATTCAAACCACTAAGAAATTCCATTTGGCATGTCTCAAAGAAAAAATCAGATAATTCAGAATGTAACCGTGAGTCAAAAATTTCACATTGATCTTTCAAAACATGTTTAGTATCTGAATCATCTTGAATACTATCACTTTTAGGACTAACATGGTTAGAAAAATACTTTCATGTGCACTAGCCGTTGATAGGTAGAGTGACCCATGTGCCATAGACTCACTATTATCTGAGACTAGCCTACTACCAATAGAGCTATAATCTTCATTCTCTTTCTCACCGATGCATTCCTCATTCAAAGAAAACATGTGCATTTGCACACTACTAGGATGAGAGAGATCATCAAAGAAAGACCCATATTCAATCTCATACTGATTGACCTAACATCCATTATCATTTGCATCATATGGCTGCTCCATACATTGATCAAAAGGTTTTGCAATGTCAACACAAACTAAAAATCTATCAAATTGTTTCACATCATCAATGGGTGATAATGCTGATCCTAGATCCCTGTGTTTGTCATAATGCACAACTTGATTATTGAAGAACGAACTCCTTCCTTCATCAATAAACACCTCATCATCCTTTTTATCTACAACAAAAATTTCCACCTCTGCTTCATACAAGCAATCATGGGAAGTTGGGTCATCAACATCTTCATAACTTCCAGCACTATGTTCATGATCAACAAATTGAATACACATATGCTCATCTCCAAATTCTTCATTATTAATAGAATCAACATGCTCCATTGATACAAAACCCAAACTACATTCCAAGTTCCCATAAAATGCAATTGGATCATTCAATTGTGGACAAGTGACATCAAGAGCATCTACACCATTGCACTCTTCAAGTGAGGAGTATGCTTCCATATCATCTTCAGAAAAGCAATCACAATCTATAGAGGAGCAATCAGAAATATCAACCTCATCATGATTTTCATCACAAGAAAAATCATCAGTACACAAACCATGTTCAAAATCTTCAGAACGAATTCTCGAGGTTGCACTTTCAGGATCATGATCACTAATTTGTAATGAAATATCAACAGCACATACATTGTAATCATTGGTCACAACATGACATGGAGTAACACCCAGTATCTCATTTACTTCTCCATCATCTAAGGTATCACAAGAGAAGCATTCTTTCCTATTTACTTTGTTGTCACCCCATGTATCTTCATATTCATCATTGTTGTAAGGATCTGCAGATGTGTTGATTATAATCTAATTACAATGTTCATCTTATGGTATAGGACAATCTGGATGTTCATCTTCTGACATATTCTCTTCACTTTTTTGCATTGCTGTCTGGTTTTTCTCAAGAGGACAGTTGTTACCTCCATTTTGAGAATCCACATTTTGTGCATAACGACATTTAGCTAATTCTACAATATTTATCCAATTAGGGACTTGATAAAAGCTATGAGGCTTTAATTCCTCTAGAAAAGTACTTAGCCTAGATTCATAAATCTCACAGAACAAATCAATGCACATGGACTCTTCAAGTCTGAAATCTTTGGGAAATTTCAACAGAGCATCCAAAAAAAGTTGAGAACAAATCATGTAGTGATTCTCCTTTGAGTCTCTTCATTTGAGATAATCCTTGAACAAAAGATGTTTGATCAACATTGCTCAAATTTTGATGACATTTAACATGGATCTCACTATGTCCTGCATGTTGTGATGATGGAGAAATCAGAGTAGCAACATTACCATCTTGACAAGCACTTTCATTATATGATCCACGAGTTATATTTGCATGAGATGCGTGAAGAAGACCAACACTCACAACCCTATGCCCTTTCATCATTGAATATCTCAAATTGTTCTCAATATCCATGGAAATTTGATATGATTGGTGCAGGGTTGTGGGCTCCTTGTCTCTTAATAGGTAACTCATCTTACTATAAAATGAACCAAGATAGACAACCAAACAATCAACATCATTAGGTTTGATATTCTCAGGGATGTCTCTTATTATTCTTGAAAATCTAAGATTAAAAGTGGGAACTAACTCGTCTTTTCCTTTCTCCATGTTCATGAACTTCTTCCTTATCAAGATAGGATCAATCCTTTCACCAAATTGCTCCATGAACAACACTTTGAACTCCTCCTAGCAATATATAAAAGATGCTAGTAAATAAGAGAACCAATCTCTTGCATCTCCTCTTAAGGATTGAACAAACAACCTCATGATCACATCTTAATGATTCACCTCATAGTCATCCATCACATTGATGAATTCTTGCAGGTGTTTATGTGTTGATTCAGACTTATCACCAATGAACCTTGGTAATTTATCTCTGACCTTAGCTAGAATGACATTCAAATAACTCAAAATATCACTGAAATTGATGGCTTTGCACCTTCCAATGTTGAAATTTCTTTGACAATCTGGCTGGGGCTAGTCACAAACCATGGTTGAACCAGGAACCATGCTAGGATGCATAGATTGATGCATTTTGACATATCTCTTTCAAATTTCACATATCAACAATATAGTTGATCATTCATTACCCTATTTCTAACTTTCAACATGATCTTAGAATATCTCAATGCATGATTCAAATAAATTAATGCCTAAGATGTATTTAGTGGGCATATTTAAAACACAAGCATACTTTCAACATAATACATAAGCTGCAAATTACAAATCAAAAGTATGCAAACTCAATCTTACTATTCTTTCCCTTTCTTAGTGCTAACTCACTTAATAGGGAACCAAATTTCTATTCATCAAGACTTGCAAATATGGTTTTCCTACAAAAGTTCTTGAAAACCAAAAGTGAAGAATACCCAGAAACATTGTAGCTGCTACAAATTGTTCTTCCTGACTGGAAATATTGTAGATCTGGAACTTTTCTTCAAATCTTCAACATGTTCTTTTGACAGAATCACCACCTCCCTTTGTGGAGGACTGAACTTCAAGTAATATGAAGCTCTTTAACAGATAAATTTATTTTTGAGCTCATTTCACTAGCAGAGCACCACAGATCATGAAAGTGTTAGGTTCATTGCAACAAACTCTTTCTCCAGGGTCGAATTCTTCAACATTTGAACCAAATTCAAAATGGTAAATAACTGGATCAATGCAAATGATATGACTTTGTAATAGAACAGTCTACAACTAGAGATTCTCAAATTCTCCCTAGCAGAGTTGCCATTCTATTGGCTCTTTTAAATACCAACCAGCTCTTCAGGGTAGCCTATGGATTTTCCAATTCCAATGGTCAACAACCTTAAAGAGGGTGGGCTAGTGAATGAGAGAAAGCAAATAAGCTTTCCTCCTGCACTTCGGGCTTTGCAAGACATGAGAGGGTAATCCCAAAATGTATTTATAACCTTCCTTCAACTAATTTCCATATTCATTGCATATTAAGCAAGTGTATTCTCATTTGATGTTGAATAGATGAAATTCTTCAAGAAATTGGCTTTTCCTTGAGAGAATTTAAACATCTATAACTGAGAATATCAAATACCACAACAGTAGGTTGATTGAAAAGTGTATTTATGAAATTTGTTCTAAAATTGAAAGACTAGAAGTGAGAATAGTGTATGCAAAAGTCAAGACTAGTGCCATATCTAAGGGTCGGGAGTCAGAACATAATGAATTGAACTACAAGACAGATTTAATTTTGAACATCCATACTCTTTGCAATTGCCTTATAATTTACAGATTAACACCCAACCTCCTGTGACTACTTACCAAATCCACATGACATAAGTATGAATTTATGACTTAACCAAATCATTTAACCCAATCCATTAGATGAAAACACCAATTAAATCATACATCATAGTGAAAGACTAAGACAATTAATGAATAGATTCTTGATCCAATTCCATTAATAATTCATGTAAAATGTTGAAATGGAGAGACAACAGGCTTGGGAGATTAGCATTTCTACTCAGGTATGCTCAGAAGCCACATAATTAACTAAATTCACTAGTTCTACTGAAAACTCTAAGACATGGACTGTACATGCATTTTTAGTGTTCTTCATTTGCACAATTTTGATCTAGACTCCAACCAAAGACCCCTACCAAACAACCCTGAATTCTTTTTATAGTAATAAGGAGGAAAAACAAGCTTCAGGTTGTTGGAATTTCATTTTATTTCATTTTCCTTCATTTTAGAATAATTTCAATTGCATTTTGCACCCAAGCGGTTATATTTTCACCTTCAAAAAATAAAATATTTTCTTTACAATGAAACCATTCAACTTTACTTTCCTCTGCGCTCCATTTTATCTCCAACAGATAAAAATTTCTTGCTCTAATGATAAAATATTTAATTTAATTTCCATTAGTCCCTTTTTACACTTCTCATATTTAAAAAAGTATGTCCCATTAAAAAAAAATATTACAAGCCCCTAATCTCCTTCATCAGGCTACTCTTACTATTTTCCTATTTAAAATGGAGGCCTTTTTAAAATGTTTGTTGGGCCGTATATCTTACCTCATGGCCAAACCTGGAAATAAAAATTTTCCCATTCACATGGGCCAACCATTCTTTATTCACCCCATATCGTGCAACTCTCATGCATCACTGGTTTTCACGAAAGATGGGAGAACTTACCCGTGATGGGTGATGAGCACCATCACTCATCGCTGGTTCACTTGGAACAAAGGAACAAGAACAAGTGATGGGTAATGAGAAAGAAACCCTAATCTTCTCCTTTGTTTCTTCATTCCGTTGCTCATGGCTCCCTGCTTGAATTTTTTTGGTTGCTCTATAACTTCTCCATGGCGGAAGTCCCTTGTATTTGTGGAGAAATTTTCATTGCCCATTGATTTGTCCATCCACCTAGCCAACATAGCAGTTGCCAGAGCGTCCTTAATCATTTCTTGGTCTCTGCAAACACTCTACACTATAGCCCTTATAGCTGTCTTAAACCTGGTGTTTACAGTTTCTTTGGGTTTCCTTTTTGCTTGGTATGATGGCAATCTTTACAACATGAGTACCTCCCTCACTGCGTAAGGAGAACAATGGTAGAAGTTGTGGAATATGGAATTACATTTTCCAAAAGCATTTGCTTGAATAATTTCTTAAGCCTTTTCAACAATTCCCCTTCTGTGGAGTGTGCACACATTCATTTTGTGCATATGTTGGGCATGACATTCACTGGTAAATTCCTTCTCATGTGTCCCAGATTTTCAAATCCTCACCTCTATTTTTCTATGCTTGGATGGATGTCAATGTTGTTCAAACATTGATGGTTTTATCTCTTGTATGTCCATCGCTTGAGAACAAACTATTGTTGGTTTGGATTTTCATTTTTACAGAGAAGTCGCGATGAGCCATGCGTGAAAACTTTGAAGATTTTCAAAGTTTTTTTGAAAGCTTCCAGCCAATAGAATGAAAGAATTAAAACTTCTTTTTCCTCCTACTCAAATTTTGAAGAAATTAATGCCCTAAAATCATCTTGAAATATTTCAAAATGTTTTAAATATAAACATTTAAAACATTAGAACTAGGCAAAAATTTAATTCCGCCTATAAGCCAAATGGAGAAATTTATTGTAGGAAAATCAGGACACTTGGAGCCATGAAAATTTGTGTAGGATCATAATCAATTATTTAGAGAAAACCCATTTCCTCCAATTTTTCTCAACCATCAAACCGAAAAAAGAAATGGGTTGTGTTGGCACTCTATATTTTTTGCAAATTTGAGATGCCTATTTCAAATTTTTGCCTTTGCACTTTTAGAAGCGCACCTTATGAATTTTCCTGGATGGCCTACTTTGAAGGCTCGTAATTTGATGCTTGTTGTTTCCCAAGCAAACCCCACGTGTGAACCCGCTTATGTGACCTATGTGAGTATGTGTGTCAGTTTTCAGCTTCCCGTGATGAGATTTGTCAGGGTTTCAAAATGTGAAGCTGGAGGGTTTTGTCACTATTTTGCAGTTTGTAAACGTTCAGTTTTGCAAAGTAGCCTTCCGTTTGAGCCTATATTTTGTAATTAGTCGACTATCAGGTCAAAATGATTGTTGTTCTATGATCTCCATACCTAAATGACCTCATGTGCTAGTTTTTAGAGTCTCATGATGAGATTTTCTATTTTTAGTAGGCCAAAACCAAATGCAATTTCTCCAGTTTTTCATTTGCATTGTTGACGGCCTTTTAGAGAGGTCAAATTTGATTGTCGATATCTTTTGATCAGTAATGATTCAGGAAAATCCTTCTTGCACACATGTTCCATGTACCCAAATGTGCTTATGTTTCAAATGGCAAGCCTTCAAGAGTTGATTTGATATTTTTGCAACAAGGTGATCTCGTGTGTTTTAACTGGTTCAAAACAGCTAAATTTGCAGAAAAGTTTGAGAGGGAAACTTTGAGGTTCAATAACTTTCACCTCATGATATTTTTTACTGAGTCATCTATTGTATTCAAATCTCTGAACTGATGTCTACACGTCTGCAAGTTTTCTTGGCTCCAGGAGGTCGTTTGCTTAGTTTTCAAAGCCAATTCAAAAGCTAATTTAGCCAGTTTTCACCATTTTCCAAAAGTGCCAGAAAGCAGATTTTAGTGAAAACCCATTTTGTGTTTTTACTTCTGATGCACTCAAAAGCAGTGACAGATGAAATTAAGCTTGAGAGTTTTTTGAAAATGAATTTTTTTTAGCTGGGCCCCCATGGAGACCTGACATGCTTTGCACATGTAAAGGTAAAATTTTAAAATTGTTGTATTGTGCATAGGGTTGTTTATCTTTCCAATCCCTCAAAATACACCAATGTGGTATTTCAAATGACCACTAAACTGTGGAGTTCTTTGCTCAAGCTATGGAAGCAGGCTGGTGTGGGAAGGAAAATATGATAGAGAATGGTTTCTCATTGGATGTCCCATGGGATAAAATCACAAGCACTTTTAATCTTGCTATGCTTTTCTAAAAAACTGCATAACACTCAAAAAGAAAATTTGCTATATACAATATGGGTTCAAGTTTCTTGATTATGCGAATGCACAAGTAATTAGGCAGATGGTTGTTTGATTGCCTAAATTTTATGGAGCCTTGACTCAAGGATGGGTGAGATCCAGTTGGTCCTTGATGTGATTGAAATACATTCAGAATGAATACAAGTTCATTAATTGAGAATGGTAATCAAGGGATGGCAGCATGTTTTATGAAGGAAAAATTTAAAAGAGAAATGACCTTAGTACGCTAAAAGAAGGAAATTCTTAAAGTAAAAACCTTCAGATTATAAGTTTAAAGCATACAAAACAGCCAAGAAAGCTTTAATACACAATGAACTAGCGGATGAGGGGATCAATTTCATATTGCAAGGGAGGCAATTAAAATGAGTTTGTTTTAAAAGAGACCATAGGATCTTTCAAGGAAAATGGAACTGGTAGCAATATCAAATAGCTAGGAGAAAATAAATGCCACCGCATAGAATGAACAGTTGAAAGGTTTTTAGAATCTTTAAAGAAAACACAATAAAGAGGAGACTCTTGCATGAGAAATACACAAGGGATTTGATGAAAAGATCTCTTAAGGCATTAAGTGAATGGACAACGCACAAAACAAGAATAATAAAAATCCTTTGGAAAATGTCAAACAAGTGCAACTGGCAGTGAATGCCATGCCCTGTTGAAGAATATATGTAAAAGATATGTTGAAAAGGCTTTAAAAGATTTGTAAAAAAAGTGGAAAGAGCTTGTTGCCTGCTCTAGTCAAGATGAGATGCCATGGTCAAAGGAACTCAGTGAATGACTATTCAAAAGATTTTTAAAACTATCAGACAAAGGAAAATGGTCGAGCCTGTTGAAGAGGATTTTTGAAACTTTTAAACAAAATACCCACATACAAATGCATCTGGAATAAACTACCAACAGTTTAGAATGATATGCACCAAATTGGTTTGTTGAAAGGATCTACAAACATTCAAACAGATGCATGGAGGGGCGCCAATGCATTGAGAAATCTAGAACAGGGTATTTACATCCCTCAAAGCATAGACAAGGCACGATGTTTGCACATAACTAGAATGTTGAAAAGACTTATAAATTCCCAAAACGCTGAGAGTGGGGATGCCACCATATGCAAAGCGGTTTGTTGAAAATGCTTGAGTAACTGGAACAAAAATGTAACTGGAAGAATGACAAACTGATGCAGGACATGGATAGCCATAGTGCAAGGTTTGAGTATCTAGCAAAGAACAATGAACATGAAGTATTATTTTAGATTCCATTCACTCACCATGCATAGATAAATTAAAAAAAGCTTTAGAAGCTTAAGCAAATAAGATGCAAGATGCACAAAATGTCTATTAAAAAGCTTTGAAGCTGTCAAATGCCAAGGAGCTTGAAGAATACCAGTGAATGAAGAAATTAGTGATGGGCATGTGCGAGATAAATGGATATGGTCTTCAAAATTTTTAAGAAGACTGACGGATGCGTACAAAATGAGTGAGAAGCCATGAAACCTACAAGAACTGTCGCCATGAATGAAATAAGCAGAGCACACATGAAGAGCAGAGCTTGAGCAAGTGACGAAGAGTTAGGGAAAAAAACTTGAAACAAGATGCATATTTGAAATCAATGGAGGAGATTGAAGATCACAACCCAGCCTCATCCTCACCGTTCCCCGCTATTTCGTAATCAAAAGCTGCTTACTCTTTAAAAGCCGCAAGATTGCGAGCTACTGCCATGTGGCACATGGGTCCCGGGAGGAAGAGTAAAGGCGTGATAATATTTTCCCCATGAATTAATTAAATAATATCTCCGTTCATTTCTTTAAAAGGAAAAAATATTTGCAAGTAAGTGTTGCTCGCACAGGTGTTGGGAATAAATGTGGTGGGCACGAGGAATAAATTTTTAATTTTCTGGATGATAAGTTTTAAAATGAATGGTTTCACTTTGGAGAAGGTGAAATGTGGGTGAAATAAAATATTTTATTCACTCGAAGTGAATAAAATAAAGTGCAGCTCCAATCTATGAAGGGAAAAAAAAGAGTAAGAGGTAGAGATAAATGTTTTCATAGGGAAAACAAAGAAAGTTTCATGGGCAGGGTGAATTTAATATTCACTTTACAAGTAAATGAGGAATGTTTTAAATGAATAATTTAAAATATAAAGTGCAAAGGGGAATGTTTTACTTTGACAAAGTAAAATACAGTGCAACATAAAGGCTTTACAAGTGTTTTCACAGGAAAATAGAAATGAAGGCATTTTTCACTCAGCTAGTAAATGAGTTTTGAATTTATCATGCGGCAAAATTTTTTGTTGCTTCACAATAGACAACAAAGGAAAATGAAGAGGAAAATTTAGTTGGAAGAGAGATGAGAGATGCTTTGAGCAAATTTGTTAAGCAACGAGAGAGAATTTTCCAGATTGCATCTACGGATTAGATTGATCTTAGGGCTACTTCTATTTATCTTTTATTCTCTTTTTCTCTCATTGTGAAAGAAGGCTAGGATTCCAATTTTTGAAAGCTTTGCAAGTTAGGCAGAAGCTCTGGGTAGAATTGTATAGCTGGGAGAAATGTTATTGAGTCAATAAATCTAAAAGTGCCTGTTTTGAATTGTGCTCTCATGTTTATATTTTAGCTGATAATTGTCTCCATTTATGAGATGTATTACTTTTTTGGATTCAATAATAAGATTATCTGAGTCTTTTCATGCACATTTTCTACATTAGAGTGATATAAGTTGTTTCCTTCTATTCTAAGAATAATGTAATTGCTTTAATAAAGCACAAGTTACATTTATTATTGCCTTTTGTTCAAAGGATAGTGTAATTGCTTCAGCATATGTGACAAAAGTACTATGTTTCAGGTGGATTCATAAGAAGAGTTATCAGATAAAACTTCAGTGGTCTGGTTGTCATAATGTGATAACATTTGCAAGGATATTCATAACATGTTCAACATTGAAGGATGAATGCTGGTTATATGACTCTATAGCCCATTTTCTGGCACTGGTCAAGTGTTATACTTCTGTTGTTTTCAACTTGGTCCCAAATCTTCAAAATTAAGAATCATTTTAAATCCCTATGTGTTATAGTGTTGTAGTTATCTCATGCTCCAAATAGTTGATATTACTGATGAACAACCAATTCTATTTAACATTATCCTATTTTGTTGAGCTATCAAATGAGATTATCTATTAAGCAATATTTTGTTATGTATGTGTTTTAATTTGTTGATATTGCTAAACGAATCACCCTCTAGGTTCCTACAGAGCCCAAAGTGTAGGAGCTCTTTAAAATCCTTGTCAGTTGGTCCAGGTCGTTCGAGCTGCCCTTGATTAGAATTGGCAATTCCATAGGTAGATTAGAAGACCATCCTGGTTAGTAGTAAAACAAAACCAACAAAATGGCGACTCTGCTGGGGAGAATTTGAGAAAATTCTCATTGAAGAATCCAGAAATAGAGTCATATCATTTGCATAGAGTCATATTATTGTTTTCCATTTTGAATTTAGTTCAAATAATGAAGGATTTCAAGCCTGGAGAGATAATTGTTGCAATGAACCTGATTATTTTATGATCTGTGGTGCTTTGTTGGTGAAAGGAACTCAAAAAGAAAATTACATGTGAAAGAAATTCCTATTGTTCGAAGTTCAGTCCTCTACAAATAGAGGTGGCGACTCTGTTACAAGAACCTGATGAAGAGGTGAATACAGTTCCAGATCTACAATCAGAAGACAATGTGCAACAACTGCAACATTTCTAGGTATTCTTCATCCTTGGTTTTCAAGAAAATTGTATATGAAAACCATATTTGAACATCTTAGAATAAACCTTGCTTCCCTATTGAGTGATTAGCACTAAGAGAGGGAAAGGAACAATATATTTAGTTTGCATACTTTTGAATTGTAATTTTTAGCTTATGTATTATGCTGGAAAAGTATGCTAGTTTTTAAGTTTTCCTATTAAATAGATCTTAGGCATAGATGCATTTGCATTATGTATTGTAACATTATAAGATCATGATAAAAGCTAGACATAGGGCAAATGAATGATCAACTTTAGAGTTGATATGTGAATTGTGAAATAGGCATGTTAAAATGCTTCAATATATGCATCCTAGTGTGGTTCCGGATGGAACCATGGTTTGTGATCAGTCCCAGCCAAATGGTCAAAGAAGTTTCAGCACTGGAAGGTACAGAGCCATCAATTTTAGTGGATTTATTGGTTACCCAAATGACATTCAAGCTAAAGTCAGAGATAAGTTACAGAGATTCACTGGTGACAAGGCTGAATCAGCAAATAGACATCTCCAAGAATTCAGTAATGTGATGGAAGATTATGAGGTTGATTATGAGGATGTGATCATGAGATTATTTGTTCAATCCTTAAGAGGAGATGCAAGGGAATGGTTCTCCTATATTCCAGCATCCTCCATTCATTCGTGGGAAGAGTTCAAGGTAGTGTTCATGGAGCAATTTGGAGAAAGGATTGATTCTTTTTTGATAAGGAAAAAGTTCATGAACATGGGAAAGGGAAAATATGAGTTAGTCCCATCTTTTAATCTCAAATTTTCAAAGATCATAAGAGAGATTCCTGAAGACATAAGACCAAATGACGCTGAATGTTTGGTTGTGTACTTGGGAGCATTTGATAAGAAGATGAGTTTCTTATTGAGAGACAAAGAGCCTACAACCCTGCACCAAGCATATCAGATTGCTATGGATATTGAGAAAAAATTAAGATACTCAATGATGAAAGGACATAGGGTTGTGAGTGTTGGTCATCCCAATACATCTCATGCATATAGAACACATGGAGCAAATAATAGAAGTCCTTGTCAAGATGCTAATTTTGCTGCTTTGATTTCTCCATCATCACAACATGCAGATTATAATGAGCTTCATGCTAAACGTCATCAAGATTTGAGCAATGTTGATCAATCATCTGTTGTTCAAGGATTGTCTCAAATGAAAAGACTCAAAGGAGAGTCATTACATGATTTATTTTCAAGGTTTTTGAATGCTTTGTTGAAGATTCCCACAAACTTTAGACCTAAAGATTCAGTGTGCATTGACTTGTTTTGTCAGATCTGTGAGTTTGGGCTGAGTACTTTATTAGAGGAGTTAAAACCACATAGCTTCGATCAAGTTCCTGATTGGATAAGGATGGTGGAATTAGCCAAATGTGGTTATGCGCAAAATGTAGATTCTCAAAATGAAGACAACAACTGCCCTCTGGAGGAAAATCAAACAACAATGCAAACAAGTGAAATGGATATGGCAGAAAATGAAGTTCCATGTTGTATGGATGAAGATGAATAGTGTAATCAACTTACAATTAGAACATGTGCAAATCCCTGCAATAGTGAGGAAAATGATGACACATGGGATGATGACAGAGTAGGTATGCAAGAATGTTTCTCTTGTGATATCTTAGGTGATGGAAAAGTAAATGAAAAACAAAATGCTATGCCATGTCATGATGTGATTAGTGATTACAATGTATGTGTTGCTGATACACCATTACAAAGCAGTGATTATTATTTTGAAGGTGTAGCCTCGGGCATTTATTCCGAATATTTTGAGCATGTTCCATGTAGCAATGAGTCTTCTTGTGATGAAAATTATTATGATGCTGATATCTTTGATTGCTCCTTTGAAGATTGTGATTGCTTTCCTGGGGATGATATGGAAGTATATTCCTCACTCGAAGAATACAATGATATAAATGCTCATGGTGAATACATAGAATGTGATTCAGATTCACTATCAGTAGAGAAAGCTCATTGTGAGAGTGATGCAAAATTTGAAAACAAACATGTGTGTGATCAATATGTCAACTCAAAACATAATGTTGAATATGGTGAAGATATTGATAAGTGTCCTTATGCCCCTACTCTTCATGGTTGTTTGTATGAAGCAAAAATGGAAAGGTTTGTGCTATGTGAAGAGCATGATGATGAAATAATGGATTATTTTTGGAATAATCAAGTGGCACACTGTGATATATATATGGATCTTAAATCAACATCATTATCCATTGATGATATTGAAGAGCTTGCTGATCCATATGACCATAAAGTTTCAAATTGTGTTGAAACTATAGAAACACTTGATCCATGTGTGGAGCCAAGGAGTGAGAATGATGGTGAATTTCATGTTGATGAGTGTGGAGTTGACTACAATTGCTTCCTGTTTGATCCTCCTGATCTTCAAAGTGTGAACAGTGATATGTTTCCATCCTATGTGAAAGGAATTTATGTGAAAGATAACGAAGATTCTAGTCATATTGCTAATGAGGAGTTTTCAACTAGTAATGAATCTTTCACTTTTGAGTCAACACATATATCAACTGACATTGCACATGAAGATACCAATGCACATGGTTGTCTTCCTGTTGTCCCTGTTGATATTGATTGCATGAGCCCTCACTTCAGGTATTTGGTTTTGAGTTGGATGATGATGACAAGAATGCAGCAAAATGTGTTCTCAAACCTGAGATGAGTGCATTTACTCATTCTTTGGAAGTAAATGTTGCATCTAATCCCTATCTCCATGATGCCAAGGTATATTCTAATATACCTGAAGCGAAGTGTCAAAAGATGTGCCTATGTTGCAGTGATTAGTATAAGGATGCTCCTGAATATGCATCTTTTATCTTTGAAATACGCCAAGATGATTTGCATGATACACAACAAGTTTTTTATGAGAGCTTTCAGTTTGATCTACAAACTAATTTTGATGTGCAAATTGATTTTGATGCCAATGTTTGTGATGTCGAAGATCAAATGGACTATGAATGCTTCTATTTCTCAATCCAAGAGATAAAGCATTTAGTGGAACATGACGATAAGATGACCAAGGTAAAATGTCACAATGATGATGATTTTTAGTCAGTGTTTGATTGCATGATGTAGTTTGGTAGAATAGTTGGTGACATTGGAAAGCACAGTGATATAGTGGGACATGTCGATGATCGAGCTAGTTTGGGGGCAGTTTATGACAATATTTTCAGATTTTCCCTAGGGAGAACAATAGAGAACAAAGTATTTGACAGAGGTAAATTCTGACTCCCCTTTTCATTTGGTGGCCTGGGGTCACTAGATGAAGTTAAAAGTGAAGATGAATAAAGGAGCAGTTTGAGGACACTTGATTGACTATGTTTGTTGGTCTACTCCCCAGAGATCTAGAATCTTGCTATGACCACAAGGGGCATACATCCCCAGTCGGAGCCACTGTTGGCACTCTCAAATTTTTACAAATTTGAGATGCCTATTTCAAATTTTTGCCTTTGCACTTTCAGAAGCGCTCCTGATGAATTTTCCTGGATGACCTACTTTGAAGGCTTGTAATTTGATGCCTGTTGTTTCCCAAACAAAACCCACTTCTAGACCCACTTATGTGACCTATGTGAGTATGTGTGTCAGTTTTTAGCTTCCCGTGATAAGATTTGTCAGGGTTTCAAAATGTGAAGCTGGAGGGTTTTGTCACTATTCTACAGTTCACAAACGTTTAGTTTTGCAAAGTAGCCTTCCGTTTGAGCTTGTATTTTGCAATTAGTCGACTATCAATTCAAAATGATTGTTGTTCTCAGATCTCCATGCCAGTTTTCAGAGTCTCATGATGATATTTTCTATTTTTAGCAGGCCAAAACCAAATGCAATTTCTCCAGTTTTGCATTTGCATTGTTGATGGCCTTTCAGAGAGGTCAACTTTGATTGTCAATATCTTTTGATCAGTGATGATTCAGGAAAATCCTTCTTGCACAAATGTTCCATGTACCCAAATGTGCTATGTTTCAAATGGAAAGCCTTCAAGAGTTGATTTGATATTTTTGCAACAAGGTGATCTCGTGTGTTTTAACTGGTTCAAAACAACTAAATTTGCAAAAAAGTCCAAGAGGGAAACTTTGACATTCAATAAATTTCACCTCGTGATTTGTTTTGCTAAGTTTTCATGGCTCCAGGAGGTCATTTGCTTAGTTTTCAAAGCCAATTCCAAAGCTAATTTAGCTAGTTTTCACCATTTTCCAAAAGTGTCAGAAAGCAAGTTTTAGTGAAAACGCATTTTGTGTTTTTACTTCTGATGCACTCAAAAGCAGTGAAAGATGAAATTGAGCTTGAAATTTGTTTGAAAATGATTTTTTTTAGCTGGGCCCACATGGAGACCCGACATGCTTTGCACATGTAAAGGTAAAACTGTAAAATTGTTATATTGTGCACAGGGCTTTTTTATCTTTCTAGTCCCTCAAAATACACCAATGTGGTATTTCAAATGACCACTAAACTGTGGAGTTCTTTGCTCAAGCTATGGAAGCAGGCTGGTGTGCAAAGGAAAATATGATAGAGAATAGTTTCTCATTGGATGTCCCATGGGATAAAATCACAAACACTTTTAATCTTGTTGTGCTTTTCTAAACAACTGCATAACACTCAGAAAGAAAATTTGCTATATACAATATGGGTTCAAGTTTCTTGATTATGCGAATGCACAAGTAATTAGGCAGATGGTTGTTTGATTGCCTAAATTTTATGGAGCCTTGACTCAAGGATGGGTGAGATCTAGTTGGTCCTTGATGTGATTGAAATACATTTAGAATGAATACAAGTTCATTAATTGAGAATGGTAATCAAGGGATGGCAACATGTTTTATGAAGGAAAAATTTAAAAGCGAAATGGCCTTAGTACGCTAAAAGAAGGAAATTACTAAAGTAAAAACCTTCAGATTATAAGTTTAAAGCATACAAAATAGCCAAGAAAGCTTTAATACACAATGAACCAGCAGATGAGGGGCTTGATTTCATATTGCAAGAGAGGCATTTAAAATGAGTTTTTTTTAAAAGAGACCATAGGAGCTTTCAAACAAAATGGAACTCGCAATAATATCAAATAGCTAGGAGAAAATGAATGCCACCGCATATAATGAATAGTTGAAAGTTTTTTAGAATCTTTAAAGAAAACACAATAAAGAGGAGACTCTTGCGTGAGAAATACACAAGGGATTTGATGAAAATATCTCTTAAGGCATTGAGTGAATGGACAACGCAAAAAATAGGAATGATAAAAAGCCTTTGGAAAATGTCGAACAATTGTAATTGGCAGTGAATGCCACACCCTGTTGAAGAATATAAGTAAAAGATATGTTGAAAAGCCTTTAAAAGCTTTCTAAAAAAAATGTGGAAAGAGCTTGTTGCCTACTCCAATTAAGATGAGACGCCATGGTCAAAGGCACTCAGTGAATGACTATTCAAAAGATTTTAAAAACTATCAGACAGAGGCAAATGGCCGAGCCTGCTGAAGAGGATTTTAGAAACTTTTAAACAAAATACACACATAAAAATGCATTTGGAATAAACTGCCAACAATTTAGAATGATATGCACCAAATTACTTGGTTGAAAGGCTCTACAAACATTCAAACAGATGCATGGAGGGGTGCCAACGCATTGAGAAATTTGGAACAGGGTATTTACATCCCTCAAAGCATAGAAAAGGTACGTTGTTTGCACATAAATGGAATGTTGAAAAGACTTATAAACTCCCAAAGCGTTGAGAGTGGGGATGCCACCTTATGTAAAGAAATTTTTTGAAAATGCTTGAAGCTCTCAAATGCCAAGGAGCTTGAAGAATACCAGTGAATGAAGGAATCAGTGATGGGCATGTGCGAGATAAATGGATATGATCTCAGCAAACTTTATGAAGATCGACGAATGCGTACAAAATGAGTGAGAAGCCATGAAACCTATAAGAACTGTTGCCATGAATGAAATAAGCAAAGCACGCATGAAGAGCAGAGCTTGAGCAAGTGATGAAGAGTTAGGGAAAAAAACTTGAAACAAGATGCAGATTGGAAATCAACGGAGGAGATTGAAGATCACAACCCCGCCTCATCCTCACCATTCCCTGCTATTTCACAATCAAAAGATGCTCAATCTTTAAAAACCGCGAGATTGCAAGTTGCTGCCACATGGCACGTGGGTCCTGGGAGGAAGAGTGAAGGCGTGATAATATTTTCCCCATGAATTCATTAAATGATATCTCCGTTCACTTTTTTAAAAGGAAAAAATATTTGCAAGTGTTGCTCGTATAGGTGTTGGGAATAAATGTGTTGGGCCCAGGGAATAAATTTTTCATTTTCCCAATGATAAGTTTTAAAATGAACGGTTTCACTTTGGAGAAGGTGAAATGTGGGTGAAATAAAATATTTTATTCACTCGAAGTGAATAAAATAAAGTGCAGCTCCAATCTACGAAGGGAAAAACAAGAGTAAGAGGTAGAGATAAATGTTTTCACAGGGAAAACAAAGGAAGTTTCATGGGTAGGGTGAATTTAATATTCACTTTACAAGTAAATGAGGAATGTTTTAAATGAATAGTTTAAAACATAAAGAGAAAAGGGGAATGTTTTACTTTGACAAAGTAAAATACAGTGCAACATAAAGGTTTTAAGAGTGTTTTCATGGGCAAATAGAAATGAAGGAATTTTTCACATAGCTGGTAAATGAGTTGTGAATTCATCACATGGCAAATTTTTTTGTTGCTTCACAATAGACAACAAAGGCAAATGAAGAGGAAAATTCTGTTGGAAGAGAGATGAGAGATGCTTTGAGCAAACTTGTTAATCAATGGGAGAGAATTTTCCAGATTGCATCTATGGATCAGATTGATCTTAGGGCTACTTTTGTTTTACTTTTATTCTCTTTTTCTCTCATTGTGAAAGAAGGCTGGGATTCCAATTTCTAAAAGCTCTGCAAGTTAGGCAGAAGCTCTGGGTAGAATTGTATAGCTGGGAGAAATGTAATGGAGTCATTAAATATGAAAGTGTCTATTCTGAATTGTGCTCTCATGTTTATATTTTAGCTGATAATTGTCTCCATTTCTGAGATGTATTACATTTTTGGATTCAATAATAATATTATTTGAGTATTTTCATGCACATTTTCTGCATTAGAGTGATATATGTTGTTGCCTTCTATTCTAAGAATAATGTAATTGCTTTAATGAAGCACAAGTTGCATTTATTATTCCCTTTTTTTCATAGGATAGTGTAATTGCTTCATCATATGTGACAGGAGTACTATGTTTTAGGTGGATTCATAAGAAGAGTTATCAGATAAAACTTCAGTGGTCTGGTTGTCATAATGTGATAACATTTGCAAGGATCTTCATAACATGTTCAATACTGAATGATGAATGCTGGTTATATGACTCCATAGCCCATTTTCTGGCATTGGTCAAGTGTTATACTTTGTTGTTTTCAGCATGGTCCCAAATCTTCAAAATTAAGAATCATTTTATATCCCTATGTGTTATAGTGTTGTAGTTATCTCATGCTCCAAATAGTTGATATTACTGATGAACAACCAATTCTATTCAGTATTATCCTATTATGTTGACCTATCAAATGAGATTATCTGTTAAGCAATATTATGTTCTGTATGTGTTTTAATTTGTTGATATTGCTAAAGGGATCACCCTCCTAGGTCCTGTAGAGCCCAAAGTGTAGGAGGTCTTTAAAATCCTCGTTAGTTGGTACAGGTCCTTTGAGCTGCCCTTGATTTGAATTGGCAATTCCATAGGTAGATTAGAAGACCAACCTGGTTAGTAGTAAAACAAAACCATCAGGTTGTCATTAGATTTACAAAATTTGACACTTTTTGGAACACCATGTTTGGCCATGTTATGATAAGAAAGTAATTAAATAACCCATCAAAAATTATCCTGGATGCACGAAATTGAACAGGCATGTAGACATTTGACCCAAGAATGCATTAGAAAAGATGGTTTGACAAAAGAAATCCCAAGGAGAAAGAAATTAATCAAAAAATTTGCTCACTCAGGAATTTTCTTTAATTTCACCTTCAATCATCAACCTTCAAAAGATATTGAAAGTCAAAGTTGACCTCATTGAAACACTATCAAAAATGCAAATGCAAAACTAAACAAATTGCATTTGGTGTTGGCCTCGTAAAAATAGCAAATGAGATCATGAGGCTCTAAAATTTGACCAAGGAGTACACTTTGGTATAGAGAATGGAGAACAACAATTCGTTTATCTTGAAAATAATCTAGATTTACAAAATATAAGCTCAAATAGGAGGCTACTTTGCGAAATAGAAAATTTGCAAACAATAGAAAAGTGTCAAAACCCTCTAGCTTCACTTTTTAAAACACTGTCAAAACTTGTCATGGTAAGCTGAAAAATGATAAGCATGCTTGCATATGACACATGAGTGGGTCTACAAATGGGTTTTGCGCGAAAATCAATTTTCTCCAAAGTATGACCTTCCAAAGTAGGTCACTTAAGCAGATTCTTTAGGGGTGTTTCTCAGAGTGCAGAGGAAATTTTTTGATATGGGCATCTCAAATTTGCAAAATTTGAGAGTTCCATCATCTCCTTTGAAAACATTACTCATTCATGCAGATGAGGTGAGTTGTTTGTTGCATCAATGGTTTGGCCACTTGAACTACTATTACTTGTAGCAACTTAGTCAACAGGATATGGTTACAGGGTTGCTTTCTATTCAATTTTTTGATGGTGTTTTCCAAGGATGCATTCTTGGTAAGCATCCCGAGGAGAAATATGATAAAGGGAAAGCATGGAGGGCTACACAACTATTGGAGTTGGTACAAAATGACTTGGAAGGACCATTTCCACAACCATCTTTCGTCAGGGCTAGATATGTCTTGACATTTATTGATGAATTTTACAGATACACTTGGGTTTACTTTCTAAAACAAAAGTCAGAGGTCTTTGAGCATTTTCAAGATTTCATAGCTTTTGTAGAGAAACAGTTTAGGAAGTTCATCAAGATTTTGCGTATAGATAATGGGGGTGAATATGTTAATCATCAATTTGAACAGTTTTTGTGCTTCAAAACGTATCAACATGTAGCACATAGTTCCATACAATCCTCAATAGAATGGTGTCATAGAACGCAAGAATAAGTCCTTAAAAGAGATGGATAATTGTGTGATTCACTCCAAATTTTTGGCACCTCAATACTGGGAAAAGGCCATCAAATGTGCATGTTACATCTAGAACAAAGTTCCTCACAAAGCTGTGAAGGGGGTAACTCCTTTTCAAGCTTAGACTAGTAAAAAACCCACAGTTAAGCACTTTAGAGTGTTTGGATCTCTTGCATGGGCCCACATTCCAGCAGAGAAACACAAGGCTATGGATCTACAAAGCAAGCCTTACATATTTGTTGGGTAACCAGATGTTATCAAAGGCTATAGGCTTCTCCATCCTACTACTCATGAGTTGTTCATTGAGAGGAGTGTTTGTTTTGAGGAGAGCCCTTCCAATTCTTCTCTTACCACTTCTCCATCCACTATCAGATTGGTGTTCGTGCATCATGTTATCCCTTGCATAACCACCCCATTTTATTCTGTAATAAAATGGGTCCCCCTTTTCTTTTGGGTTTCTTTGCCTCTATTATTTGCTTTGCTTTTGGGGGTTCTTTTGTTTCTCCATGCTTTATCTTTTGTTCTGTCTGATCTGATTTTAGTCCTATCCCAACTTGAGTTAATTTTCTTCTTGTTAGGAATTCAATGAAATAATTATAAGCAATGGTGGATTTATTATAATATGTCTTATTTTCTTCTGAGTGCTAATACATGCCTTTCTTTGGCAGGATTAAATCACACACAGGATGATATTTGCCAAGGTAACTCAGTTGGAAAGCATTCTTCAATCCAGTTGATCATAAATTTCCTCTAAGGAGAAAGTTGGCAAGACTACAATTGTCTTGCCGACTGGTTGTGTGTTCTATCCAAAAGAGGCTCATCAGTTGCTCGAACTTCATGTCGCTAAGAGTCTTTATGTGTCTTGCCGACCAAAGGAGCCCTCGCCAAAAGATTCTGAGCTTGACATAATATCTTGCCAAAAGGGGTTAAGTCTCAGTGATAGGGGTATGGTGACAGCGGGAAGTCTTGCTGATCAAACAAGCTATCCCCGAACTCAAATGAAATTTCGGCGAAGCGGGGAGACTTTCGTATAAGGTCCCAGTGAAGGAGTAAGTCTCGGCGATAATTTTTCCTTTGGTAGGAGGTCTGGCCGATTAGCGTATGTCTCGCCGAAAAGGTAGGAGGAGCCCAAAGAAAGTTTTTGCTCGGTGAAAGGAAGCCTCAATCGGTGTAATGTCTCACTGACCGAGGGAAGTCTCAGTGACACAAAGGAAGCTCGTTGAGAGAAAGGTGGCTTCGGCAAGATGTTTCACCGATGGGGTGAACTCTTGCCGAAGCAAAGCGGTATCGGTGAAACAGAGTGGCTTCGAAAAGAGGTCTCGCCGATGGAAATGTCTTGGCGAAAGGAAACGAGTTCGGTCAAAGTTCTCATCGATGATCCCTTGTCTGGGCGATAGAGGAATGGTCGCGACGAAGGATGACAACATCGCCGAGAGGTCTCCTCGACCACGGAAAGTCATGCCGACATGAAGGGAGGTCCCATTGAAGGACATTTAGCTTGGAAAAAGATTTTTCCTTTGCCATAAGGTCTGGGTGACTAGGGAGAGTCTCATCGAAATAGAAAGGGCTCAGGGAGAAAACAAAAGGGTCACTATGATGTCTCCCTGACCATGGAATGTCCTGTCGACAGAAAGGGGGCCCCACTGAAAGAAATGGAGCTCAACAAAGGATCATGCCTTCACCAAAAGGTCTTGGCGAAGGAAGAAAGTCACACCAAAGCAAAAGGGACTCGGGCTTGGGGGAAGAAGGATGGACTTGGGGAGATGTCTTCCCGAGTGCGTTGGTCTTGCCAATAACAAAGAGGGGCTTGGTAAGATCTTCCCAAAGAGATGAGGTCTCCCTGACATGAGAATGGGCCCACCAGGAGATAAAGAAGACTTCGCCATGAGGTCATAGCGACAAGTGATAGTTTCCCTCACATGAAAAATGTGATTGCTGAAGGATCCTGAGGTTTGCTATGATGTCCCACTAACTAGCAACTGTCTTGCCGATGGTTTTCAGGAGCTTGATATGACTTCTGCAACTCGACGAAACGTCTTGCCAACTGTCTAATGTCATTCCGATGGTTGCTAAAAGCGATAAATCACATCGAGGAGACACGATTAGTGTCTCACCGACATGTGATGCCATTCGAACCACCTTTGACCGCCTGAGAAGCTCGCGTGGCGTATGTCTGACCAATCAGAAGGGGCTAAGAGGACTGACTGGCGACAGTTTGACCGATTAACTGCTCCTGCGAGGGAAGACCAACAGAATGCAAGCGAAATGGATTCCTTCTGAGATCCAAAGGTGATGGATCAACTCGGGAGAAATTTTCAAATCTACAGGGAGGCTCGATGATGCTTCCAGAGGATGGTCAATGAGCAGAGAAGTCTAAAACATGAATGAGAACCTGAAGAAGGGTGAAGAAACTATGAGTCATAGGGATAGCTGTAGTGATCACTAGCAGAGGCAGGCCAATATTAATGGTGATACTTTGGAGCATTCAAGGCATCTCTGTGAAGGAGTTCAAAGATGGAAACAGAGATAGAATAGTTAATGCTGCAGCCGCAAAAGATCTACAGATCATTCCCAGAACAAGCCGTCATCAGCATGGACAGTAGTGTTTCACATTGAATGTAGTTTGACTCTCCTCAGAAAAATCTGAGGGCTGACCTTCCTGTAGGTAGTAGATATTTTGTAAAAAGCCCTAAAGCAGTATCCAGCACATTCCTCTTTTTTTACATTCTATATATATAGGCCATTTTGGCCTCTTTGAAAAGGTTAGACAGTTAGAGGTAGAGAGAACCAAGGGAGAAAATAGAAGATACAGTTTTAGAATAGATAGTCAGAAGAAAATCTAGGAGTTAGTCAATTAACAGAAGGAGATAGAGTTGCATCATGATTCTTAGTAATGAGAGCTTCTTTTTTCTTCTTGTCTAGTAGTAAGATTCAGTATTGGCTGTAATGTATTTTCTAAGTTCTCTTAGTGTAGTTGGAAATAATTTGGAATCATAGATTCTCTGTATACTGGTGATTGTGCCAGTTTTGTAAATATTGCTTATCTGTTTCACTAACAGTAGAAGCAATCAGAGTTCAATCTACTTCATATTGTATTCCTGGGTGATATTTTCTTTAAGTTAATCATTTGATTTAAGAATATTTCAAGGATTGAAATCTTATTTTATGTTTTGTTTAAATGATAACTTAAAATCTGTTATTTGAATTAGCACTATGAATGAAATAGGCTGTGTGTCAATCACAAGTTTAATTTGTTCTGCAGTTTTAGTTAACAAACTCCTTGAAAGGTAGCAAGTCTGGTTAAGTTAGAAGGATTGTCATTCTTTTCTATTCCAAAGCTCTGACCTATCTTTTGTTGTTTCTTTAAAAACCACAGTTAAATTAGGTTTTAGTTCATGCTTGATCTTAGAACGATCCAGAAGCTCAACACCAACAGGTCCCTTGAACATTACCGTTGCATTGATCAATTGAGCAACATTAGCACAGTTGAGAACTAACTTCAAAGACCTTGGGAGTTGAGATATCCATGTGATCATCTTTCTCTTTTAGGAGAAACAGAGTAGCAATATTTTGTTTGCATGTTGTTGTGCCAAAACACAAGTCAACACATCATAATGATATTTCTTTAGAGGATCTTAATCCTCCTAATCTTGATGAGGAGTCTTTTTCCTCCACTTTATTTACTGATAGTGATGATGAGGATTCACATTCTTCTCTTAGTCATCATTTAGAGGTTGATGATTCTCCTGTAGAATCTCCATCCCTTGCTCCTCTTTGGGCTTGTCAGACACTTGAGTCAGCTGGTCATTGGGGTTGTTATCCATTAGATACTAGAAAAACAAGGTCATATTTTCAGTAGGCTCCACATCTCTTGATTGGTTCAATTTCTAATCCATAGTCATTTCGAGAAGCTTTGTTATTCCCGAGTGAGATACTGTGATGCAAGAAGAGTTCAATTGCTTAGAGAGGAATCACACATGTGATCTTGCCCCTCTTCCTAAGGGAAGGAAACTTGTTTGATGTAAGTGGATTTATCAGACAAAATTTATAGCAGATGGGTTGGTTGAAAAGAATAAGGCTCGCCTGGTAGCAAAAGGATTCTCCCAAGTTCTTGAGATTGACTACTTTGAGACTTTTGCACTAGTTGCTAAGATGAATTCTATCTGACTTGTCCTTGCTATAGCTACAACACATCATTGGGAAGTTCATTAGATGGATTTGAAGAGTGCCTTTCTTGATGGTGACCTTCAAGAGGAAATCTACATGGAGTAGCCACAGGGGTTCATACAAGATCCTTCACTTGTGTGCAGACTTCGGAAGTCTCTCTATGGCCTCAAACAAGCTCCTCAAGCTTGGTATGCCAAGATGGACTCCTTCCTTCTAATAGTTGGATTCAAATGATGTCATTCTAATCTAAACATATACATTCTGCAGTAGGATGACACTCTCACTTTCTTGGTTCTCTATGTTTATGAATTATTGATCATAGGTAGTCACTCGTCCACCCTCAAGGTAGTGAAAACTGCTCTACATGATAGATTTTTGATGTCAAACTTGGGTCTTTTGCATTATTTCTTGGGGATTGAGATCCCTCAGTCATCTTTGGATATCTTCCTTGGAAAACCCAAGTATGCACTTGACATGCTCTCTAGATTTCATATGGTTGAGTAAGCCTACACTGACTCCATTTTTATTAGGGGTCAAACTTGAGGCTAAGTGTTCTTCACCTTTGGTTGATGGCACTTTATACCGACATCTTGCTAGGAGTTTCATCTACTCTACTCATACGAGACTCGAAATTTCATATGCTATGGGCATGGTCTCTAGAATCATGCAAGAGCCACATGAGTTGCATTGGAAGGCAACTATGCGGATCCTCCACTATATTCAGGGTACTCACAGTTATGGGATTCACTATGCAGTGGGTGTGGATATTAACTTGGCTAGACATATAGATTCAGATTGAGCAAGCAATTCTTAGGATCGTAAGTCTACTTTTTGGTATTGCTTCTCACTTGGTTTTGGTCCAGTCTGTAATTGCTCTTTCATCTACAAAGGTTGAGTATCAAGGGGAAGTTAATGCCACCACTGAGGCTATTTGGCTTCAAAATATTCTCACTGAGTTTGGCATTCCATTCAAAAGGCCTACAATCATCTTTTGTGATAATTAGAGTGCTATACAAATCTCAAGGAATCTAGTTCATCAACAGAGAACAAAACACATTGAGATACATATGCACTACATTTGGGAGTTGATCCAGGAAGGCATCATTGATCTTAAGTATTATTCTTCATTAGAGCAGACTATGGACATCTTCACCAAACCCTTCATAGAGAGCAAGTTCATTTGTGATCTTTGTTAGGGGTTCGACAACTATCTACTTTAGGAGGGGCTTCTTAGTCCTTCATTCTACTGTCTCTACTTTGGGGGTTATTTTCTCTCTGTATTAAGGTGGGGCTATTCCTCTTATGTGGGGGCTTCTTCTTTTAGGGGGGATCTCTTTGTACATGGGTACCTAACATGGCCTCATTTGTCAGGATCCATCTTTTCACCCACCTAAGCTACACTTAAGGGGGGGCATTAGTGTAGGTTTTTTAATTTCCTTATGTTAGGGGGTATTTCTTTTTCCTACACATTATTATTTAAGCTTTCTTAGGTTTATTAGATGTGGTAATATGAGGGCATGTGGAAAAATACAATAGCTACATGTGTCACTCTCTCCCACACATGGCTAGTTGAATTACACATTCTCTTTTGGATTTTTGTGCCACCTCCCATAACCACTATTTTGTATTTACCTGAGTAGTTTATGGGGTATTTGGGTTTCTCACCCTCTTTTTTCTTTATGTGCCACCTCTCTCTTGTCTTCACTTGATGAGATTATGCCACATGTTTTGGCATTTCCCAAGTAGGTAAAACCTACCACCTTTTATGGTTAGTAGGAGTTAATGCACCTCTTGGATGTACATGCCCCTATTTTTCTATATATTGAGCACTCTCCTCTCACCTCCATTAGTTTAGCTAGTTCGGTGATCGATTGGTGAGAGTATTGAGAGTATTCTGCATTTTCTCTTGCTTTGTCTCTATTTTTTCTCTGATTTTAGATTTCTCTTCATTCTACTATTTTGAAATTTGATCATGTGTTGAGTGAAGTTGCATGTGATATATGACTGACATCAGATCCTGGCTCGGTTCTTGCTTCTTGTAGAATCTAACATAGTCAACCTTTGATGTTGATCCATCTGTAATGTTCTACACATAGCAACAAAAAATTGTAGACTAGGAGACAAACTATTTTTTTTAATTGAAAGGCATTTCCATAGCAAGAGAGTTATAGAGAGCAAATAAAATAGAGAGTTTAGCTAATGAATTGTAAAAAATATATTTTTGTAGTTTATATTCAAATTGCTGATTACATTGCATTACACATCTTTCAAACTCAAAGTATTACTTCAAATTTCATAACTAATAACTAGATGTTGATAGATGACAAAATTTCAATTACAATATAGTTTTGTACAAATTCAATCTAAAACAGTTATGTAATTACTTCACATTGCATAACTAATAAATAGGACCAGCTGCCAATTGTATTTGCTTGTCATGACATTCCATGAGACTACATTTCTTTGAGGCATTTTTTCAAATGTTCACTGCCTTTTCTATGCTACTGGACATTTTTATACATGTCTACTAAAGCATTTTATCAAAACAGTTCACTGCCTTGTTGTTATGGCTAAAATCCTAAAATAAGTTCTTTCAAACAAGCTATGGATGCTTGGAAAAAATCTATCAAAGCATAATAGTAAGCCATAACATAGAAAAGGCAGTGAACTAGTTGAAAATATGCCTCAAAGAAATGTGGTCTCATGGTGATGGAATGCCATGACAATCCATAACAATTCACTTGTCATGGAATTCTTCATGGCATTCCATCACCATGATACCACATTTCTTTGAGACATTTTTTCCAAAGTTTATTGCCTTGTCTATGATACCATTATTTTCATAAATGTCTACCAAAGCATTTTATGAAATAGTTCATTGCCTTGCTACTATGGCTAAAAGCCTAAAATAGGCGATTTCAAAAAAGCTATGGATGCTTGGAAAAAATCTATCAAAGCATAATAGTAAGCAAAAAGCTATGGTCTCATGGTTTTTTTTTGGCATGAAAGTCATCATGATTTTATTTGCATTTATTTGCAGATTTTAAAAGCTTTTTTTTGGAAATTTTGTTGTTTGAAATGGGGAAAAATCTTTGTGGTCAGTTTTGTGCACTTTTTAATTATAGGATTCTCATAGTTAGTGAAAAATTTAGTGTTCATGAAGGAATGGAAGAGATGCATAGAGCCTTTGAATTATACCCGTATTGTGGAATGACATTGTATCATTTAGAAAACTATTTTTTCTTCACATGGAAACATTTTCTTGTGGAACAGTTGACTAAGATATCTCTTGTTTCAACTGAACACCCTCTCATGAAATCTCATTCATTTTATAACCTTGCATGATCTTATCATAGTAAAGGTGATTATTACACAACTGGCCACTACTACATGACATTAGTCAAGGAAAACCAGAGGCAATAGGATTTTGTGGACAGGTTCAATTGAATTTGGGAGATCTTAAGAGTTCTCTCTCAAATTTTGAAAATGTTCTAGAGGTCCACCCTGAGAATTGTGAGAACATAAAAGTTGTAGGCCATATATATTCTTAGCAAGGGTAGGTAGAGAAGGATTTGGAAGTTTTAAGAAAGGAAACTCGCATTGATCCACATGATTCCCATGCATTCATGGAGATGGGTGAGTTATTAATATCATCAGACTCTAGTGCAACCTTAGATTCACTTAAGATGCCAAAGTCTCTTCTAAAGGAGAGCAGAGAAGAAGTACCCATTCAATTGTTAACCAACATTGGGGTTCTTCATTTTGAGCATGATGAACTAGAGTTGGCTCAACAAACTTTTATGGAGGCACTAGGAAATGACATTTGGGTTGAATTCATAAATAAAAGCCCCAGTGTCAATTCTTGAATTTTTTCTATGCACTCTAAGGATATGGAATTCTTCCATTGACTAGAAGAAGGTAGTGTTTCACTTGAGTTACCATGAGATAAAGTCACAACAATATTTAATCTTGCTAGGTTGTTTGAGCAACTACATGATACTAAAAAACAAAATCTTTTATACAAGCTAATATTGTTCAAGTTTCTTAATTATGTGGATGCATATCTATGTCTTGCAGCCATGGCTCAAGCTTGGAATGAGATCCAACTAAGCCAAGAATTGATTGGGGATTCACTTAAGGTGGATAAAAACTAATCAAATTCTTTATGTATTCTTGGAAACATGGAACTAAAAACATTTGGCTTAAATCAAAAGAAACAATTAAAGTAGCATGCCAACTTGTCTTGGTTTATGAAGCAAAATGAGAAGCCGATGAAGAATGAAGGATTTAGATGGAAAGGAGAAAGTAAGAGGAACAAATTTGTTGGATGATGCAACAAGAGGAGCAATTTGAACATGTGAAGGAATTATGGAAGAGTAAGCTTAAGGAAAGGGATGATGAGGATGATGAGGTTGGTTAGTCTGAAAAGAAACAAAAGAAGGAAAAGAAGAAAAAGAAGAAGGATAAGGACCAAAAGGCTTATGATTCTTATATGGAGGAACTTGATGTTGCCATGGAAGATGAAGAAAATTATATGATTAATAAGGCATAAGATTATGCAGAAAATTCCCAAGATCTTCTTATAGCTGCAATTCTAGAAGATTGATGATGGTGAGACAAATTCTTGAGTTTCAATAAAATCATGAAGGAGACAAGTATACTCTGATTTTGAAGATGATGAACCATTGTTGAAATAGAGTTTGAGAGAAGATGATCCATATGATGATGATGTCTATTCTTCTTGAGCTTTAACCAAACCTAACTCCTATTTTCCAAGAGAAAAATCCCCAAGGCCCATGGGAAATGAATGATGAGAACTTAAGTTTCAACTTGGTTTCATTTCGAAAAGGGAACATTACATTGTACAAGATTTTTTTAATAAGAAAATAATTTATTCCACCTATTTGGGACTGTGAAATAAAATTAGATGAATTAATCTATTTTCAATTATAGGTTCTTTTAATCTAGAATCTAATAGAAATATAAAGCATAATACATTGAAGGACACATAAAATGTTCTAAAATAAAGACTAAAATAGGTTGCCCATAAAAAGAAAGAAAGAGGAAAAATGAAAAGATAGCATTAAAATGATTCATTTGAGGTTTTTGATAAGATCTCATTTAACTATGTCAAATGGATTTGGAAGGAACAAAGCATTTTTGATTGACTAAAATTTTGAGGTAGCTTATCCATTGTCATTGTATGCATTATCTTCTCTTGGTGCATTGTAGTCATTTTTATTTTTGTGACTAAACAATTTTTTAGTCAACAACCAAATTAGTCATTTATTTACTAATTTATAGCTGAGTTGCAAAAAATCAGTAGAATTTAGTAATTTTTAGATGTTGTGACTAAAAGTTTTAGTCACCTAGTCATTTATTTTCCAAATTCTACTAGTGATGAATTTGATGAAACAATAAATCAAAAAACTAAAATAGGAAAGTAAAAACAACAAACAAAAGCCTAAAATTGATATTTCAATTTCCAGAAAATGCAAATCAGGATCTATTAAGGACTCGTTCACTAGTAAGGGAAAATGGGTCCTAGCTAAGTATTTTTGAATTTTTTTACTAATTTTTAAGTGTTTTTCAATTATTTTTAGATGCTAGAAAGTTTAGGTTAAGCTTGATTAGGAACTCATTCACCAATAAAGGTGAATGGGTCCTTGATTAGGTTTTTTTTAACTATTTTTGAATGATTTTCAAGGTTTTTACATTGTCTTTCAGTTCTAGGTCTGAGACAGTAACTTTCAATTTTAGATTTTCTAGAAACATAATGTGAGAATGTAATAAAATAATGAATGCAAATACCTAAATTGAAATGCAATTTTGTTTTGATATTAAAATATAATTTTATGAGATCTAAATGGTGTGCAAAATGATTGATTTGTTCTTGTATTTTTTAGATCTAGAGAATGCAAAATAATGCAATTCTAAACCCTAAATGAAATGAAAGTTTGAATACAAAGGACACCCTAAATTAGATCTAATTCGATGCAAATGAGATGCAAATGAATGCAAGATATAACCTAGGATGCAAGAAAATACTTACAAAATAAAAAAATTACAATATTCAATAGGTCACGTTCACCAAAATGTTTAATAGAAAATGTAGGGTTTATCAAGATGAATTGATCAAAATGGTGAACCACTAAAATTTCCTATAAAGCATGCAATTATGTGCAAGATATGATGCAAATAATAATAAAAAATCAATCCTAACCATTATAGCAATGGAAAGGGAAGTTTTGAGAAACTAGAATGGTGTGTACCTTGCCGCAAGAAGAATGTTTTTAGGTCACAAAGGACTCATTTTCCTTTAGTGGTGAATGGGTCCCTGTTAGGGTTTCTAAAACTGGGATCTAGGTTATGTTCCTTGGTTTCCGCACTCTTAGATCCTTGGTGACCATCTTTGGAAAACTTGTAACAAGTTCTATAGCCTTGTTTCTATATCCTCACAATAAGAATGACAATTTTGCAATTTGATAGATTTGAAATTTTTGCTTCAAACTTATTCTCCACTTGATCTTCAACCTATAAATCTGCAAATACAATTCAAGAAGAGAATTTTTTTTTGAATGTTAGTGAATAGGGGTTTGTCTCGATCAAACCCCTTTTAGGTACTTAAAACGAATGATGAAATAATGAAATAAGGACATGAAACATGAAATATGAAATGGTGATACCTTAGAAGTTGTCTTGAAGTATAAATATGAAAACTAACATGCAGTGACCATGAAGGATGTAGATCTTGATCTCAAATTAAATGTGCAACAATGCTTGCAAGTGGATCCTCAATTCTACATCAACAATCTTAGCTCAACAACATTCTTGAGTGCACTATGCCTTTGACATGATGAAATGACCTTGAATTGTTGTAATAAAACTTCACTAATCTACCTTTGAAATGCTCTTGTGAACTCTTGTGTAAGTTATCTTGATTTCTTATGAAGTTCTAGGATTGCTTAGATTGAATTGCTAGGTGAAATAATGTGAATTAACCTTATATGTATACTAAATCTAAGGATTAACCCCAAAATTCAAATAATCCAAGCTGACATCAGATCTACGATTGAAAATCATTATGATCCCACCACAATTAAATTCAAAAAAGGTTGTCCTATGTGAGGAGGACCCATTCACTACTAAAGGCGAATATGTCCTAGCACAACTTTCTAGGGTCATGCTTCGGGGGAAATGAAATAACGTAGAAAACCCACCTCAAAAAAATTCCAAGAGAGGGGTGTCCTATGTGGGGAGGACCCATTCACCACTAAAGGTGAATGGGTCCTAGCACCATTTTCAAGGACCTCAATTTTTTAAAATTAAATTTTATGCAAGATCATTATTGGGTGTCGGGACAGATCCTTCAGAAAGTGTCATTAATAAGGCTTAAATTTGAATTAAAAGGGCCAATTAAGCTCAATTAACCACAATTAATTAATGAAACCCTATATAAGTGTGAAAGTGTAATACAAGACTTTGCAACACCCAAATTAAGGCACAATTTGAGTACATTGTATTAAAAAAATCCCTAGATTCAATGTGAATGTGTATAACAAATTACAACACTAAATGAAGGCTTTATTAAGTTAAATTTATATCAATTATTCCCAAACTAAGTGTGCAAAAGCATTAATTTTTTCTACACTACATTTTCCCCCCACTTTAGTAAGAGTTTTTTCCCATGAAAAAATCACACTAAAGTAGATATTCAATACATGTATGCATCAATAAAAAAGGTACATAATCATACCCTATCAAAGGCCAAGGAAATCAAAGAAAAGCAAAGGATCAAGCACAACCATTCCAACATAATGTGGAAAGTGTTGGAAAAACAAGGACATACAACTGAGAGGGGGGTGAATCAGTTGTCACAAAATAATAAACTTTTGAAAATGTACTTAACTTAATGTCAGATCTGATGAATAAGAAATTAACCATAAGAAATTAACACTTCAGAGATACAAAGAACACCAAGAATTTTTTTTACGTGGAAACCTTGTTAGGGGAAAAACCATGGTGGATGTTAGTCCACAATATTATACCCTGTTAAAAGTATAAAGAAAACAATAAAGGGGAATGCACATGTATTCAGGCACACTGCCTTGAGCTCACTGCTCAATTATAGAAGGGGCTCAATGCCCAACAATACAGAATAGGATTAAAATTCAGAGGGTATGAACTGAGAAAATAGATTTTGCACAAGACTGATTACAATTCCAATTAAGCACAAAAAACTCCTTCACTTTTCACTCAAACTACTTCACACTTCGCTCGATGTTCTTCACACTCTACTCTGCAATCGACTGATATTTGCACATACACACATAGGAGCACACCCAACACATGAAGAACACTTTTCAGATGTGATGAAAAAATTGCTCTTATATATCGGCTACATGAGATTTCATCAACAACTTAGTCGTCCAAGAAAATAAAACATATTTTCAATGTCGGCCCAAATTTACAATTAAATTTTCAATGTGGATCTAAATACCATTGGCCAAAACAATGATGCAACCCAAAACAATATCCATGAGTGCTCCAAACATTCAAATTTAACTTTTCAAGGATCCACAACATGTTACCACCATCATGTCGGCCAATAACATGAAAGCCCAAACTTGCACAAGAAACATCTTCGACCATGAGAACACCGATCAATGTGGACATACTACAAAGATAAAGCATGATCTAGAGACATCTAAAAACGTCAAGAAACAATAGAGAAACATCCGTAAAAATTGAGATTACCAAAATCACGCAAACTTCACTCAGGAACACTGACAGAGACCACAAAAATACTGTCAAACCACAACATGATCAAATCTATATGTGGACCTCTAAAAATTTTGATAGATGATCTAGATACTCTAAAAAATAAACCCTTTAGTCCATAGTAGCTGAACTTTCAACGTACAGAACGAGACACCTTCATGACCTACACAGTTCCACTGGGAACCTGGGACACTTTCTTTTACAATGTTCTCAATATCCTCGACATATACAGCCTCTGATACACCAAATGCTAATAGTGTTGACATCAATGACAACCACATATCAACAATACATCAACATCATCCAATAATCTCCCCCTTTGGCATTGATGGCAACACATGTGAAAAATAACATCAACCCAACACACTTGCTTCGTAACTACTTTTCTCCCACAAGACTCTTCTCCTTGAAAGATTTTTCACATTGCACTTCTCCCCCTTTGACAACAATGGAAAAGGTAACCATGACCTTTCCATATACATGCTTTGAACCAAATATCTACACATTTGACTACTCCCCTTGAGTAGCAGCTATGGAAACATCAATCTGCATCAGAATATAGCAATGTAGCTCATAGATTAATGTGAGTAAATGCATCTTTTAGTTCTTATCAGGAAGGATAATTACCCCTAACATTCCTCTGAGATACTCAAAAGTATCCTTCGGCAACAATTTAGTAAAGATGTCTGCAATCTATTCTTTGGTAGGCACATAGTCCAATCTGACTTCTTTCTCATTCACTTTCTCCCTTAAGAAGCACAACTTGATTGATATATGTTTAGTCTTAGAGTGTAGCACCATATTCTTTGAAATATTTATTGTACTTGAATTTTCATAGTATATGGAAATAGGCTCTTCGTATATCACCTTGATATCTTTCAACATTTGTTTCATCCATATTACTTGAGTACAATTATTTACAACAGCAATATATTTTGCTTCAACAGTAGATAGAGAAATGGAATTTTACTTTTTGCTCAACCAGGATACCAACTTCTTCCCTAGGAAGAAAGTACCACCACTAGTACTTTTCTTTTCATCCACATCTCCAGCCTGATCCGTATTAGTATATGCACTCAAAGTGAGATCATCATCCTTTGGATACCAAAGTCCAAAGTCAATTGTTCCTTTGAGATATCTGAAGATTCGCTTGATAGCAGTCACATGTGATTCTTTTGGCTCAGCTTGAAATCTAGCAACCATAAATACAACATTCATTATATCTAGTCTAGTTTGGGTTAAATAGAGCAATCCACCAATCATTGACTTGTATCTAGTTTGATTCGCCTTAGGATAATCATCATTCTATGTTAGCTTGCATCCAGTCACCATGGGAGTACTAACAGGATTTGATTATTCCATCCCAAATTTCTTCAGTAGCTCTCTCACATATTTGGACTGAGATATGAAAATTACCCTGTCTAACTGGGTAACTTATAATCCTAGAAAGAACTTATTCTCTCCAATCATACTCATCTCAAATTCACCCTTCATCTCATCAGCAAACTTCATATAATAGATTGTCATCTCCTCCAAAAATGATGTCATCAACAAAGACCTCTATAATTAACTCTTAATCATGATCCAATTTGAAATATAAATTGCTATCAACAGTACCTTTAGTGAATCCAAGCTTCAGTAAGTATTTGTCCAATCTAGCATACTAGGCTTTGGGGGCTTACTTAAGTCCATATAGAGCTTTCTTCAAGTGTCAAACCATATCTTCCTTGTTAGTTAGTTGAAATCCATTTGGTTGTTCAATGTATACTTCTTCTAGTTCTAGTTCTCCATTAAGAAATGTCAACTTCACATCCATTTAATAGAATTTATAGTTCTTGTATGCAACATAAGCAAGAAATAATCTAATAGCTTCAATTCTAGAAATAGGGGAAAAATTTTCTTCAAAATAAACACCTTCCATCTGAGAATACCCTTTACATACCAGTCTTGCTTTATTTCGGACCACTTCGCCTTGTTCATTCAGCTTGTTCTAAAACACCCATTTAGTACTAATCACATTTGTGTCTTTAGGTATGGGAATCAGTGTCCACGTGTCATTCTTTTCAATTTGTGTCAGCTCTTCCTTCATAGATTCCATCCAATGTTCATCTTGGTAAGCTTCAGTGACATTTTTAGGTTCAATCTTGGAAATCAGACAATATTCTTCTGCAATCTTTCTTCTAGTTTACACTCCTTTATTCTTATCTCCTATAATTTGAATTTTAGAGTGATTTAGCTTTACATACCTTGGAGTTTTGGGACTTTCACGATCTTCTAGTTCTTCTATTCTTTCTTCTGCACTTGCACTTTTTTGTGCTTCCCGATTTAGTTGATTTACTAGAATGAATTGAGGTTCCTTTACTAGAACATATGGAATAATCTGAAGTTGATTTGGTTTCTGAAATTTTTTCCATTTGTTTGTATTATCTTCATCTGAATCATAACCACAATATTTGAATGATTTAGTAGAATCCTCATCAACTCTGACATTTTCACTCTCAACCATCTTTCTTAGTCTTCTGTTATAGCATAGGTAGGCCTTGCTTTTAGTAGAGTAACCTAAAAAGATTCCTTCATCACTTCTTGCATCAAACTTTCCTATATCATCATCTCTCTTGATATAACATTTTCTTCCAAAGATCTTGAAATATTTAATAGTAGGATTATAACCAAACCATAGCTCAAAAGGGGTCTTACCAGAATTACCATTAACATTTACCTAGTTTAAAGTATACGTAATAGTGCTTACAGCTTCACTCGAATAGATCTGGGGCACATTTCCTTCTATCATCATTGTTCTAGCAACATCCAAAATTGTTCTATTCTTTCTTTTTGCAACTCCATTCTATTAAGGGGTTCGGGTAGTAGATAACTATCTTCTGATTCCATGTTCTTCACAAAAAGATTTGAACTCCCTAGAGGTTAATTCATCACCTCTGTCAGATCTCAGGCACTTGACTTTTAGACCTTTCTCATTCTCTACCATAGCCTTGAAACTTTTGAACTTTTCCAGTGCTTCACATTTTTCTCTTAAGAAGGAAACCCATATCATTCTAGAGTAATAATCAATAATCAACATAAAGTACCTTTCTCCATGAATACTTCTAACTCTGGAGGGACCACAGAGGTTAGTATGTAGCAGCTCCAACAAATCATTTGAATGAAACTATTTTCTCTAGAAGGAGACTCTAGTTTGTTTAACCATTTGACACTCCTTACAAATTGTGTTAGCAGGCTTCACTAACTTAGGTAGATCTCTTACTACTTGAGTGGAACTTACCTTGAAAATGTTATCAAAATTTACATAGCATAGCCTCCTATGCCACAACCAACTTTCATCTACTTGAGCAATTAAACAACTCCCACCAGCAGTATTTAGGTGAAAAATATTACCTTTTGTCTTTCTACCTATAGCAACCATATTTCCAGAACTTCCATGTATCTTGCATCTTCCATATTTGAATTGTAGATCATAGCCTTTGTCCACCATTTTTCCAACACTCAAAATATTGTGCTTCAAGCCTTCAACATAAATAAAATCATCAGTGTTATCCTTAACACCAAGGCAAATAGAACCTCTGCCACGAATCACACCAGCATTGTTGTCTCCAAATCTTACAACACCACCATCATACTTCTCTAGACTTACATATTTTTTTTCTCACCCATCATATGATGTGAGCATCCACTGTCAATAACCCACTCATCCTTTTCTTCAACTAGGGTTGCAAGAGCTTTCTCATCTTTAGTAGATTCAGTAGCCACAGGACTATTTTCAATAGTAGCAATGAAAACCCATTCATCTTCATTTCCATTATCTTTATTAGACTCATCATCAGTCACTCCTTCAACAAAGTAACATTTATTTTGGAATCTAGTCTTGTTAGGATTAGATCTAGGAACTCTTTCAAGACATCTTGATGAAAAATGACCTATTTTACTGCAAGAAAAACATTTAATAGGCAACACTCCTTCATACTTACCTTTTCCTTTGCCTTCTTTCTTTACAATCAGTGCTTCCAATTCTTCTAACTCTCTTTTTTTTATCTTCAAGATGTTTCAGTTCTTCATCATACTTGGATATCTTTCTGGAACATTCTCCTGAACCATATCTTTGCTTGTTACTTCTGAATACAGTAGCCTTGAATACAAATTCAGTCTTCAGAATAGATTCACCAAATTCACTTAATTCAAAAGAAGCAAGCTTACCAACCAACATGTCTCTTGACATATTTTTTACTAATCTAAGCTCTTCAATAATGTGAGACTTCACTTTATAGGAGGGGGGAAAGGATCTGAGTATCTTAGCTACAATTTCATCCTCATCCAGAGAACCACCGGCACATGTAATACCCATCACTATTTCATTTACTCTTTGCATAAAAGAAGTGATATTTTCATCTTCACCCATCTTCAAATTCTCATACTTTCCTTTCAAACTCTATAGCTTAGCCATCTTCACCTGTGCATCTCCTTCATACAAAGTTTCCAGCGTCATCCAAATCTCATGAGTTGTCTGTAGTCCTACCACATTTTCCATTTCTGAATCTATTAGATCACTCACCAAAGCTTCAATAGCCCTGATATTGTTTTCAACATCTTTGATCTCATCAGCAATGGAGGGGCCATTCTAAGGAATAACATATGGATCTTTTGTAATCTTCCAATAGGCTTCACCAATACACCTTAGGTGACATTGTATCCTGACTTTCCATAGTGAGTAGTTAGTTCCATCAAATCTCAGACTGTCCTTCTTGAATGTTGCCATGTTGGATCACCTCAAGCTTTTAGACTTCTTCAGAGGAACCTACTTTGATACCAATTGTTGGAAAAACAAGGTCAGACAACTGAGAGGGGGGGTTATCAGTTGTCACAAAATAATAAACTTTTCAAACTTAACTTAATCTCAGATTTGATGAATAAGTAATTAACACACCAGAGAGACAAAGAATACCAAGATTTTTTTTTACGTGGAAACCCTCTTAGGGGAAAAACCACGATGGATGTTAGTCCACAATATTATACCCTGTTAAAAGTATAAAGAAAACAATAAAGGGGAATGCAGATGCATTTAGACACACTGCCTAGAGCTCACTGCTCAATTACAGAAGGGGCTCACTACCCAACAATACAAAATAGGGTTAAAATCTAGAGGGTACGAACTAAGAAAATAGCTTTTGTACAAGCCTAATTATAATTCCAATTAAGCACCAAAAACTCCTTCAATTTTCACTTAACTACTTCACACTTCACTCAATCGTCTTCACACTCTACTCTACAATTGAATGATATTCACACATACACACATAGGAGCACACCCAACACACGAAGCACACTTTGCACCGATGAAACAATTGCTCTTATATATCTGCTACATGAGATTCCATCAACAACTTAGTTGACCAGGAAAATAAAACATATTTGCAATGTCACCCCAAATTTACAATTAAATTTTCAATGTGCATCTAAACACCGTCGACCAAAACAATATTCATGAGCACACCAAACATTAAAATTTAACTTTTGAAGGATCCACAACACATTACCACCATCATGTCAGCCAAGAACATGAAAACCTGAACATGCGCAAGAAGCATCTTCGACCATGAGCACACTGATCAATGTGGACGTACTACAAAGATAGAGCATGATCTAGAGACATCCAAAAAAATCAAGAAACAATAGAGAAACATCCGCAACAATTGAGATTACCAGAATCACACAAACTTCACTCAAGAACATTGCCAGAGACCACAAAAATACTGTCAGACCACAACATGATCAAATCTATACGTGGACCTCTGAAACTTCTGGTAGATGATCTAGATACTCTAAAAAATAAACTCTTTAGTCCACAATAGTTGAAATTTCAACATATAGAACAAGACGCCTTCATGACCTGCACAGTTCCACTGGGAACTTGGAACACTTTCTTTTACAGTTTTCTCAATATCCTTGACATATAAAACCTCTGATACACCAAATGCTAATAGTGTTGACATCAATGCCAACCACATATTAGATACACATCCACAACATCCAATAGAAAGGGGCTATTTTTCCATAACATAAGTTGCTCACTCTATGGTAGTGGAACCTAAGTTTGTCCACTAGGTGATTTGTCCCAATTATGTGAGCTCACTTTGAGGTAGTGGAACCTTGGTGTGTCCACTAGGTGAGTTATCCCAATCATGTGTGCTCACTTTGGGGTAGTGGAACTTGAGTCTATCCACTAGGTGAGTTATCCCAATCATGTGTGCTCACTTTGGGGTAGTGGAACTTGAATTTTTCCATTAAGTTTCTTATCCCAATGAGGTTCCCAACTATACCAAAGTTATCCTCTTTACAACTTCGATGAGGCACCACAATGCAATGTTTTTTGTATGATTTTCAATGTCATGTCTATAAGTTTTAGTTAAAGGGTATTTTTCTTTGTTTGTGTAAGGTATTCTTCTTAGGGAACATCATGCCTAATGCCTCCAAGAGAGGACAAGTCAAAGAGTATCAGATCGTCACTTATTGGATGCCTCTCGCTTTGAATCATGCCACTAAAGTAGATTGTATTCTTAGAAATATCACACTTTTGGAGGACATCAAACCCAATGACACCACTAATAAAATGAAACATGATGATAAAAAGAAAATAATGCCATGAATAATGTCGAAAGATGTTATTGATGTATTCCCCCACTTTAAAACAATTGCTAACACCATTACTATGAGAAATTTGTTTAAAGTAGCTAATGTTTTGTCCTAAGACATGAGAGCTTTCCTTGGAAAGCCCTATGCCAAGTCATATGTTTCTAAAATAAAGCTACACCATGAAATAGGAAGGGTTTCCCCAAAAAATACATAAGGTATCTATGGATTCGAGGTTAGTATGTCTTTGCTACATTGTTGTTTTAGAGCTTGAAACCGTTATCATTCCCCAAATACTCATAAAACTAGAAGAATGACACAAATAGAGAGAAAACAAGGGAAAATCCTTTCGGGTCAACATGGAAGAGGCCTAAATGTCTTGATGCCTTGTGTCATCCCCAAAAGGAAAATGCAAGACAAATGGAAAATGCTTACAACATAGAGAAGAATGTAGGTAAATATAGAACAATGCATGAAAAGAGAGAGATAGATACATGAAACGAAACATCACGAGGGATCACATTACACACATGCAATCACACAAAGAAACATGAAAAAGAAAAAGACTAGTAAGGCACATGCGAGTCAACCTAGAGTAGGAAGTTTGCATCCCAATCTCATTCTTTATAAATGGAAGGTAGACAACTAGCCAAAGGGACAATGGAAAGTGCCGAACTAGGGGAAGCACCAAGTTCAACACTCTTTTTAGGAGATTTTTCATTTAAGTTCATAGCAAAGGAAAGAAATGTATTCAACTCATTATTCACCTATTCATCAATCTTTGTAATGTCAATTTCATCATCTAGATTAATCACAATGGGAGTTCGAATGATAATGTCCATGGAATGTTCTTGTTTATATTGCAACAAAGGTATAGGATCGTCATGCATTGATTCAAGTAAGTTCAAATTTTTATTTTCTATGTTTTCGTTATCTTCTTTAGTCTATAACATATGAGCAATAACATGATGTCTTTGCTTACGCTCTTTAGCACTTCGATTCTATTGCAATCTATTGTCAATTTGTGTTTGTGTAAGAGTGGGTTTGTCAATCATAGGTTCATTCTCTTCCTTAGGAGGAATAGAAGAAATAGTAGGAGGTTTTTCAACCACTTTCTCTTTAGCTTTGTAAACTTGTTTTATTTTAGGAGGGACAACGGGATTGTTTTGGTTATCGTGTGGTCTCTTATAGGAAATGATAGGAGGTTTTGCTATAGGTTGTTCTTGGATGTTCAATAGGGCTTTCAGTTCAATCATTGCTTTGTCAAGGATAGGTGGTTGAATTATCAGTTGAAGCATGTTTCAAATGGATAATTTTGCTATCTTCTTTGCCTTGAACTTTTGATATGATTTGAAAAAGAAGTTGATGTAGGAGCATCCTTGGTTCTTGGAAATATTGCATCAACCAGAAATATTTTCCTTCAATTATGTTCTTGTTTTGTTCTAGTTTAGTTCAAGTTGGTGGATTCATCATATTTGCTCACTAGACCTTGTGGATCTATGTTTACATCATCGACAGTGTTCATTTTCCTTATTCTAAGATTTGAGTGTGATTGGATCTTTTTTTAGCAAGTTATCACTTCTGGATTTAGTGGTAGTTTCTTGAACCGACACTACAATAATTTTCTAAACTAACGATTAGTTTGATTTCTTGTGGATCCTTCCCATAACTTGCAAATCTTGACGGTGTGATTTGAATCATTCCATGGAGTGTCCCTGACCTTAATTATAGTTCCCCACTTCATTCTATGCACCTGTTGAGGAGAAATTCAAATTTGAGGCCAACCTATTTCATGCACATGTTACATTTTTCTTCATGGGAGATTGTGATGATTTTTGGCTGACACAAAACATTCTAGACCTGCAGATATGATATAAAGCTTGTAATAGATCATTTGAAAGGGGGAAGTGGATTAAGGAGATTAATGTAGAATTGATGGGTAATATTTTCACTCATGTTAAGGAGCATATAAGAATATTGTAATTGAGCATGTTGTATCAGGCTTGTGAGCCGAATTTGTAAGCCTGGATGTTGTCGGCTGATTGTAATTGAAATTTTTGTTAATGAGAATGTTTGAATCTACATTTTCCTCCATATTTTGTGTTGCTTTTGTTGTGTAACTCTTGTTGCATGATCCAGATTGTTCTCTTTGAGGACCCTCCTACAGTGGTTGCATCGGATTGGTATCAGAGCAAGATTCGATCCATGAGAGATTGCCAGAATTCACCGAGTCCTATTGAAGATTTATTGTGGGGTGGCAAACTGAGGATTTGACCTACAGCTATAGATGTGTAAAGATGGAAAGAATAAGAAATGGTAGAGGAAATGGAACACGTGGAAATGTAGACCCAATTATGTTGGAGATGTTGAGAGGAATTACTACTAGATTAGATGCAGTTGAAATGGCCCAGAGGAGAGGTCAACTAGTTGATGATGCGGGTGATGAAGAGGTAGAAGTATAGGAAGAAAGGGAAAGAGAAGATCAAATTGGCCCAGATCAAGGAGAAGAGAGGTTCATAAGAGCCCTAACTAGAGAAAACACCAAACCCCATTTCAATCCACTGGATTATAGAGGTAAGTTGGATTCAGATGAATTGCTTGATTGGATAATAGAGATGGAGAGTTATTTTGATTTTGAAGGTACCACTAAAGACAAGAAGGAGAAATTTTCTTGTACAAAGTTGAAAGGACATGCATCCCTTTGGTGGGGACATTTGCAGATAGATAGGAAAATAAGAGGAAAGGAGAAGATAAAATCATGGGATCAGATGGTGAATATGTTAAAAACAAAGTTTATGCCTACAAATTATCAAATCAGTTTGTTTTGGAAGTTACAGAATTTGAAGCAGAAGGAGTTAAGTGTGACAGAGTATACTGAGGAGTTCTACAAGTTGAATATTAGATTTGGACATTCGGAGGATGAGATCGAGTAAGTAGCTAGATATGTGAATGGTTTGAGGTCATCTATGCAGGATGATATTAGTTTGATTAAGTTACAGAGTGTGGAAGAGGCATATCAATGTGCCCTAAAAGAAAAAGAGAAGTTGAATAAAAGACATGAGCAAAGAAAGAGAGGAAGAGGTGGAAGATTTCAGAGAGGAAGAGCTCTTACTGGAGGAGGAAGAGGACCTTTTGCAGATCAGAATAAAGATAAGGAAGTCAGTAATAATGATGATTCATAGCATATAGGTGATGGAAAATCTTACCGAAGAGGAGGATATAGTGGCTACCGAAATGAGGGTTATAGAAAAGATGATAGAGGACAAGAGAAAAGAGTATTCGGGGGAACTTGTTTTAAGTGTGGTGGAGAAGGACATAGAGCATTTGAATGTAGTTAGGGAGAGACAAGTAGAAAGACATAAAACAATAGAAGAACAACCTTTGTTGAGGAAGATCATGTTGGATCATCTAACAAATTGGAAGATGGAGAAGTGCTGGTGAATAAAAGAGTATTGTGTCAAAGTGGGATGGAGCAGGAACCATTGCAGAAAAAGAATTTGTTTTGGACTAGATGCAAGGTAGCTGGTAAATGTTGCAAAGAGATTGTTGATAGTGGGAGTTCTGAGAACCTAGTTTCTAAAGAAATAGCGACCACATTGAAGTTGGAAAGATTGAAACACCCGAAGCCCTATCAGATAGCATGGATTCAAGATGAACATAAGTTACTGGTAAGTGAACAATGCTTAGTAAAATTGAAGATAGGAAATTATCATGATGAATTTTTGTGTGATATCATGCGTATGGATGTATGCCATGTTTTTTTGGCAAGGCCTTGGAAGTATGATAGACAAGCTATTTATGATGGAAGGAAGAATACATATACTATTTTTTCTAATGGGATGAAGCAGACCTTGTTTCCATTGGAAGATGTTCCTAAAGTTGAGGTTTGTACAAGTGCTAGAATTTGTTTGGTAGATGGAAGGAGATTTATGGATGGATTAAGACATGAGAACATTTGCTATGCCTTGGTTCCTAAAAGGTTGAAGACTTGAGGCATGTAGAAGAACAACCAGAGGAGATAAAGGAGTTGCTGACTGAGTATGAGGAGATCATTTTAGATAATGTACCTGATGGATTACCACCTGTGAGGAGTATTAGTCATTGCATGGATCTTATTCCTGGAGCTAGTTTTCCTAATAAAGCAACACACCAAATGACACCGACAGAGAATGAGGAGTTGAATAGACAAGTGCAATATTTTTTGAGGAAGGGTTTGATTAGAGAAAGCTTAAATCCATGTGTAGTACCTATTGTGCTAGCACCTAAGAATGATGGAGAATGGAGGATGTGTATAGATTCTAGAGCCATAAACAAGATCACGGTGAAGTATGGATTTCCTTTTCCCTAGATGGATGACATTATGGATTGTTTGAGTGGAGCTAGATACTTTACAAAGATATATTTGAAGAGTGGATATCATCATATCAGAATCAAAGAAGGGGATGAGTGGAAGAAAACATTCAAGAAAAATGAACGATTGTATGAGTCATTGGTGATGCCTTTTGGACTAAAAAATGCACCGAGTACTTTCATGAGGCTGATGAATGAGGTATTGAAGAGATTCTTGGGTAAGTTTGTGATTTTTTAATTGGATGACATCTTGATTTTTAGTAAGAGTAGAAAATAACATTTGTTGCATATAAAACAAGTTTTGTAAAGGTTGAGAGAAGAGCAGTTACTGATAAACATTAAGAAGTGTAGTTTCATGAAGGAAGAATTGGTATATCTAGGATTTGTGATATTTTTGGATGGATTGAAGATGGATCTTGAGAAGGTAAGATCAATAGTTGAATGGCCTACACCTGAGAGCATTGGAGAGGTAAGATCATTTCATGGATTGGCTAGTTTCTAAAGGAAGCTCATTAGGAATTTTAGTTCTATTTGCAATCTGATGACATAAAAAATGAGAGGAGATAAGAAATATTTTAGGTGGACATCTGGAGTAGACCAGAGTTTTGAGTTGTTGAAATAGAAAGTGACTGAGCAACCTATGTTGGATTTACTAGATTTTAATAAGTTATTTCAAGTAGATTGTGATGCAAGTGGAAATGCAATTGGAGTAGTATTGAGTCGAGAAGGGATACCCATAGCTTCTTTCAGTGAGAAGTTGAATGATGCTAGGAGAAGATATTTAGTGTATGATGAAGAGTTTTGTGCAATAGTTCAAGCCTTGAAGAAGTGGAGACATTACTTGTTTCCTAAGGAGTTTGTGTTATATACAGATCATCAGGCTTTGCAATATTTGAATAGTCAAGGTAAGATGAATCAGAGACACATGATATGGGTACAATTCTTATAGAGTTATAATTTTGTTTTCAAACATAGGAGTGGAAAGTCAAATAGAGTTTTTGATGCCTTGAGGGGGAGAAGGAATTTACTGACGGAGATGAGAGTGGAGGTATTAGGCTTTACTGAATTAAAGAACTTGTATGAGGAAGACCCAAATTTTGTAGAACCTTGGAGAGCTTTTAAAGAACCAATTTTGGAGGATATAGTTAATGGTTAGATTATTTCATATAGGAGGATATGCTTTTTAGAGGAAATTAGTTGTGTATTCCCTAGATTTCAATGAGGGATAACTTGGTGAAAGAAAAACATAGTGGAGGATTGTTAAGACACTTTGGAATTGATAAGACAGTAGCATTGATAAGTGAGAATTAATTTTGGCCACAAATTCATAAGGATGATAGGAAATTTGTGTAGAGTTGCAGAGTTTGTCAAGTTGCAAAAGGGAGTAGTCAGAATATTGGAATGTATAAGCCTTTGATAGTTCCAGAGAGAGTTTGGGAGGATATCAACATGGATTTCATACTTGGTTTGTCGAAGACACAAAGAGGTAATGATTCTATATTTATGGTGGTGGATAGATTTTCTAAAATGGCACATTTCATACCTTATAAGAAGACAACAAATGTGGTACATGTAGGGGACTTATTTTTCAAGGAAATGGTTAGATTGCATGGATTACCTAAGAGTATTGTTTCATACAGAGATACAAAGTTTGTTGGTTACTTTTGGAGGACACTTTGGAAGAAGTTAAAGAAAGATTTGAAGTTCAGTTCTACTTTTCACCCATAGACTGATGGATAGATAGAGGTATTAAATAGGAGTTTTGGGAATTCACTAAGATGCTTGGTTGGAGAGAAGACCAGAAGTTGGGATTTAGTTCTTGCACAAGTAGAGTTTGCTTACAATAATTCAATGAACAGGAGTACCAGAAAAATACCTTTTGAGATTGTTACTAGAATTCATCCTAGAGGTATATCAGAGTTGAGGGACATCAATATGGAAGATAAAAGGAGCAATTGGAAGATATGAAGAAAGTGCATACTCAAGTGAGGGAGCAATTGGAAGATATGAACCAGAAGTATAAGGAGAAAGAAAATGAAAAGAGGAGACATAAGGAGTTCAAAGTTGGAGATGAAGTGATGGTGTATTTGAGGAAGGAAATATTTCTAGTTGGCACATACAATAAGTTGAAGATGAGGAAGTTTGGACCCTATAGGATTTTGAAGAAATTTGATTCAAGAAATGCATAGAAGTGGAGTTACTGGATGACATGGGTATATCACCTATATTCAACATTGCAGATCTTCAGTTCCATGAAGCATAATTATGTGAAGGAAGTAAATCAAAATTGGAGAATCAGTTTCTTAAAAAACAAACAGATGAGATTGAAGTGATTATGGATATCCGAGATGGGAGGAAAACTCATGGAAGTAAGTACAAAGAATATCTTGTGAAGTGGAAAGGAAAACCAGTGGAGGATTCTTCTAGAATTTCTAAGCCTAAGGTAGAGAATATTGGTTTTCCTTTAGCCCTAGAAAAGTGAGGGAATTACTTTTTAAATAACCCCTGATGTCTGATGTAGGAGCATCCTTGGTTCTTGGAAATCTTGCATCAACCAAAAATATTTTCCTTCAGTTTAGTTCTTGTTTAGTTCTTGTTTAGTTCAAGTTGGTGGATTCATCATATTTTCTCACCAGACCCTGTGGATCTATATTTTCATCAGGGACATGTTCATTTTCCTTATTCCAAGATTTGAGTGTGATTAGATATTTTTCTAGCAAGTTATCACTTCCATATTTAGTGGCAGTTTCTTGAACCGACATCAAAATAATTTTCTAAACTAATAGTTAGTTTGATCACTTGTGGATCCTTCCCATAACTTGTGGGTCTTGATGGTGTGATTTTAATTGTTCCATGGAGTTTCCTTGACCTTAATTATAGGTCCACACTTCATTCTATGCACTTGTTGAGGAGAATTTCAGATTTGAGTCCGACCTATTTCATGCACACGTTACATTTTTCTTCATAGGAGATTGTGATGATCTTTGGCCGATGCAAAAGATTCTAGACCTACGGATATGATATAAAGCTTGTAATAGATCATTTGAAAGGGGGAACTAGATTAAGTATATTAATGTAGAATCGATGGGTAAGATTTTTTCTCTTGTTAAGGAGCATATAGGAATGTTGTAATTGAGCATGTTGTATCAGGCCTATGAGCCGAATCTATAAGCCCAGATGTTGTAGGTCAATTGTAATTGAAATTTTTGTTAATGAGAATGTTTGAATCTGCATTTTCCTCCATATTTTATGTTTCTTCTGTTGTGTAACTCTTTTTGCACAATCCAGATTGTTCTCTTTGAGGACCCTCCTACCATGGCTGCACTAGAGGTCCTCACGAGGATTAATAGGTTCCATAGGCTTGGCCCAAAAGAACTCTAGTGAAAGTTTCCTTGGGTTGACAAGAGATTAAATCCCCTATGATGCACAATAAATATATCAAAGCCAAATGGAAACTTTAAACATGTATGCACAATCGAAGGGATGGAATTCATGAAGTGAAGCCATGGATAGCCTAACTTCACAGAAAATTGATTTGATTGTAGGACGATGGTGAATGAGAAAATTAATGTTTTATGTCCAACTTTTAAAGGAAGATCTATCGAGCCCATCATAGGACAAGCAAAACTATTATGTGTCTTGATCCATGCTTTTGATTTTTCATATGTATCTTGATATAGTTCATGCACAAATAGGAATTCTTTAGTGATCACATTCTCTCCACAGATGAGATCAATTAATATCCCATTTGTGGGCTTATCATTTATTCAACCAACTATGTAATGAGGACCATTAGGTGCACATTAAGTATTTCATTTTATGAGAAATAAATATCAGGAGGCTTTTTAGTTAAGCCTTACAAGATCTAGCTTTGATAAATGCTACCATTTTAATCGGTTGTTCTTCATTGATATCTTTTATGTTTTCATCGTCTGTGTCAACATTCATTACATCATTCTTTGTTTCAATAGCTTTGACAAATGAAATAGTGTGCTTAGGCATAGGATTGGTAAATATTTGTAAATTTTGGTTAGGAGGAGCTACAAACTTATTTCCTTAATCATTGACACCTCCAATTTGAAGTTGATTATCATTAATAAAGTCTTGCATGAGATGTTTAAGACATTTACAATATTTTGTACCATGTCCATTTTGTTGATGATAATGGCAATACGTGTTTCATCAAAATTCTTTGGGCAATGGTACATATTAGGATCATGTTCTCTAACAGGAGGTAAGGTAAGCATGTTATTTTCGATAAGCTACAACACGATGTTGTGAAGGGTATTGGGTAAGGGAGTGAACTCTCTATCCCTATCCCCAAAAGAATTTATCATTTTTATAGAAGCCACTTTATTATTAGTTTGTTGACTATATTGAGGGGAATTTAGTTGTAAAAAGCCCTTATTCTGCTTCTTGAAAGGCTAATAACTACTTTGAGTTGTGGATTTATATTTTTTAGGACAACTAGGGGATTTTTCCCATCACGACCGCAAGTCAAATTTTGATAATCATGAATGGATGTACATAATTGTGTAAAGGATGGAGATTTCAACAGTTCAAATTTGATTTGGATTTTTTTTGTAAGTTGACAATAAACATTCATTGAAGATCAACATCCAAAATCTTAATGTTTACTTGTGGATAAAGTGTTTGGTATCTTTCTATGAAATCAGTGACTTTCTCATCCTCTTTTTGTTTGCATGTCATTAAATTAGCTAAGGTCATCTTAGGACCCATGTGAATGTGGAAGTGGTTATAAAAGGCATCAACAAGTTCATTGAATGAACCAATTGAATTATTTGGTAAAGAAGAGAACCACTCTAAAGTAGTGTCCTTCAAGGACCTAAGGAATAGCTTAGCCAAGAGTTTATCTTCAAATATGAAATCACTACACAAGGTCATAAAAGCGGAGAAATGGTTAACAGGATGTCTTTTCCCACCATATTTCTCAAATCGGAAAAATTCTATACCTTGTGGCATTCGTGTTCTTAATATGTCGAAGGATAGAAGATTGGATTTGATGTATTGCAAAGGTTGACTGTTGTTGTTTTGTTGTAAAGTTGTAACTTGTTGTTGAAGGGATGTCATGGTTTACAAAAGTGAGTTGAGGAGAGGATCATTGTGACTCTAAGCTTGAGGGGAATAATGATCTGTAATTAAAGAGCTACAAATAATTTGCACTTTACTCCCAACCATAGATTTTACCTCGATCCAACAAAATTATGTGGTTATGAATCTTAATCGTTGAAATTACAGAAATTAGCATTCACTTGTTCTTATCCAAAATTAATAAAACATAAACTAATTTCTTAAATATCATAATTAGAAACTCAAGAAATAAATACTAAAGAGAATTATAAAAGAGAAGAGAATAAGAGAGATCACGAGCTTGATAATGGAGTTCACTCAATTTGAGCTATGTCTCTGGGTCTGCTTCTCAACGAGGAACCGCTTTATTAATGATGCCAAGCAATTACGAATTTTGTACATCACCCAAGCTTTAGTCCTATACAAAATTTCTCACAGTCTCTCTCACTATTACAATTTTGGTGTATAATAACACCTTGTAATTCTTCCTCTAAAAAATAATTCAAACCCTCCATTACCATTCTAATTCTCTCCAAAAAAAAATTCACAATTCTCCAATAATTTTCCATCACTTGATTGAAAAATTAAGAACCTACACCCCCTTTTATACATAAAATATGCTATATGGAGTGTAACCTCCATATTTAATAAAGAACTCCCCATGAAAAATAACCCTCTTAAATAAAATAACTCCCTTTTAACAAAATTACCTCTTTTACAATTCGTTTATAACCTCCCTTTAACATAAAAGTCTTTAACCAATTATTTTAAGCCCCTTAAAATATCATAATTCATTGAAATATGAGAAAGGTGGTTAAAGGGGTTAATTTGTTGAAATATAAGTTTACGGGCTTTATTTCTCTCCTTGTTTTATGGGCAAGGCAAGAGTATTTTAAGGGATAAAATCCCACCAAATCCTCTCTTTCTTTTTTTTCTTTTAATTTTTAAACCATAAGTGTTTTTTTTAACAATATGGTTTAATCCATATTTATGCCACCTATTTCCAAGAATGGCCTGCCACATGGAGAGGTGAGATGACGTCGAGTGTCAAGGGATGATTGGATGATGTGTTGACTGGACTAATGATGAGGCATTGACTGGTCAACATATGTTGCCAACTTTGACCGGCTGTATCTTGTGCAAATGGACTCCATTTTTGACGAAATGAGTTGCGTCGGAAAGCTCTCAACAAGCTCTTCGTGATGACACCCCATTTGAACACCTTTGATAACTTCAAAATTTTTTCCCTTTTTCTGAGCCCTCTAATTTGTCGATTGACTAGAACTTTGACTGCTCACAAATTTTACATACAAACTCCTTTTGAGCCCATTCGAGTTGCATCAGGTTCGTGTCAGTGGGCCCTACACAATGATGCCAGTTCTAAGAGATTTTGAGACCGTGAAAATTTTAGGTTCTTCTGGATCCTCTTGGATCATTCCTCCCCATTGAGAAGCTTTTGGACCTCCAAAAGGTCTATTTATGTATAAATTGAGCTAGGGAAATGTTTCCCCACTTGCCTAGTATCATCTGTCCTTCCTTTTTGGAACCTATACATCTAACTCATCATAACAACAATCAAAACTGCATTGATATTATTAAGTACATTAGCCATATACACATCCACATTCAATGTTGTTGCTACCAACCATATACTGCTGAAAAGTAGAAGACTGAATAACAAAATTGAATTTGCAGACGAGAAAAAGAATGTACCAACATCATACTTGTCTTTCATAACTGGAACAACCTTAGAATTAGATATATTTTTATGCAATGACACTTATTGTGGTACAAACATAAGTGCCAAATTATATCTTGCATTAACTACCCTTTTCAATTGTCCCATTGTCACAAAAGATTTATCAGTCTTAATTGGATGAGAATGCATAATGTATTCAATTCCTTCATTAAACAAGTGACTGGTTATGTTCCCTGTAGAAGATTTATTTCCTATCATATAAGTATGGGCTACCCAACACAATCCCACAGATATCAAGTGGAACCACATCAAATTCAACCTCATCTATAAACTTAGATGTTATTGCAAATCTTAAATTGCATTGCTTAGTTACTCACAATCTGTTATCATTGCACAGCCAACCTGATGGATAAGGTTTCTTATATGGCTTTGTTTTTAATCCCAACTATTTAACAACTTCTTCTAAAATTAGATTAACTTGGGACCCACTATCTATCAGTGTATCAATCTTAGTGTTCTTAGAAATTACCCTTATATGAAACAATTGACATCTTTTGCTATCTTCAGGAACAACATGACTTTTAGAAGTATAAGCACATGAAACATTAGTGGCAAAATCATTACCAACAAAAGATTTACCTTTCAAACCCAAAATTGTTATCTTTGTCTCATCATTAGAATCTGATCCAAGTTCGTGAATGATAGTTGCATCCTTTTTCTTTCCTTTAGACTCTTTAAACCACTTGGGTTTCAACTCCGGATACAGTTTCCAACACTTCACATCTTCGTGCCCTTTCTTCTGACAATGCAGACAAGTAGGATTTTCACTTTCCTCTTTCTTCATAGTAGTTGTTTTCCTCTCCTTACCCTTCTTATTTCCTTCAGTTGGAGGATCAAATTCCTTATTTGAATTGAAACTTATGTTCCTTCCACCTGCTTCAATATGGGTTGCTTGTACACACACTTCATCAAAGTTAGATGGATTAAACATCAAGATTGTATGTTTCAAATGTGAATGCAAACCACGTGTATACTTTAATAAAGTTTCTTGTGTATAAATAGGAATTCCAAGAGTAAGTGATTTCTTCCTAAACACCTATGTATATTCTTGCACCGTTTTTCCTTTACCCTATCTTAGATTTTTCCAATCCATAACAACTTGTTGCATATAACCCAAAAGATAAAACTATTTCTTTAAAGCAGAAGTAAATTCATACCAAGATGAAATGATTTTACCGTGCGTAGCAAGATCACCTTGAATCTTACTCTCCCACCAAACATGCGGTGCCTCCCATTCTAAGAGTAGCTAGCTGAATTTTGGAAGAATCATCCAAGATCTATTGAACCTTGCAATACACTTCGATTTGCTTAAGCCAGTTATCGAATTTTTCTACATCCAATTCACCGTTATACATAGGAAACTCAAATTTAACATCTAATTTTAACAAAGGTGTATTAGCTTGCACATGTTGTTTCTTCTTAGAAGAGTTAGACAAAGAAGAAGAAGAGGATGAAGAAGAAGATGGGGATGGAGGTTTAGGAGGGTCACTACCACCTCCTACTCTTTCACCTTTATCATCTTTTGAAGAGGATTCAACTTCCCTCTTCTTTCTATCCTTGTCTTCCTTTCTCTTCTTTCGTTCTTGCCTCTCTTGGAAAAGAACTTTGACCATTGATTTCATCTCGAGACAATATTTTTGGAAATCTTTCTCATCAAGCTCTATAGAACTTTGTTTAGCTGCCATCTTTGATTGTGGAAAAGTCCTTCATTTTCCAATCTCTGGATTGAACTCGGTAAGTGCACCTTCTCCTCGCCTCAATTTCAACTTGGTTAACATTCACCACTTGCAATTTTCTACAAAACGGGCTCTGATACCAACCTGATCTGTAATTAGAGTTTACAAAATTAACTTGTAAATTAGGGGAATAAGGTGGAGTAGTGTATGCATGCAGAGGGGTAGTGAATTGCAAGTTGGTGATGGTCGATGGCTGAGGGGATATTGTATTTGAATGCACAAAGGTAGAAGGAATTCCTATGGGAATACCTAAGGAAGTGCACATAGTGGTAGTAGGTATGATTTTTGTGGTTGGTTGAAAGGTTGTTGTAGGTTGAAGGGTTGTTGTAGGTTGAGTACTAGTGTATGTAGGAATCATGGACATCGGTATTATAGAAGATGGAATTGGAATTCCACCTTAGCTTTGAGTAGACCCCAAAGCTTGAGTACAAGTGGTGATGGTAGGGATGATATTGTTAACATTAAGCACATTGTTTGTAGGAGGTGAAGTCATGGGAAATGAAGTATGCAAACTATGATCCATAGAGGGTTGATTATCAACACTATTAGAAAAAGAACTAGAAAACCCAAGATCCACAATGAGTGAGATATTGTGGTATGATGTGAGCTTCAAAATACATCTTACAATAGTATTGCTAATAGGACAACAAGTTGTAAATCTCATACAAGTTTTACAAACCTAGTGTGAAAACCCTAAATGGAAAGAGGCAATGCAATGACCTAGAATGAAATGCATTCTTCATATTATAAAAAATGCAATTTACTAATTACACAATGCAATAAATTGAAAGTGAAATGTAAGTTTTGAATTTGACAATGTACTAAATGAAGCAAATTAAGCTATATGCAATGAATTTGATGAAACAAAAAATCAAAAAGTTGAAACAGGAAAGTAACAGCAGCAAACAGAAGCCTAAAATTGAGATTTCAATTTCCAAAAAATGCAAATCAGGATCTATCAGGGATTCATTCGCTAGTAAGGGCGAATGGGTCCTGGTTAAGTATTTTTGAAATGTTTTGATTGATTTCTAAGTGTTTTTCAATGCTTTATGATGCCAAAAAGTTCAAGTTAAGCTTGATCAGGGACTCATTTGCCAATAAAGGTGAATGGGTCCTTGATTAGGGTTCTTTAACTATTTTGAATGATTTTCAAGGTTTTTGCAATGTCTTTTAGTTCTAGGTCTGAGACAACAACTTTTAGTTTCATATTTTTTGGAAATACAATGTGAAAATGTAGTAAAATAATGAATGCAAAGACCTAAATTGAAATGCAATTTTTTTTAATTTTCAAATGCAAATTTATGAGATCTAAATGGTATGCAAAATGACTGATTTGTTTTTGTATTTTTTAGATTTAGAGAATGCAAAATAATGCAATTCTAAACTCTAAATGAAATGTAAGTTTTAATGCAAAGGGCACCCTAAATGAGATCTAATTCAATGTAAATGAGATGCAAATGAATGCAAGATCTAACCTAGGATGCAAGAAAAGACTTCCAAAAATTAAAAAAAATACAATATGCAATAGGTCGGGTTCACCAAAAATTTTAATAGAAAACGTAGGGTTTATCAAGATGAATTGATCAAAATGACGAACCACTAAAATTTCCTATAAAACATGCAATTATGAGCAAGATATGATGCAAATAATAATAAAAAATAATCCTAACTATTGTATCAATGAAAAGGGAAGTTTTGAGAGGCTACAATGGTGTGTACCTTGTTGCAAGAAGAATTTTTTTAGGTCACAAAGAACTCATTCGCCTTTAGTGGAAAATGGGTCCTTATTAGGGTTTTTGAAATTGAGATCTAGGTTATGTTCCTTGGTTTCTGCACTCTTAGATCCTTGGTGACCATCTTTGGAAAACCTGTAACAAGTTCTATAGCCTTGTTTCCATGTTCTCGCAATGTGAATGATAATTTTGCAACTTGACAGCTTTGACAATTTTGCTTCAAACTTATTCTCCACTTGATCTTCAACTTATAAATCTGCAAATACACATTCAAGAAGAGAATTTTTTTTTGATTGTTAGTGAATAGGGGTTTGTCTTGATCAAACCCCTTTTAGGTACTTAAGGGTGCTGGCAAGAAGTTGAGTCCATTTTTTGGCCAAAAAGTGGAAGTTTTTTCCCTAATTTTTAGAATTTGACACATTTGACCTTAAAATTTGAAGCACTTAGAGATGGAATCTTCAAAAAAGTCACTAGTCATAAAATGTAGTAATCGGAGTCTAGTTTCCAAATATGTAATTTGTTTCAATACCCAAATGGTACAAATTGAGTTTCAATAGGAATTTCTAAAAACCATTGTTTAAAAGTCACTTTTTTTTACCATACCATGCACGTGTATGCCATCCATATTTTGACCTAAATTATCATATTTTTCAAAATACTTTTGGAAAAATATTTGGAACTCACGGAAGCACGTTCTCAATATTTTTTGTAATTTATTGAATATTTTATTTTTTGTTAAATTTTTACAAGCATATTTTTCGTTTTGAAAAATTGTCATGTACATCACGCATAAGATGACCTAAACTTATCATTTTATTTTATTTTTTAAATTGAAAAGAATTGTTTGAAGTACGTTCTCATGCAATTCGTTCATGAAAATGTTATGTTGATAAAAAGTGATTAAAATAGTAAAAAACCTTGATATTTAAAGTTTATGGACCAGTTTCATCATAAATTAATTGAAAAATAGAAAAAATAATCCAATTGTAAAAAAATTTACATATTTGGAATCTACAAGTTGTCTCATCTATAACGGGTTTTAATTTCATCGAAAGATTTAGCCAAAAAATTCATAAGCCATATGTCCAAACTCGGTATTTTCCTATGACATTGTTAGGACCTTCAACTTGCAGGTCAAACCAGGTTGAAGGCCTAGGTTCAGGTTCCCAATTCTTTTCCTGAACCAGAATACAAGCCAAAAACCCAACCACAAAGCAAATGGAATTTCATTTTTTTATAAACAGGATCCCATTTTGTAAATCGGGATCCCGTTTCTTAAAATTAAATGGGGTGATTGCTGACAAGGAAATGTGATCCTGTTTTATAAATGGGATCTCATTCCTTTGTCAATGGTCCCCACATTTAATATTGGGGAATGAGATTCCGATTAGAAAATGGGATCTCGTTTGAAATAAACGGTATCCCATTTACTCATTTGTTTTTTACCCTTTTTTAAAATTTACTGGCAAAGTTTACTGTGAAGTTTGCAACTTCACATGCATGGCTGATTGTGACATATTGGGCTATTTTTCATCAACTTTTGTCTTTATAGGTGGTGAACTTACATTTTGGATTGATTTTTTCAAAGGAGGCATCATGTAAACCATTTTTGAAGTGGAATTGTGTTAGTTTTGTACTTGTTTGGAGGAACAAAAGGTCTTCAATTTGCAATATGGATTAAATTTTTGAAAGGAGGCATGAATAAAATAGTTTTTTTAAGTGGAATTGTGCTAGTTTTCTACTTGTTTTGAGGAACACAAGAGGAATAATTTTTTCCTTACAGGTCTTCAACTTGCAATTTGGATTGAATTTTTTGAATAATTTCACTATTGACATAATTCATTTGTGCTTGAGAATTTTATAATCATGGGTTCACAAGCTCGTAATAAGAGGAAAGATAGGAAGACATTGACTCCGAAAGAAATTGAAGCAAAGAGAGAGAAGGACAAACAAAGACAAAGATAAATAAAAATGAGAATTAAATCAATGAATGATGGTGGAGCATCCAATTCAACAACTATTGAAGATGAAAACATTGAGGAGACCATGGTTGTAGACGAAGCTAATTTGCAAGAAGTCAATTTGGAAAATAATACGATTATACAAGCAATTCCTACTATGTCTTAAAATACCTCTTTCAATGCTATGAAGAATGTTTCAATATGCACAAATTTAGGTACATCTTCAAATCCACATGTTAGTGAAATGGTAAATTCGTATGTAGAAGTTTTACAAGATGTTGGACTTAACGATGTTGACATTGATAATATTTAGAGAGATGAAACTTTTATAGAAATTTTTGAAAATGAAAAAGAAAAATATTTTGTTGAAAATGAAAATGAGAATGATCCTTTTATTGAAAATGAAAACAAAATTCGTTTTGTTGATAAAAATGAAAATGAAAACTGTTTTGTTGATGAAAATGAAGATGAAAATGTAAATCGTTTTGAAGTTGAAAATGAAAATGAAAATCTAGAATGTGATGTTGAATTTAATGAAAATACTTTTAAAAAAATTGAAAGTGATGTTTTGGATAATCTTCCTGGTAAGATTTCTTGGAGGCAAATAAAAACACATGCGAATAGAATATACAAAAATTCTTTTATCATAAAAAACTTGCATTTCAATGTCAACTAATGATGCAATTGATGAGAATGCAAAAAATGAGGAAAATAATGAAAAGGTTAGGATTTTTTGTTAAAACAAAATGAAAAGATCAATCATTAAAATATGTTATGTCTACTGTTGCTAGTGCCATTCAATCTATTGGGAAAAATAGTCGATCTAAAGATAAAAATGCAGCAAGAAGAGCTATAACAACTGCTATAGTTGATAAAGAAACTTATAATAAAAGAATGGTAATCTAAATATTAGTTTAGTTTTAAAAATACATCCTAAGACATTTCTAAGAGTGGCAAAAAGAAGAGAAAGTATCGAAAATGATCCCATCAACCAATGTTGGAGTTTCAGTGGTCGACTCCTGAGGTCTAATATGAAATTGAATGTTGAAATTAAATCTTTGATCAAAAAATATTGGCATGATAATACTAGGGTTTCATCTAATGCTAGAGATGTTTTAAAACTAAGGGTGGGGTTCAACGTTCACAATCCTCACCCAAAACACCTATTAGATACAACACAAACTGAATTTTATAGAAAATTTTGTGGTGATTTAGTGTTACCTGGTAATATTAAAATAAGTCAAAGGTATTTTGAAAAATGTAAACCCTGGTATGTAAAAATTAATAAGCAATGAATATCTTCTTGTTGTAAAACACATATTCAATTTCGTTATTTTTATGATGTTTTTTGATATATGTGTTGTACCTTGCATACTAACATGATTATCCATGAGGAATGTGGTATTAATATGCCACCTAAAGCAATAAGGGAGTTTATATCAGGTTGTTTTGTGAAAGATCTAATGGTAAATTGTTTTATTTAAGTTTTTGTATTTCTGGACAATGCATTAGCTGTGGAAATCTTTCATTCTTAAGAATTTGTATGCATGAAAGTGTTGAAATTGATTTTGGACAACAATTAGCAGATGTTAAAAGATTTAAGAATGTTCATTGTTCTTTAAAAGATGGAAAAATAGGAAAGTGTTGTGATTTAGTTACAAAAAAAGCTAGTGTGCATGCATTCATGAGTGAATTTAAGAATAAGATTGTACCAAAATATGCCATGCACTCTCAACATGCTTGATGGCTTGATGGCCAATTTCATGGATGTAGAAACATATTTCCAATTGGTACTATACTTTTAGTGGTTGATTTTGCAGAAAATTATACTCTAGCTCCACAAGAGGAAATTCAATCACAGTATTATAATTCAATGAAAGTAGCTATGTTTATCCATATTGTTTATAGACATGTAGATGATAGCACTGAGGATGATATAAATCTTTTGAGGGAGTATCCTTTTTATTTGAGTGAAAACCGGTTACACTCGTCAGAGTTTGTTCAATACTATTTCAATATATTTTATAGAAATTTAAGAGAAAGAGGAATCCATATGATAGAACACCTCATATGGTCAGATAATTGTATGGGTAAGTTCAAGAATGCTTGAATTTTCTATTGGTTAAGTAGGGTTCACAAGGAACTTAATGTCCAACATATATGGAGTTTATTTGAAGCCGAGAATGGTAAAGGAGAACATGATGGAGCTGGTGCATGTGTTAAAAGAATTCTTGCTAGAGAACAATTAAAATTTGAGGATGTAGTAAAATTTAAAGATGCATGTGGGATTGTGGATTGGTGTAATAGAATATTATCTGCACCCAGTTTGAGTGAGTACTCTATAGTTCATTGATTCTTTTGCTTGGTTGAAGAAGAGAACATTGTACCTAGAGTTGACTATGAGACAATTAGTGGATCTACTAAATGGAATTCATTTAGGAGTTCGACAACAAGCACATGGACTATATGGACAAGGGAGCTTACATGTTTTTGTAAGTTTTGTATCTCAAGAGATTGGGAAGCATGTGAAAATACATAATGGGTTGAAAAGTGGGAGCAAAGATCGTTGACACCTACAAAAGCACACAATCAATATGAAAGAACTATTGAAGAAAATGAACAAGTGTTTGCATCTGAAGACTATGGTGTATTTAGGTGTGGTTTATAATACCCCATACTTGTTTAGACTTATTATTTTCGTGCTTTGCTTGGATCTTGAGATGATACCATGATTGTTTGATTTGGCTTGCTAAGCGTTAGATGATGATGTTATTTCATTTTGGACATGGTTACTTTATATGACATTATGGTTGATTATATCAGTTGATTTTTCTGAATTATGATATGATGCAGTGATTTAATTTAATATGTTATGAGATGATTGTTAGTTAGAAATGCAATTCATTGATTATGTTACAATTGTTAGAATAGGTGTGATGAAGGACAATATAGCATCACTCGTTCGAGTGCCCTGTTATGTTGTGATTCCTTCTCACAATGCAGTATTTGATTTAATGCTTTGATATATATGTATATATGCACATGTACACAACTTCATTTGTATGCAGGACTGCAGGTACAAGTCTCGATTCCACCTGGCCGGGACGAGGCGAGCACCAAATAACCCAATGGATAAATGTTGATACAGAGGTGACGATGAAGTCCTCCCGTTCCATGATGTCAGGTTGTCTCAATTGTTTGGTATAGTTGTTTTGTGTATTTGTCGTCATTGTGTGTCGTGCTATGTGTTTTGTCTTATTTTATTTATGAGGGCATTTATAGTTATGACTTGTCTTAATGATTGAAATAAATTATTTATTTTAATGTTGGATTAAAAGGTATTTAAATATTTAAATGATTTAATTATTTTTGGAAAATCATATACTGCAATTAAATAATAATTAAATATTAAATGTGACTTAATTATTTTAATCATTTATTTGGTGGTGGATAATTATGAAAATAATTTATTTAAAATAAATATGTAATGTGAGGTGCAAGAAAAGTTGCAAAACAGGAAATAAAAGCAATAAAACAAATAAAAGAACAAAAAGACAGAGTGAGCCAATAGGAATGGAGAGATGGGAAAAGCTAGTTTTAAAGAATTGATTTTCTTTTAATTTTGGATTTTTTTTGGATAGCTTTGAGGGAATGGGCATTATATTTTATTTAATTAGGAATTTTTAAGGGTTCACACACACAGAGATTTTGACAGAAGTTGTGCAAGAGATTGGTTGTGTATTCTGAAATTTTAGAAAGGGTATTGAAATCTTCTGTTGTATTGGGAGGAGAGTTTTAAAGAGAGATTGTCAATCTGTTTCTGGTGAATGTTCTGGAGAGTCTTCTGAACAACAAAACAGGATTCAAGTTCGAAGGTGAAGTTCTGTGGAGGAGATTTGGAGGCACGATCAAGGAACACTTCGAGGACGTCAAAATCAAGCAGGCATCCTCAGACTTTCGAATAAGCATTGGACATCAGGTTCTTCTTATACATTCTTTCTAGTATTTTCTTTCATCTTTGTGCTTCAGAGAACACAAAACAAAATTTAGTAAATATGGTTTATGTGAAGAAAGGAAAATAAACTGTTATTCAAATTAAAAATTAGTGAAGGATCTTAGACCTGAAATCAAGAAAAATATAGTTATTGTTCTGTTCTCAAATTTGTCAAAAACAAAAGAAACCCTATCATCTGAAATTTCCAACTCAACAAAAAATAGGATTTTAAGAAAACAATATCTTTGTTAGAAATAATAAATTTGGAGGTTTTGGGTACATCTGTATATGGCTGAATCGATTCATTATTCTGTAGTTTCTTCTATTATATTATTTACATTTACCCTTTGTTATTTTAATATATATATATATATATATATATATATATATATATATATATCTGTTATATATATTAGTATTTTAAATTACCCCTGGTATTTTTGTACCTGTGCGTCGGCCGAGGCCGTATTTTGTCAGAAATTCGTATTAAAAAAAAATAAAAAATAATTAAATATATATGAAACTTTGTTTTAAAATTGTTTTTATTTAAAAAAAAATAAAATAAAAATAAAATTTTATAGGGGCAAGGGGAAGGACGGCGGAGGCCGTACCTCCCCCTCTCCCACAGCCATGGACGACTGCGACAGCAGTCCGTAGACTGCTGTGCGTGCAGTCCGTAGACTGCTAGCAAGATAGCTAGCCCCACCAGAAATTGCGTGCTGGTCCTATAATTAAACTTTGTTTATTTTAATTTTAATTTTAAATTTAATTATATATATATATATATAAATATTTACATATATTTATTTATAGATATATATATAATTAAATATGTATATATATATATATATTTTATATATATTTAAATATATATATATATATATATAATATATTATACATATATTTATTTATATATATATAATTAAATATGTATATATATATATATTTATATATATTTAAATATATATATATATTTTTTGGTTATTATTTAAGATTAGTTTAAAAATAAAATATAATTTTGTTTAGAAATAAAATATTAATGATTTTAGTTTAATAAAATTTAATTGGTTATTTTATTTAATATTTTTTTTAGTTTATAATGTAATTGAATAATAGTTTAAGATTAATTTGTATTATAAAAATAAATAAAGGGGATTATTTTATTGGTTGAGCAAATAATACAATCGGGAATTTATTTTTTTATTTGTTGTTGTGGAATTATGTCGAGATAATGACATTTCATTTTATTTGGTGTTAGGAACCTGATACTCTTTTGTGATTGACTGAAGTTTATTTTTATTTTTAAATGCATTGTTAGTTCTTTTCCGTAATGGTTATCGGTTAGTGCTGAACCCAATTAGGGTTAGGGTGAATCTTAGTTCCAGAGGCATGTATTAGTCTTTGAATGTTATTCTTGTGTTGGTTTAACTCTTGAAGTTGATATTGTTGCCTTGTGTTGGGAAGGGTTGTATGGGGTTGTTGTGTTTTGATTATGGATTATCGCGAGATGAGGAATGCCTCGCATGGTTGGTCTTGAGATTTTTGCTTTATTTGTTTTGGTACAACCCTTGCCTTATTCTAGTGTTCTGTTAAGGGTCATAGGGAGAGTGGCTCTTCGTGGGCGTCGGCGCCTCGGGTAAGAGGAAGTGCCAGGGGAACCCACGTAAGAGTAGTTAAACAAGTGATAACCTAAAAATAGAATTTAGGGGGATGGGTAGTAAAACATACAAGATAAAGAAAAATGGATTCCTCGTCTATGCATTAGGGCTACTATAGACTAGTGATAGACTGAGTAGGCCGTGGTCGGCAAAGTCGTAGTCTCGTCTTCATGAGAGATTATCGGCTCCGCATTAGCTACCCTATGGTGCCAGCGCCTCAGTTAGGAGGAAGGGCCAGGGGATCCATAGATGGGTGCCGGCGCCTCAGTTGGAGGAAGTGCCAGGGGATCCCATGAGAGCTATGCGATGACACTCTCCACTAGACACCCTGGTCCTTGTTTCTTGTCGCCTTTGGATATTGTTATTTTTATGTTGTTCTGATTTTAGGGCTAGGGAATCCATAGGTGGGTGCCGGCGCCTCAGTTGGAGGAAGAGCCAGGGGATCCCATGAGAGTTATGTGATGACCCTCCCTACTTGACACCCGTCTGACTTGTTTCTTGTTGCTTATGGAATGGTGTATTGAACGGTTGATTCAAAGTTATTATGGAATCGTATTCTTTATAATGGTTGGTTTGGTTTTATTTGGAAATGTATTTTGGGTGTTGGTTCGGTTCTTCTGGATGTTATCTCTTTGTGATGTTTCTTTGAATTCTTGTGATTTGATTCATGATTGTTAAGTGTTAGTACTTCATGTTATCGTAATGAGTTCTTGGTTTTACTTGTTATGTGATTTGAGTACGTTGATGGTTTTGTATTGCATACTTGGGTTGTACTTATTTTGTATCGTGTTGTTGTTGAGTCGGTCGACATTCATGGTCGGGTTCACTTCCTCGTCACCTCTGAGCACGGGGGGTGAGTTACTTGTAATTCACATGGTTGGGTGGAACGTGCTCCGCACCCGTTGGGTTCCCCATCAGCGTCTTGTCTTCTCAGGTTTCCGCAGTGCAAATGTTCTAGTGATCAGTGGCACTTCATGTTCATTATTCTTGTATCAATCCCCATGTTGGGAAATTCAATGTAATTCATGTATCAAAGAAGATTGTAATGTAATATTGAAACAATGATGTATTAGTTAGGTTTAATTTGGATTTTGTTAAGAGAATTATCATGGATGTAATCATGCGATGTTTATCATACTCACATCATGGCTATCGGATGTATCATTGTTTATGGTTTTCATAAATTAAATGGTTATGTTAGTTTCTTTATCTTTATTTGTGTTTAGTGTTGCGAAGTAACCTCGCGTGCCCCAGAGAACTAAGTGTGTTAATGTTATGTAATGTGCTATGTGATTATGGTTAAGTGTTATTACATGTTTGATTTAATTATTTAAAAAAAAAATTATTTGCATTATGTGTGTTCTCTGGGGTTTACGGTAGTTACAATTTAGGTGTCATCAACCTTGTAAATCCTTCAATTTATTATTCTCCTAAAGTGGTTTGTACATTTACCCATAAGAGGTGAAATTGTTTGACCAACAGTGGTGAAAGAGACAATGTAAATGTAGTGTTATCGTTACCATTTGTCATTTTTTGGAAAAGGACAAAATAGCTAGGCGTCCCACCTTGGAATCTTCTAAAATAAGGTTGTTGGGTCAAAATAGGGTATTGTAAGAGCATCTATGACATGCATGCAAGTTTTCATAAGATGCTATGACAGTATGACAAATTCCCTATGACAGAATATGCTATTTTTAGACCTAGGCGCCCATGCATAAAAGATGCCTTATGATAGCTGTAAGAGCATCTGTAAGAGGCTATTTTTGGTATTTTTTGACCATTTCAAGGAGGGAGGTGTGGGTTTTTCTAGGTGGTATTGCTGCCTATTTTTTGGTGAAACCATGGTGGTTTTCATCCTCACAAATCTCTATAAATTGGGGCCTTGAGCTAGAGTTATTCAATTAGGTTTTGTGGGGTAATAGGGTGCTGCCAGATTTTATAGGGATTAATAAGAGAAGTCTATTGCTGCATGTAATATTTTAGATTATTAGTAATATACTTGCCTCTCTTTTGGTGGTGTAGTTTCTTCCCTTTGGGGTTTCTCCACGTAAATCTGTTGTTGCATGTGTTATGTTTTTTTCTATCTCTCTCTCTCTCTCTCATTATTTCTTCACACTAAGGCTAAAGGTTAATCTACATATTTTATATTTGCATTCACACATTTAAGTTCATATTTCAAGCTTTCTTCACTTTGATTTTCAACATTCAGAACTTGTACAAGAAGGTAATTTAAGTCAATTTACTTCATTTTATTTCACTTTATTAAGTTATTTTGTAATACTAAATTATTTATAAGGATATGGAAAGTTATTAAATCAAATTTTGTTTGCAGGACATGTGTATGTTGTTGCACCTAAGGGGAATGAAGAGGAAACAAAATATTTGTTGGCTCATTGTGTGGAGACTAAACATAAGTTGATAGTACCTAAAGAAGATGATGATGGCTATCATTATCCAATAGGTATGGTGATCCCCTTAAGACATCCCCTTAAACAAATTTTGATAACAAGCTTCTGATCCCCTTGAGAAAATGTTTGGAACAAGTCTTTGTTCCCCTTAAGAAAACTTCGAGAACTTATTTGATGATGGTTTTCATGTTTTTCAATAGGATCAGTGGTGGTTGTTGGCACTTGGCTATGAAAATACCCGACAAGGAATGGTCTACCTACATTTGAAGATTATGAAGCACATAAAAAGATTATACACTATTCACATTTGGTGGTGGCAACAAATATAAAACTAGATTGGTATCATGGAATACCTACAAATAAAGTGCTATGGACAATTTCTATGGAAGAGCATGAGACAATCATAGATGCATTGCAAAAAAGAGAGGATGCAGATGGTACAATGGAATAAGTAAATATAGATAAATATAATTTTAGTTTTATATATTGTCCTTTTAAATAGATTAAATGCATGTTCCAATATTGGTCAAGTGTGTTATTAGTTGAATTTGATTTAAATTTTCCTTTTATAGATCCTTAAGCCATAATCACAAAAAAGGATCTAGTCCATGTAGATTCAACCTAGACAACATGGAATACTTGGTAAAAATAGGTAATTATTAGTTAAATTATATTTAAATACATTTTTTGATTATATATTGATATTGCTTGTACATTAATAGTTAAAATTGATTTATTATCCTTTTTTGTATCCTTAAGCCATTATTGCATTGATCTCATACTTTGAAACAAAAAGGAGAGGATTCTTGGATTCAACCTACACACATGTGTGGAATACTTTTAAATGCAGGTACTTGAGTTGTGTACATATAGATAGTTTTATATAAATTAAAATATGTATGTTTTGATGATTTCATTGATATTGCTTGTGCCTTTTTGATATCAGGTGGCGTGAAGACCTACTACATTCTAGGCATGAGTTTGAGATGTTCTTGAGCTGGCATATCCAAATTTTGTAAACATTATTTTGAGATGACATATATGTACATACATACTTACACAATTAAAAATTTTGTACAAATTACAAATAATTGTACATTCACAATTATGTACTCTATGTACTTTTATGTATCAAAATCAATATTCTATATATTTTGTTTGTTAAGTGTGCATGTTTTCCTTTTTTGAAACTTTATATTTGAATGTATAATCACTAAATATCATGCATAAATTATTGTTAAATCAATTATATCCTTATAATACTTACCCTAAAACTTATAATACTTGTTTATATAACTTAATAGTTATACTTAATTATACTCTTCTTCGATCCCCTTAAGACGTCCTATTAGGACCCCTTAAGACATCCCCTTAAGACGTGTCGTATTAACACATATCCTAAATATTATGCTTAATTATATCGTTTGTTATGATGAATCACCCTAAAACTTATAATACTTGTTTATATCACTTAATATTTATAATTAATTATACTCTTCTTTGATCCCCTTAAGACATCCCCTTAAGATGTGTCGTATTAGCACATATCCTGAATATTATATTTAATTATATCATTTGTTATGATGACTCACCCTACAGTATAATACTTGTTTATATCAATTAATATTTATACTTAATTATACTCTCCTTTGATCCCCTTAAGACATCGTATTAGGACCCCTTAAGACATCCCCTTAAGACAACCTATAAATTAGTATAAATTAGTATTGGATGCGATTTTTTTTTTTGATAACTTATAAATTAGTATTGGATGTCATTATTTGTTTTGACAGCTTATAAATTAGTATTGGATGTTATTATTTGTTTCGACAGTTTATAAATTAGGATTGGATGCATTATTTGTTTTGTCGGCTTATAAATTAGTATTGGATGTTATTATTTGTTTCGACAGTTTATAAATTAGGATTGGATGCTATTATTGTTTGACAACTTATAAATTAGTGTTGGATGCTATTATTTATAGAATTTATTAATGCTTTTGTTCTCTAATCTTGTATGGTATTTTTTATTTCTTAAAATTTCATCCTTTGTGGTATATAAACAGATTGCTTTTGTTTGTAAATTATGATTTATTGACTAATTATTGATTGACATGAATTGAATAAGTTCATTGACTAATTATCACTAATTATTGAATGTACATATCATGTATATCATTTATGGGATCACTAAATTTGTAAAGTACAAATATTAAAATGTCATATTAATTTCAACTTTAATTTCATATTTATATTTAATTTCACATCAATGTCCTATATTAATGTCTTGACTATGAACATAAAATGCATAAATGTACATGTGTAAATTAAAATTTCAAACAATAATAAAGTCCATAATTTACAACATATTAAATGCATGAAACCAATATTTAAATGCATGAAATAAAGTCCATTAGAGTACAACCCATGAACTAAAGTCCAACTAAGTACTTGATCCATGAAATATAAAGTCCAATAGAGTACATGAGAAACCAAATATGTATTCCATTAAATAAATAAATATAACCCATAACATCATGTTTAGTTCATGTATTGTCTCTATAATCAAGAGACCTCTTCACACCATGCAGACTATGCAGATGACCTGAAACACTCTGTAAAAGAGAAAGATGAAATCATATGTAAGACAATGAAAAATGATTCAATGACAATTTAATTTCTAACTCATCATAAAATTAAATTACCATCATATCTAGGTCTGGATGCTCTGGTGCACCTAAAACAACCTCTAAATTCTCTGAATCAATCTACATAAACAAGACAAAAAAAGTTGAAATTAGATGTAAGTCTATAATTAAAAATGATTTAATTCAATTTAATTTATAATTTATCATATTTTAATTGTACTGTATTTTGAGGTTGTGCACCCTCTTCTCCAAGACCTATTTGTACATGCTCAACCACAAGATGTGCTCCATGCTATAAAAGAAAAATAATTTAAAACATGTATTAGCTCATATTATATATATATATATATATTCAATTTAAAATTTAAAATTAAAGTTTTTTCAGAATATATAATTTGTAATTGAATTTAAATAAATAAAAAAATTAAATTGCTAGGATATCTGGAGCTTTCTCTGCATGTCCTCTTGGAGGTATAACTATGACTAGGTCATGGTAGAAAGTCGCACTAACAAAGTCCTACAAGATCAAATTTAAAGCATGTATACTTGACTTAGGTTAAAATATATATTCAAGTTTGCACATTTTGTGTAGAATTTTTTTTAAACCTAAAAATCAAAGGCCTCATGAGTATCTGCAACATCTAATGTTTGCCCGATGCCCATTCTCATTGTCATATAAACCTAGACATACATGTAGACATTTAACGCTTATCATATTTACAAGTGTACATGCACATTTGATATATAGTGAATTCAAAATTCATAATTGTAAGTTCTATACTAATGTAAGTTAAACAATTTATAATATAAATGTACCTACACCTGATCTATGACGCCCAATAGTAGAGGAGTGCTCAAAAATCCCTCAGGTGGAATTGACGTGGAAGTTGATTAAATCCCCTAAACCAACATAAATATTTAAAACATATGTTCATGATTCACTTATAAATTTAAAACTCAAGTTAAAAATTATTTCATATATAATTTAAAAAATTGAAATCAAAATACCCCATAAGGGTTGCTAACTAGGATTGGTGTCAATGTATGCACTCGCAAAGCAGATGATTGCCCCATTGTTAGTGTCATCTGTACACCAAATAGTTTGATTGTTAAAATGTCTTGAAAACTTTTCTTTGATATATACATTCATTAAAATTCTTATAAAATGAACATGTGTAGACACATATTTATACCTGTGTCGTAGTATCCTCAGGGTGATGGTTTGTTGTAAGAAAGTCTACAAATGAACTAAGGTGACCAGATGAACGACCAGAATCTCCACGTCCACCCGAACTAGGTGTGGCCTGATTGGGTCCATAGCATAATTGATGGCAACTAGTACATACATGTGGGACCCTCGACACTCTTGGATTGGTACTCAAACCAACTCCATAAAACACTCATCCATCATTGTCGTCTCTATGCTCCCTACTCACAATCACAAAAGCATGTTGATCAAGGTCTCTTGCAAGCATACTAAGGGATCCTAATGTTGAGACCACCACATGATGATGCATAGGTGTAGGAATGGCAGGACCAAGAAGAGAAACAAGGTGTTGTGCATGCACAAGGCATTGGGGATCAACCCTTGCCCCTAACCTCTATTGTGGCATGCTACAACCAACACCCTTAAATGTTTTAAAATCAAAATAATTAGGATTTTCCCCTATAACAAACTCTACCTATAGTTTCCTCAAAAAATATAATGGGACCTCCCAATTAGCATGTGGTGGACTATCAAATACCATATACCATCAATCCCAAAATTTTTCACTAATTTGTGGATGTATACACCACCTCATGGATATTCTAGATTTATTGGGAGGAATGGGCTTCCGAGTAATAGGGTCGAGAAACTAAGGGGCTAGGTGGGATTTTGTTATTTTAAGGTCTAAAATTTGTTTATAGGAGAGATTGTCTGCATAAAATTGTCTCATCTGCTCTCTCTCGTCGATTCGTATCTAGATCAGAATCAATAGTTTTGATGGCATCCACAACGTTTTGCATCACCGATGCAAAATGTATCGTGTGTGGTGGAATCAATGCTTGATTCTGCATAGCATTGATTTGATTTTGAATGTATGCAACTTGATCTTTTATGCATGCTGGCAAGCGAGCCTCATCAGATGCAACGGGTATTGCAGGTGGGATATTAGGTTGAGGGGGTGGACGGGGAGGTGGAGGGGGAGGAGGAGGTGGAGGTGGCTAAGGTGTTGGATTGATTATATCATCAATGTTAAATTGATCCATGATATCAGATATAAGTGTACCTACATTAAATTATACAAAATTAACATACAAACTTACAAAATTACAAGAAATAGTTAAATTTGATATGCACATGCAAATTTGTTTAAATAGGATGTGCATACATATACATACACATACATATACATCAATTGATTGAATTTGATCATGTGCATACAAAATTCAAAATTTATCATGTACATATATTTAAAATAAAATACGATGCATAATTTGCATGCATACATCATTCAACTAAACTATGTACATACTAAAAATAAACTTGAAACATTCACAAAAGCTCATTTTATGTCCTAGCAGGATATATATATATATATATATATATCTATATATATATATATATATATATATATTACATTTTCAATAGGGAGAAATCATGATCTAGTAGATAGTCATAAAATATATATACTATTATAAATTCATCATTATAAGTTCATAAATTCCACCAAATTCATAAATTCATGTCACTAAAAATATCCATCTAGAACCAAAATCATAAATTCATGTCACTAAAAATATCCATCCAACCAAATTCATAAATTCATCACACAAAATATCCATCAAACCAAATTCATAAATTCATAACTATAAGATCATTATCTTAATTTAGAAACCGTTGTGGCTCTCTATTGCATCTCTTCATTTCTTTGTGTTTTCCTTTTCAGAATAAGTTCTCCTCTCCTCTAGCCATTATCAATGCTCATCTAAGATCCCATCCATAGCCCTAACAACATCAACAATGGTTTGCATCCTAGATGCAAACATCCAAAGTGGTGTGCGATACATTCTTCATTTTGGAATAACGTTGATTTGATCTTGGATGGTTCTAACATTGGAGTTGACTCATGCTTGCAAACGAGCACCATCAATTTTAGGTGGTGGAGGTGGGGGGTTATGAGGTGGAGTGGGTGGAGTGGGTGGAGGTGGAGGTGAAGGTGGTGGAGATGGATGGCGTGGAGGTGGATTGTGAATATTATTGAATCAATCCATGTGATATATAAAATATAAGTGAACTTGCATTAGATTTGTAATTTTAAAATGTAAGATACATGTTTAGGAAATACCATTAAACCATTCAATATAAATGGCCTAATTGAATACAAATGATAAAATATGTAAGCCTCATTTATGTCTAAGGCATGTTACTTTAATGAAAAAATAATTAACTATTAATATAGGACAATTTATGAATGCTATAGGGTTTACGGTTTAGAGTTTAGGATTTAGGTTTTAGGGTAATAGGATGGCTTAAGGGGATCTATGTAGTAAGGTCATAGTACAAAATGACATGGATTTTAAGTGAATAAAATTTGGTGAAGATGCCCAAGGCAACCAAATTTCATTAAGGTCTGAGGCAACTTCACCAAATTTTATTCAATTGAGTCATGCCATTTTTTCGTAGGAACTTACTAGACATAGATCCCCTTAAGCCATCATATCACCCTAAACCATAAATTGATCAACCTAGATCATGAAGTCTCATTCATATTATAATCTTGCATGATCTTATTACTGTTAAATTTGGTTGCCTTGGGCAACTTCACCAAATTTTGAGAACTTATTTGATCCCCTTAAGAAATGTCATATTAGGACCCCTTAAGACATCCTAAAGTATGGCTTAAGGGGATCTATGTAGTAAGGTCCTAGTACAAAATGACATGTCTTAAGTGAATAAAAATTGGTGAAGATTCCTAAGGCAACTAACTTTCATTAAGGTCCTGGGAAACTTCACCAAATTTTATTCACTTGAGCCGTGTTAGTTTGTCCTAGGACCTTACTAGACATAGATACCCTTAAGCCATCCTATCACCCTAAACTGTAAATTGATCAACCTAGACTATGATTTATCTCATTCATATTATAATCTTGCATGATCTTATTATTGATAAATTTGGTTGCCTTGGGAAACTTCACCAACTTTTGAGAACTTATTTGATCCCCTTAAGAAATGTCATATTAGGACCCCTTAAGACATCAATTTATAGTTTAGGGTGATAGGATGGCTTAAGGGGATCTATGTCTAGTGAGGTCCTAGGAAAAAATGACATGGCTCAAGTGAATAAAATTTGGTGAAGTTTCCCAAGACAACCAAATTTCATTAAGGGCCTAAGAAAAAATGATGGCTTTAGGGTTTAGGATTTAGAGTTTAGGGTTTAGGGTAATAGGATGGCTTAAGGGGATCTATGTAGTAAGTTCCTACGACAAAATTACATGGCTTAAGGGAATAAAATTTGGTGGAGTTGCCTAAGACAAACCAAATTTCATTTTAAGGTCCTAGGACAAAATGAATGCTTTAGTGTTTAGGGTTTAGATTTTAGAGTTCAGGATTTAGGGTTTAGAGAACTTAGGGTGAAGTTTTGGTGTCCCTTGGAATATAATGAACTTGCAAGTTAGTGAAGAACATTTTCTTGTGGAATAGTTGATTGAGATAGCTATTGTTTCAACTCACCAACCTAGATCATGAAATCTTATTCATATTATAATCTTGCACGATCTTATTATTGTTAAATTTGGTTGCCTTGGGAAACTTCACCAACTGTTGAGAACTTCTTTGATCCCCTTAAGAAATGTCATAATAGGACCCCTTAATACATTGATTTATGGTTTAGGGTGATAGGATGGCTTAAGGGGATCTATGTCTAGTGAGGTCCTAGGACAAAATGACATGGCTCAAGTGAATAAAATTTGGTGAAGTTTCCCAAGGCAAACAAATTTCATTAAGGGACTAGGAAAAAATGATGGCTTTAGGTTTAGGGTTTAAAGTTAGAGTTTAGGGTTTAGGGTTTAGGGTAATAGGATGGCTTAAGGGGATCTATGTAGTAAGGTTCTATGGAAAAATGACATGGATTAAGGGAATAAAATTTGGTGGAGTTGCTTAAGGTAACTAAATTTCATTTTAAGGTCCTAGGATAAAATGAATGCTTTAGTGTTAAGGGTTTAGATTTTAGAGTTCAAGGTTTAGGGTTTAGGGAACTTAGGGTGAAGTTTGGATGGCCCTTGGAATAATGTACTTGCAAGTTAGTGACTAGTTTATGAATATTTTTTATTTTATGAATAGATTGACTATTTTCGTAATAGAAACACATAATTATGTATTATTAAGATTGAGTTTGATTATATTTTAATTGAATATAAGATTATTTTATGTAACATTTTTTTCATTAATATTTCCCACTTAAATGAATTTTATGATATAAATGTATAATATAAAATTAGTTAATGTTGAATCAAGTATTTTATTTTAGATTGTTTGAAATTGAAAGAACCTAAAAGAAAGAAAAATATATATTTAGATTCTTTTAGTGTCTAGGTAACTAGTGCAAATTGATATTTTAGACTAAACTAGAAGCCTAATTAATAACTAATTGACTATCTAATGAGGGTTAAGATTGTTGAAAGACAAGAGACAACACATTTAAACAAGAAATGGAAACAAGGCATGACTAAGAGAGATCAAAACATAAAATAGAAATGAATGCAAATATTATCTAATTAAGTGACAATTGGAAATGGATTGTACAAGGATTTAGGCATTTGCTAACTAAATTTGCAAACAAACATTGATAAAATTTATGAATTGTAACTATTCTTTAACATATTGTTTTCTAATCTAATTATAATTTAACATTGAAAGTAAAGTTTAACATATTGTTTTATCCATACAATACAAATGAAATTTAAAACATTTAAGCAATGCAAATGAATTTTTTCCATTATCAAATATTCTTGAGCTCGAAATCAGGGTTTTCAAATGCAAAATGATTTGTTCAATTTCAATTTAGGGTTTTAGCAATTTTTTTGTTTCAATTCAATTTAGGTTTTCAATCTAAGAAATTAGGGTTTTTAATGCAATTTTTTTTTTCATTTCAAACTAGGGGTTTCAAATCCTTTTTTGATTTGAATTTAGGGTTTCAAAAATCTTGATTAGGGTTTTCAAATGCAATTTTTTTATTTCATTTCAATTTAGGGTTTTGAAATGCAATATTTTTGTTTTCTTTCGATTAGGGTTTTGAAATGCAATATTTTTGTTTCCTTTCGATTAGGGTTTTCAAATGCAATTTTTTTTGGTTTGATTGAACAATTAGGTTTCAAAAGGTAAATTTTTTTTTTAAAATACAATTTAAGGTTCATTTTTTCCTTTCTATTCAATATCTTCAGGTTCATTGCATATTTTCATCTATTTCTACAAATCATCATTTCTATTGTTACACAAAGTAAAATGCTTAAAACGCTAAATAAATTGGAAAAGAACATGCTAAATTCTATTCTTGTATTAAAAATTTCAATAAAAAACAAAAAAAAAGAAAAAAAAATGGGGGTGGAGGCGTACCTAGAGGTTGTTAAATAGTTGTTGTCACCCACGTCAATTCGAGACCCCGTGCAGAGCAAAATGAGTTTTGTTTGTTTTTTAAAAAATAAATACCATCTTAAAATAGGATCCCATTCTGTAATAGTTGGGATCATGTTTTGCGTTCGTCGGTTTGGGACCCTTTATCAAATGGGATCCCAATTTTTAAAAAGTGGGATCCCATTTGGAATTTAGGCTTGGGATCCCGAAGCTAAACAAGATCTTGATTTTTAAAAATTGGAATCCTGTTTATCAAAATTGAGATCCCGTTTTTGCAATGTCGATTTCGGTTTTTTGGCTAAGGCAAAAAATTCCATGTTTCATGGACTCAACTTTGTGCACTTACCCTTAAACCAAGTTATGAAATAATGAAATAAGGACATGAAATATGAACTATGAAATGGTGATACCTTAGAAGTTGTCTTGAAGTATAAATATGCAAACTAACATGAAGTGGCCATGGAGGATGTAGATCTTGATCTCAAATTAGATGTGGGAAAATTCTTGCAAGTGGATCCTCGATGCTACATCAACAATCTTAGCTCAACAACATGCTTGAGTGCACTATGCCTTTGACATGATGAAATGACCTTGAATTGATGCAATAAAACTTCACTAATCTTTCTTTGAATTCCTTTAAAATGATCTTGTGAACTCTTGTGTAAGTGCTCTTGATTGCTTATGAAGTTATAGGATTGCTTGGATTGAATTGCTAGGTGACATTATGTGAATTAACCTTATATAATTTATACTAAATCTAAGGATTAACCCCAAAATTCAAATAATCTAAGCTGACATCGGATCTAGGATTGAAAATCATTATTATCCCGCCACAATTAAACTTAGAAAGGGGTGTCCTATGTGAGGAGGACCCATTCACCACTAAAGGTGAATTGATCCTAACACAACTTTTTAGGTCCATGCTTCAGGGGGATGAATATTTAACATCAAAAACCCACCTCAAAAATTCTAAGAAAGGGGTGTCCTATGTGGGGAAGATGGCAAATGGGTCCTAGCACTTTTATAAGACCTAAAATTTGCCAAATTAAATGTCATGCAATATCATTATTAGGTGTCGGGATAGATCCTTCAAAAAGTTTCATTAATAAGGCTTAAATTTGAATTAAAGGGGCAAATTAAGCTCAATTAACCACAATTAATTAATAAAACCCTAGATAAGTGTGAAAGTGTAATACAACACTTTACAACACCCAATATAAGGTACAATTTTAAGTACATTGTGTTGAAAAGAGACCTAGATTCAATGTGAATGTGTACAACACATTACAATACTAAATCAAGGCATTATTAAGTTAATTAAATATATCAATTATTCCCAAACTAAGTGTAAAAAAGGGTTAATTTTTTCTACGCTGCATCAATACTAAACATTTTTGCTTCTATGATCTATTTTACAATTTTCTTTTATCACCTACTAGAATCTCAACTTGAAATTGATGAGCTACTGCATATATTGTTTCAAAGAAGGGTGAAGCCAAAATAGTGGTTTACAATTTGATGGAGGAAAAAAAACTCACAAAAAATGAGCCCATGGCAAAACTTTTGATTTTGGAGGTTCAAACAACCTTGTTGGTTTGAAAGAATCAAAAAAACGTTCGGTCGAAATAGGGTTCGAGCAAACCAAATCAATGCATGCACGAACAAAAATAATTTGAAAACCCCTTTTGGGATGGGGGTTCGATTGAACCCCTATGGGTTCGACTGAACCTCCCTTTGCCCTCATTCTCCCCCTCAGGCACTTTAAAAACCTAATTTTTTATGCTTTGAAGCTCAAGTTGAGGATGAAAATAGAGGAGTCTTCACAAATCCAACTAGAATTAGGTAGTCTTCGGAACAAGCTATCCAACGAATATAATTTTAATATGTTTTGGTTTGATTATGTATTTATTTTTTTTGTTTTATTAAACATAGGTTTTTCATCGAAAATGAAGGTCTCTGTTCTGCACAAGTGAAAAAATAGCAAATTGTCAAATTTCTTTTTTGAAAAATATGAGTGCACCAGATATTGAAGTCCTTGATCCAACAAAAAAAATTGAATTTTGATATATAGAAAAAAAGTTACACGTTATACGGTCGCGTTATGTCTAAATTGTAATTGGTTTGACTTTGAGACTTGATTAAAGAAAAAATGTTCAATAAAAAACTATCTAACCAAGTGGAAGTACTAGATATCAGATTTACAAATCTAAATTCGAAAGAATTAGAATTTTATCCTTCATGGAAAAAAAATGTGTTATACGATGTACGTCACTTTTTTTAAATGTTATTTTCTGAAAAAAAATAGCTTTTGTGGGAGATGAAAAAAGAAGTGCAATTTGATTCCAAAAATTTTAAAAAATATATATTTAGAATCTACAGACAAAATGTGACAAGAATCTAGTTTGCATCATCTTCAAATTCCTCACAGTTTAGCCACTATAGGTGTCTGAATGTGAAGATTTAGTTAAAAATAATAATTTCAATGTCCAGTTTGGCCAACAATTGTAAACAACTATTGTGGGATCACCCAAAAACTATTCTTATTTACAAGGTCATTCAAGTACCAAAATTCTACCAAAAATTAGTACGTTTATCTCTACATTTGATTGCTTTGGTATTAGGAGTTGTTAGCATGTGTTTCTTTCAAATGCCACAATAAATGTGGAATTATGAATCCATACAATTGGTATTTATCACTAGGCCTTGACAAAATTATTATTTTCTTTACAAGTACCTCTATTTCCTTTGAAGTGTCCATGATAACTAATGCTGATATAAAGCTAACATATTCCTTTTGTTCATAAATGAATGACATCTTCATGTGATCAATCAAGCATAATATTGATTTTGCATGAGCTTTGATTTTGTTTCTTTTTTAGTGGTTGGCTAGATTATTCCCTTTCTTCTTTCTTAGTGCACTAGATTATGTGAGGGGTGGTATACTCCCTTAGCATGGGTTGTTTGGGAATTTGATATATCTATTTGCAATAGCTGCAGTGAAGCTTGGGTTTTGGAAAAGCTTACCCTCCTTGAGAGATGAAGGTACAATTATGGTTCTAAAGCCATGTTAGCTAATTTTACTACACTTATAATACTTATATTTGCAATTTTTGTTGTTCTTTGTGTTGTTTTACCAATCAAAGAACTAGAAGGGTACTTTAAAATAGAAACTACAATAACTTGAAGTATCATTCTCATTACTTTCTATTGGAGTAAATCATCATTAATTTACTCTAGTGCTTAATGCAAACTTAGGAAAAGATCATCTAGTTCTAATTGTGAGTGTTATTGCATTAATTATGCATTTCAATTAGATAAGTGACTTAACTAATTCATGCATTCTGTTATCTCACTCCTATCTCAATCAGAACTCCATCACATGTTGAGTTGAACTCCACCATTAAGGGATCTCATGTTGAGTTGATTTGAGTCTACATAAGGATATTCAATCCTTCATTGTATTCATTAAGTAATCAATAATCATTGTTGTTTCATCCCTTTTTGTTGTGTAATTTCTCATTTGTGTGTGACAAGTTTCTCTTCAGATTATCATCCATGGCTTATGGGATCTCAATCACATATTCTTTTACTTTCAAATTGTTGATTTCATCTACAATAACTATCATATATCATTATGTGCAATTTGGACCTTCGAAATATCACCTAGCTTGTATAGCTAAAGTTGTAGCAGAGTACTTTATTTAATTTGCATATATGTTATTCTTATATTTGCAATGAGCATAGTACTTCATTTAATGTAATATTAAAATTCATTTAAAATTTACCTTTAATTCCCTATTGTCTTAAACCCTTGAACCTCCTATGGGTGCAACTGCCAATAATTATTAATTTTTTATTTAATTCTAAATCCACTTATTTAGTATCCGTTAATGAGCCCCATTTTCATCAATATGATTAACTTACAATATTTTCAACAAAATTTATCAAGTTCGTAGAAGAGGATGTCTGGTTTTAACATTTTTTTTTGAAACATCTTAATTTTATTTATAAATTAATCCTTTCAAACAGAACATCTAACAAACTTGAAAAGTTTTTTTTTTTTTTCTCAATATCTTTAGATTGATAAATATATTCCAAAATCCAATTATAAAGTAGAAATCATCTCAAATATTATGATTATTAAAGATTAAATTAATATATTTGTACATAAAGAATTCTAATTTTCTACCTTATCTTTATTAAACAAGTATATACTCAAAGAGAAAAATAACACTTTTATACATTTTTACTCAAAGACTTCTAGAATCTTTGTTATTAAATAAATTATATATTTATATATTAAAATAATATTTTATCTTATCTTTGTACACTAAATTTACATTATATTTGTCTTTTTACACCATATTTATATTATATTTATCTTTTCACA
>VDFB02281492.1:641620536-641736436 GCA_007258455.2 Sequoia sempervirens
GATATATTAACATAAACTATAAACTATAAACTATTTAAAATCATATATAAACCAAATCGTATATTCTAAACTAAATATATTAAAATAAACTATAAAATACAAATGAGATATATTACATATGTTATAAAGTCTTGACATTTTTTAAAGTGCTATGTAAACAGATCGGATATCTGATTCAAATCGGATATCGATATGTCTGACACAAAATTCATTGCCTAGGGAATAGGCTCGGGTTTGCTTTGGTATTTGGTTAGGAGATACCAATCCTAAAAAGTCAACACAAAAAGCGTGTTTAACAGCTTACTTTGTTTTTCCGGACTTCGCCCATGTGGCTGACGACTTTATTTTTAGCCAAAATTGATAAAATGAAAGGGTTTGTAGAGGAGATTCCCTTTTGCCAATATAAATTATGTTTTATTTTAAATTTAATAGATTATTATTATTTATTTTCTACTAGAATTATGACTAAAGTCCTGATTGATAGGCTGATTGTAAGACATTTATAACTTTCAAATGTTATCATATTTTTTGAATCCAAAACATGTGTCACATTCTATGCTTTGCATACTATAGGATTAAAAAAAAAAATGAATTTCATGAAATTTTGCCAAGTTAAGGTGGTCAGACATACGAGTTTTTATATTTTTAAAAAGTTGTAATAAAAAATTCATAATTAATTATTTACATGGAAAAAAATTACAAAAAAATATGCGTCACATCCGGACATGAGTCCTCTACTTACATCTAAAATATCATTAAAAAATATTATCATTTTATTATGGTTAGGGTGGTCAGACAGACACCTACTTCTTAATTTTTTCCTGAAATTTAAGTAATACTACATTGAAATTTTAATTTTTCACCAAATAGATTTTGTTTTTAAAAAAATAAACCTAGTAGTTTAGAAACTACATTTAATTTCCCACAAAATCTATTGTTACATGTTTTTGAAATAATATAGATAACTTATTCAAATTTTTACATCAAGTTGCCTAACTCTAATTGTTCTAAATTTTCATTGCCACTTAAGGGCTTGTTTGGCATACCATGATCCTGCACATACCCCCCTTGTGTATTTCTCATGCAAGAGTCTCCTCTTTATTGTATTTTCTTTAAAGATTCTAAAAACCTTTCAACTATTCATTCTATGCGATGGCATTCATTTTCTCCTAGCTATTTGATATTGTTGCCAGTTCCATTTTGCTTGAAAGATCCTATGGTCTCTTTTAAAACAAACTCATTTTAATTGCCTCCCTTACAATATCAAATTGAGCCCCTCATTTGCTGGTTCATTGTGTATTAAAGCTTTCTTGGCTGTTTTGTATGCTTTAAACTTATAATTTGAAGGTTTTTACTTTAGGAATTTCCTTCTTTTAGCGTACTAAGGTCATTTCACTTTTAAAATTTTCCTTCATAAAACATGCTACCATCCCTTGATTACCATTCTCAATTAATGAACTTGTATTCATTCTGAATGTATTTCAATCACATCAAGGACCAACTAGATCTCACCCATCCTTGAGTCAAGGCTCCATAAAATTTAGGCAATCAAACAACCATCTGCCTGATTACTTTTGCATTCGCATAATCAAGAAACTTGAACCCATATTGTATATAGCAAATTTTATTTTTGAGTGTTATGCAGTTGTTTAGAAAAGCATAGCAAGATTAAAAGTGCTTGTGATTTTATCCCATGGGACATCCAATGAGAAACCATTCTCTATCATATTTTCCTTCCCACACCAGCCTGCTTCCATAGCTTGAGCAAAGAACTCCACAGTTTAGTGGTCATTTGAAATACGACATTGGTGTGTTTTGAGGGATTGGAAAGATAAACAACCCTATGCACAATACAACAATTTTACAATTTTACCTTTACATGTGCAAAGCATGTCAGGTCTCCATGTGGGCCCAGCTAAAAAAAATTCATTTTCAAAAAACTATCAAGCTCAATTTCATCTATCACTGCTTTTGAGTGCATTAGAAGTAAAAACACAAAATGTGTTTTCACTAAAATATGCTTTCTGGCACTTTTGAAAATGGTGAAAACTGGCTAAATTAGCTTTTGAATTGGCTTTGAAAACTAAGAGAACGACCTCCAGGAGCCAAGAAAACTTGCAGGCGTGTAGACATCAGTTCAGAGATTTGAATACAACAGAAAGATTAGCAAAAAAATCACGAGGAAAAATTTATTGAACCTCAAACTTGCCCTCTCAAACTTTTCTACAAATTTAGCTGTTTTGAACCAATTAAAACACACAAGATCACCTTGTTCCAAAAATATCAAATCAACTCTTGAAGGCTTGCCATTTGAAACATAAGCACATTTGGGTACATGGAACATGTGTGCAAAAAGGATTTTCTTGAATCATCACTGATCAAAAGATATCGACAATCAAAGTTGACCTCTCTAAAAGGTTGTCAACAATGCAAATGCAAAACTGGAGAAATTGCATTTGGTTTTGGCCTGCTAAAAATAGAAAATCTCATCATGAGACTCTAAAAACTGGAACATGAGGTCATTTAGGTATGGAGATCTGAGAGCAACAATCATTTTGACTTGATAGTCGACTGATTGCAAAATATAGGCTCAAACAGAAGGCTACATTGCAAAACTGAACGTTTACAAACTGCAGAATAGTGACAAAACCCTCTAGCTTCACGTTTTGAAACCTTGACAAATCTCATCATAGGAAGCTGAAAACTACACACATACTCACATAGGTCACATAAGCAGGTCCACACGTGGGGTTTGCTTGGGAAACAACAGGCATCAAATTACGAGCCTTCAAAGTAGGCCATCCAGGCAAATTCATAAGGTGCACTTCTAAAAGTGCAAAGGCAAAATTTTGAAATAGGCATTTCAAATTTGCAAAAATTTGAGAGTGCCAACACAACCCATTTATTTTTTCAGTTTGATGGTTGAGAAAAATTGGAGGAAATGGGTTTTCTCTAAATAATTGATTATGATCCTACACAAATTTGCATGGCTCCAAGTGTCCTGGTTTTGCTACAATAAATTTTTCCATTTGGCTTATAGGCAGAATTAAATTTTTGCCTAGTTCTAATGTTTTAAATGTTTATATTTAAAAGATTTTGAAATATCTCAAGATCATTTTAGGGCATTAATTTCTTCAAATTTTGAATAGGAGGAAAAAGAAGTTTTAATTCTTTCATTCTATTGGCTGGAAGCTTTCAAACAAACTTTGAAAATATTAAAAGTTTTCATGCATGGCTCATCGCGACTTCTTTGTAAAAATGAAAATCCAAACTAGCGATAGTTTGTTCTCAAGCGATGGACATACAAAAGATAAAACCATCAATGTTTGAACAACATTGACATCCATCCAAGCATAGAAAAATAGAGATGAGGATTTGAAAATCTGGCACACATGAGAAGGCATTTACCAGTGAATATCGTGCCCAACATATGCACAAAATGAATGTGTGCACACTCCACATAAGGGGAATTGTTGACAAGGCTTCAAAAATTATTCAAGCAAATGCTTTTGGCAGATGTAATTCCATATTCCACAACTTCTACCATTGTTCTCCTTACGCGGTGAGGGAGGTAATCATGTTGTAAAGATTGCCATCATACCAAGCAAAAGAGGAAACCCAAAGAAACTGTAAACACTAGGTTTAAGACAACTATAAGGGCTATAGTGTAGAGTGTTTGCAGAGACCAAGAAATGATTAAGGACACTCTGGAAACTGTTGCGTTGGCTAATGGATGCACAAATCAATGGGCAATGAAAATTTCTCCACAAATACAAGGGACTGCCGCCATGGAGAAGTTATAGAGCAACCAAACAAATTCAGGCAGGGAGCCATGAGCAACGGAATGAAGAAACAAAGGAGAAGATTAGGGTTTCTTTTTCATCACCTGTCGCTTGTTCTTGTTCCTTTGTTCTAAGTGAACCAGCGATGAGTGATGGTGCTCATCGCCCATCACAGGTAAGTTCTCCCATCTTCCATGAAAACCAGTGATGCATGAGAGCTGTACGATATGGGGTGAATAAAGAATGGTTGGCCCATGTGAATGGGAAAATTTTTATTTCCAGGTTTGGCCATGAGGTAAGATATACGACCCAACAAACATTTTAAAAAGGCCTCCATTTAAAATAGGAAAATAGTAAGAGTAGCCCAATGAAAGAGATTAGGGGCTTGTAATATTTTTTTTAATGGGACATAGTTTTTTAAATATGAGAAGTGTAAAAAGGGACTAATGGAAATTAAATTAAATATTTTATCATTAGAGCAAGAATTTTTTATCCGTCGGAGATAAAATGGAGAGCACAGGAAAGTAAAGTTGAATGGTTTCATTGGAAAGAAAATATTTTATTTGTTGAAGGTGAAAATATAACTTCCTGGGTGAAAAATGCAATTGAAATTATTCTAAAATGAAGGAAAATGAAATAAAATGAAATTCCAACAACTTGAAGCTTGTTTTTTCTCCTTATTACTATAAAAGGAATTCAGGTTTGTTTGGCAGGGGTCTTTGGTTGGAATCTAGATCAAAATTGTGCAAATGAAGAACACTAAAAATGCATGTGTAGTCCATGTCTTAGAGTTTTGAGTAGAACTAGTGAATTTAGTTAATTATGTGGCTTCTGAGCATACCTGAGTAGAAATGCTAATCTCCCAAGCCTGTTGTCTCTCCATTTCAACATTTTACATGAATTATTAATGGAATTGGATCAAGGATCTATTCATTAATTGTCTTAGTCTTTCACTATGATGTATGATTTAATTGGTGTTGTCATCTAATGGATTGGGTTAAATGATTGGGTTAAGTCATAAATTCATACTTATGTAATATGGATTTGGTAAGTAGTCACAGGAGGTTGGGTGTTAATCTATAAATTATAAGGCAATTGCAAAGAGTATGGATGTTCAAAATTAAATCTTCCTTGTAGTTCAATTCATTATGTTCTAACTCTCGACCCTTAGATATGGCACTAGTCTTGACTTTTGCATACACTATTCTCACTTCTAGTCTTTCAATTTTAGAACAAATTTTATAAATACACTTTTCAATCAACCTACTGTTGTGGTATTTGATATTCTCAGTTATAGATGTTTAAATTCTCTCAAGGAAAAGCCAATTTCTTGAAGAATTTCATCTATTCAACATCAAATGAGAATGCATTTGCTTAATATGCAATGAATATGGAAATTGTTTGAAGGAAGGTTATAAATACATTATGGGATTACCCTCTTATGTCTTGCAGAACCCGAAGTGCAAGAGGAAAGCTTATTTGCTTTCTCTCATTCACTAGCCCACCCTCTTTAAGGTTGTTGAGCATTGGAATTGGAAAATCCATAGGCTACCCTGAAGAGCTGGTTGGTATTTATAAGAGCCAATAGAATGGCAACTCTGCTGGGGAGAATTTGAGAATCTCCAGTTGTAGACTATTCTATTACAAAGTCATATCATTTGCATTGAGCCAGTTATTTACCATTCTAAATTTGGTTCAAATGTTGAAGAATTTGACCTTGGAGAAAGAGTTCGTTGTAGTGAACCTGACACTTTCATGATCTGCGGTGCTCTGCTAGTGAAACGAGCTCAAAAATAAATCTATTTGGTCAAAGAGCTTCATATTACTTGAAGTTCAGTCCTCTACAAAGGGAGGTGGTGATTCTGTCAAAAGAACATGTTGAAGATTTGAAGAAAAGTTCCAAATCTACAATATTTCCATTCAGGAAGAACAATTTGTAGCAGCTAGAATGTTTCTAGGTATTCTTCACTTTTGGTTTTCAAGAACTTTTGTAGGAAAACCATATTTGCAAGTCTTGATGAATAGAAATATGGTTCCCTATTAAGTGAGTTAGCACTAAGAAAGGGAAAGAATAGTAAGATTGAGTTTGCATAATTTTGATTTATAATTTGTAGCTTATGTATTATGTTGAAAGTATGCTTGTGTTTTAAATCTGCCCACTAAATACATCTTAGGCATTAATTTATTTGAATCATGCATTGAGATATTCTAAGATCGTGTTGAAAGTTATAAATAGGGTAATGAATGATCAACTATATTGTTGATATGTGAAATTTGAAAGAGATATGTCAAAATGCATCAATCTATGCATCCTAGCATGGTTCCTGGTTCAACCATGCTTTGTGACCAGCCCCAGCCAGATTGTCAAAGAAATTTCAACATTGGAAGGTGCAAATTCATCAATTTCAGTGATATTTTGAGTTATTTGAATTTCATTCTAGCTAAGGTCAGAGATAAATTACCAAGGTTCATTGGTGATAAGTCTAAATCAACACATAAACACCTGCAAGAATTCATCAATGTGATGGATGACTATGAGGTGAATCATTAAGATGTGATCATGAGGTTGTTCATTCAATCCTTAAGAGGAGATGCAAGAGATTGGTTCTCTTATTTACTAGCATCTTTTATATATTGCTAGGAGGAGTTCAAAGTGTTGTTCATGGAGCAATTTGGTGAAAGGATTGATCATATCTTGATAAGGAAGAAGTTCATGAACATGGAGAAAGGAAAAGATGAGTTAGTTCCCACTTTTAATCTCAGATTTTCAAGAATAATAAGAGACATCCCTGAGAATATCAGACCTAATGATGTTGATTGTTTGGTTGTCTATCTTGGTGCATTTTATAGTAAGATGAGTTGCCTATTAAGAGACAAGGAGCCCACAATCCTGGACCAATCATATCAAATTGCCATGGATATTGAGAACAATTTGAGATATTCAATGATGAAAGGGCATAGGGTTGTGAGTGTTGGTCTTCTTCACGCATCTCATGCAAATATAACTCATGGATCATATAATGAAAGTGCTTGTCAAGATGGTAATGTTGCTGCTCTGATTTCTCCATCATCACAACATGCAGGACATAGTGAGATCCATGTTAAATGTCATCAAAATTTGAGCAATGTTGATCAAACATATTTTGTTCAAGGATTATCTCAAATGAAGAGACTCAAAGGAGAATCACTACATGATTTGTTCTCAAGGTTTTTGGATGCTCTGATGAAATTTCCCAAAGATTTCAAACTTGAAGAGTCCATGTGCATTGATTTGTTTTGTGAGATTTATGAATCTGGGCTAAGTACTTAGCTAGAGGAATTAAAGCCTCATAGCTTTTATCAAGTCCCTAATTGGATAAATATTGTAGAATTAGCTAAATGTGGTTATGCACAAAATGTGGGTTCTCAAAATGGAGGTAACAACTGTCCTCATGAGAAAAATCAAACAACAATGCAAAAAAGTGAAGAGAATATGTCAGAAGATGAACATCCAGATTGTCCTATGCCATAAGATGAACATTGTAATTAGCTTATAATCAACACATCTGCAAATCCTTGCAACAATGATGAATATGAAGATACATGGGGTGCCAACAAAGTAAATAGGAAAGAATGATTCTCTTGTGATACCTCAGATGATGGAGAAGTAAATGAGATACTGGGTGTTACTCCATGTCATGTTGTGACCAATGATTACAATGTATGTGTTGTTGATATTTCATTACAAATTAGTGATCATGATCCTAAAAGTGCAACCTCGAGAATTCGTTTTGAATATTTTGAACATGGTTTTTGTAGTGATGATTTTTCTTGTGATGAAAATCATGATGAGGTTGATATTTCTGATTGCTCCTCTATAGATTGTGATTGCTTTTCTGAAGATGATATGGAAGCACACTCCTCACTTGAAGAGTGCAATGGTGTAGATGCTCTTGATGTCACTTGTCCACAAGTGAATGATCCAATTGCATTTTATGCAAACTTGGAATGTAGTTTGGGTTTTGTATCAATGGAGCATGTTGATTCTATTAATAATGAAGAATTTGGAGATGAGCATATGTGTATGCAATTTGCTGATCATGAACATAGTACTGGAAGTTATGAAGATGTTGATGAACATGTTGATGACCCAACTTCCCATGATTGCTTGTATGAAGCAGAGGTGGAAATGTTTGTTGTACATAAAAAGGATGATGAGGTGTTTATTGATGAAGGAAGGAGTTTGTTCTTCAAAAATCAAGTTGTGCATTATGACAAACACATGGATCTAGGATCAGCATTATTGCCCATTGATGATGTGAAACAATTTGATAGATTTTTAGTTTGTGTTGACATTGCAAAACCATTTGATCAATGTATGGAGCAGCCATATGATGCAAATGATAATGGATGTGAGGTCAATCAGTATGAGATTGAATATGGGTCTTTCTTTGATGATCTCTCTCATCTTAGTAGTGTGCAAATGCACATGTTTTCTTCGAATGAGGAATACATCGTTGAGAAAGAGAATGAAGATTCTAGCTCTATTGCTAGTAGGCAAGTCTCAGATAATAGTGAGTCTATGGCACATGGGTCACTCTACCTATCAATGGCTAGTGCACATGAAAGTATTTTTTCTGACCCTGTTAGTCCTGAAAGTGATAGTATTCAAGATGATTCAAATACTAAACATGTTTTGAAAGATCAATGTGAAATTTTTGACCCATGGTTACATTCTGAATTATCTGATTTTTTCTTTCAGACATGCCAAATGGAATTGCATAGTGGTTTGAATAATGAACCTAAGATAGAAATCATTGCTTGTGCATTGGATGTTGACATTTTTGTTGAGTGCCATGATTTGAATGAAGATGAAAGTGCTTTTGGTGTTGAAAAATCTAATTTTCAGAATCTTACAACACATGATAATGTGTTTGGGTTGTGGTGCTTGGATGGTGACAAACTAATTTCTGATCCAACTTAGTTGGAGAAGATACAGACGTATGAGAAATATTTTCTCAACACACAAGAGGATTGCATGTTAATTTTCATCCATGATATATATTCTGAGTATGATCATTATGAGGGGGTTAGTGAATATGATCAGGTACGTTTTCTTGTGGTCTTGACCCCTATCCTCAAATTTTTCCATTTGATATGAAATCAAAAAATGGGGAAATGGACAGTGATGTGGCTTATTTTATTTGGTTGCCACTTGTTGGCAATGGAGTCAAACAAGGAGAAAATATCCACTTGTATGAAGGCAGCCTACCATTGGTGTTTGCAAGTATGAAGTCACTCATGTCATTGTGGTGTGATAGATACAAACATGAGTTGAGGGAGATCAAGTCCTTTGATAGATTAGTGTTTGACAGAGGTAAATATAGACTCTCCCTTTTCATTTGGTGGCCTGGCATCACCAAATGAAGTTGCAAAAGAAGTTGAATAAGGAAGTAGTTTCAGAACACCCATTGGACTCAACATTTGGTCTACTCTCCAGAGATATGGATTCTTGCTATGCCCACAGGGGGCATACATCCCCAGTCGGAGCCACTGATGGCACTCTCAAATTTTGCAAGTTTGAGATGCCCCTATCAAAATTTTGCCTCTGCACTCTCAGAAACACCCCTGAAGAATCTGCTTAAGTGACCTACTTTGGAAGGTCATAATTTGGAGCCTATTTATTTTCGTGCAAAACCAATTTTTAGAACCACTCATGTGTCATATGTGAGTGTGCTTATCATTTTCTTGCTTCCCATGACAAGTTTTGATAGTGTTTTGAAAAGCGAAGATAGAGGGTTTTGACACTTTTCTGTTGTTTGCAATTTTTTGTTTTGTAAAGTAGCCTCCTATTTGAGCTTATATTTTGCAACTGGATGATTTCCAAGACAAACAGATTGTTGCTCTCCATTCTCCATACCAAAATCTACTCCCTGGTCTAGTTTCAGAGCCTCATGATCTCATATGCTATTTTTACGAGGTCAAAACCAAATGCAATTTCTTCAGTTTTGCATTTGTAGTTTTGGCAGTGTTTCAACGAGGTCAACTTTGACTTTCAATATCTTTTGAAGGTTGATGATTGAAGGTGAAATTGTAGAAAATGCTTGAGTGAGAAAATTTTTTGAATAATATCTTTCACCTCAGGATCTCTTTTGTCGAACCATCTTTTGCAATGCATTCTTGGGTCAAATTTCTACATGCTTGTTCAATTTTGTGCCTCCAGGATAAGTTTTGATGGGTTGTTATTTAATTGCTTTCTGATTGTAACATGGCCAAAAATGGTGTTCCAGAAAGTGTCAAATTTTGAAAATCTAATGACAACCCATTTCTTGCTTTGGTTTGAAACCTTGACAGCTCCATTTTCATCAAGATTGTAGGTCATTTTATACGTTATTTTAATGTACATTTGTTATAGCAAACATGTCCCGGGGGCCAATTTACAAAGGAGGTACCTAAATTTTGATGGCTGGGAAAATTGGAGAAAATGGGTTTTCTCTAAATAATTGATTATGATCCTACACAAATTTTCATGGCTCCAAGTGCCTTGGTTTTCCTGCAATAAATTTCTCCATTTGTCTTACAGGCAGAATTAAATTTTTGTCTAGTTCTAATGTTTTAAATGTTTATATTTAAAACATTTTGAAATATCTCAAGATGATTTTAGGGCATTAATTTCTTCAACATTTGAATAGGAGGAAAAAGAAGTTTTAATTCTTTTATTCTATTGGCTGGAAGCTTTCAAGAAAAATTTGAAAATCTTCAAAGTTTTCATGCATGGCTCATTGTGGCTTCTCTATAAAAATGAAAATCCAAGCCAACAATTGTTGCTTCATCCAATTGCACCTAGGTAGGGATGGTGGGTGAAGTAGCATAAGGCTGCAGATGATGGCAGTTTGCAAGCACAAGAAGATTATAATCCTGAGTTTGGCTATCTGAATTTCTAGTGTCACCTCCAAATTGTGCCAATAAGAGAGCTTTGTTCAATGCATCATGCAAGGATGTAGCCTCACCACAATGTCTGATTTTGGTTGCAAATGAGGGGCTTAAACCCCAATAATAATGTTCTATCAGTACATGATCATCAACAACCAAATCTAAAGATTGAACCCTTTGATACATAAACAAAAATCTATGATTAAATTGATAAATGTGTTCTAATGGTATCCTTTTTGTAGCTGCAAATTCATGTAATGGGTGTAGAGCATGAGGATCAAACTGATCTAAGAATAATATTTCTAACTCTATCCATGAATAAATAGATTCTAGTGGCAGATTATCATACCATTGCCTCGTTGTACCTTGAAGTGTTTTGACAAATAACTGGGAGATGATATCTTGATGCTAAATCTAGAGAAAAATGAATACACGCCTGCAAGTTTCAACATGTTCAGAAGCGTTTTACCCAGTGTTAGGGAAAAATAAAGGAAGCCTATCATACAAATGACCAGGGATTTCATGGACAAGTCCCGATGTATACAAAAGGCTACCCATTAGAGCTAGGTTTTCCAAGATCTAACCCACTCCAACTCACAACGATCCAAAATTGCTCAAGGCGGCCCTCCTTCTAGCGCTAGTTTCTGTTGATTGGTGAAATAGCATAGCAACATGCAAACAAAATATTGCTATTTTTTTTCTCTTGAAAGAGAAAGACAACACATGGATGCCTTAGCTCCCAAGGTCTTTGTAGTTGGTTCTCAACTGTGTTGATGTTGCTCAGTGGTCAATGTAACAGTAATATTCAAGGGGCCTGCTGGTGTTGAGCTTTTGGATTATTCTGAGATCAAACATAAAATTAAGCCTACTCTAACCATGGTTTTTAAAGAAACATAAAAATATTGATCAGAGCTTTGGAACATAAAAGAATGTTAATTAATCCAACTTAACTAGACTTGTCACCTTTCAAGCAATTCCTAACTAAAACTGCATAACAAAATTAACTTGTGATTGACACACAGTTTCATTCATTCATAGTGCTGATTTTAACAGATTGCAAGTTACCATTAAAACAAAACATAAAATAAGACTTAAGTCCTTGAAAGCTTCTCAAATCTGATGATTAAACCAACATAAACAACATTATGAAACACAATCTGAAGTAGATTTTAATCCGGTTGCTTCTACTATTAGTGAAATAGATAAGCAACATTTACACATTTGGCACAATCATCAGTGTACAGAAAATCCATGACTCCAACTAGCTTCCATCTATACTAATAAAACTAGAAAGATACATTATAGGCTTCTGCTGAATCTAACTCCTAACTAAGAAGACAAAAGAAGCTCTCATTGCAAGAATCAAGATACAACTTTGTCTCCTCTATTTCTACTAACTAATTTTTCTAACTTTTACTTCTATATATCCTTTACAAAGAGGCAAGAATGCCATATATATAGAATGTACCAAAAAGAATGTGTTGTCCCTTGTCTTAGGGTTTACCAAAATATCTACTTTCAGGAGGGTCGGCTCTCAAATCTTTCTGAAGAGAGTGAATGTTACATTCAATGTGAAGCCTTGCTATCCATGTCGGTGATGGCTTGACCTCAGGAGAAGCCTTCAGATCTTTTGTAGCTGCAACATTAACTCTTTTGTCTCTGTTTCCATACTCGAACTCACTTGCAACCTGCCTTGAATGCTCCAAATCATTTTTCCATTAATACCAATCCATCCCTAACAGTGGTCACTACAGCTGTCCCTGTGAGTCATGCTTGCTTCTTTCCTTTAGCCTCTTTCATGTTCTAGACCTTTCTGCACATTGACCATCTTCTAGAAGCATCATCAGACCTCCCTTTAGGTTTGAACATCATCACCCAAGTCAATCCATTGCCTTTTGATCTCAAAAGGAGTCCATATCATTTGCATTTTGTTGGTCTTCCTTCATAGAGGTAGTCAATTAGTCCATGACCCACTTTTAGTTCCTTTCAATTGGGCAAACAAACGCCATGCCAAATTCTCAGGAAGTCAAAAGTGGTCCATCCTAAATCGCCTGTCAGTGAGACACTAAGCATGTCTCCCCGATGCGATTTTTCCTCCTAACAGTTATCAGTGTATCCTATGATAGTCAGCAAGAGTTCATGACGAGAGACAAAAGCTATAACGATATCCAAAAAACCATCAACAAGACCCTACTGAGTCGGTGAGACTTCATCGTGAGGCTCAAAATCCTTTGACGAGCCCATTTTTTTATGTTGGGGAGACCTCCGTCAGTCGGGAAGACCTTGTGGTGATATCACTCTATTCTCCCTGAGCTTATTTCCTTTAGGTGAGACCCTACCAGGTTGGTGAGATTTCATGGCGATGTTCTCTCTCTTTTCTCACTGAGCACACTCCATCTCGAGGAGACTTCTTCATTCCGAGGAGACCTTACCCTGAACTCATGCCCCATCGCTGAGACATCGTTGGATCGGCGAGACCTTTCATCGAAGACTCTTTCTTTTGCTGGGACATTTCAGAGTCACCCAAATATTTTGCCAAATTCCTTCACTCTCCCCAAAGGCACATCCTATCGACGAGACATCTCCTACTCATCGAGAACTCATGGTGATGAAATTTTTCTTTGCCGATGTTGTTTTATTTCGACAAGAGTTCACTTTGTCGGTGAGACTTTTGTCGAAGCCATCCTTCTCTCGGCAAGATCCTTCTGATGACACCTCTGTTTTGCTGAGACTCCAATGGATCAGCGAGACCTTATGCCAATATTACCTCATGTCAGAAAGACATATTTCCTTCACCGAGACATTTCGCCAAAGTCTCTTCTTTTTGCCTATAGCTCAGGTTACTTTGGGGAGACCTCTCATAGTCGGCAGGATATTATGGTGAAGGGATAACCCTTGGGTGAGCTAAGATCATGTCAGTGAGACAATCCCATATCGACAGGACATCCCCCTGAGCCCTTCATGTTATATTGAAGACCAACCCTTTGGCGAGCCCCTCTGCTGGTCGGCCAGACCTCCTGCTGAAGGAAAAATTATCGCCGAGCTCAAACTATTAGTGGGACCTCCTTCTGTCGGGTAGACTTATGGTGATATCATCCTCGTGTTGTCAAGACTTTACTGTATCGATAGGACATCACCATGAAAGGGGAACTTTACCCCAAAACCACTAGATCTCGGCGAGACCTTTCTATAGTCATATCGATCCTCAATGTTACACCAAGAAGTATCCTTTCATTCACTTTTCCGTGACCTTGTGATGTCGGGAAGATGCTTCACATATTGCATTGTGTCTCACTAATATGTATTATTTTGTTTCAGATGTGTTATTGTATCATTCTCTTGTCGGGGAGACGTCCCATAGAAACCTTATGTCTCGGTGAGAAATCTCCATAAGTTCACTTTTGTTGCTGAGACAATATCATTCTCTCACCGATGAAGCAATATGTCGGTGTGACAAAATGGGTTGGCAAGACTGCAAGACCTCACACTAATAGAATCCTTTTGTCCTTTCTCGGTGAGACCAGATGTACTCGCTAAGACATTTCTCTGATGCAAAAGTTTCTCACCGAGATGGATATCCTTATTGGTGGTCGGCAAGACACAAAGCATTCAGCCAGACCACACACTGAAGACACAACTCTTACCAAAGTGTTTTCTCATTCTGCACTAGTCAGTGAGACATGAAGAATTCACCGAGACTTCTCCCTGAAGAAAAGTCTCCTGCTGATATGTGTATCCCTCTGTCGCCGGTTGATGGGACATAAAGATCTTTCCAAGACCTCACCTCAAAGAAGACTTTCATGCTGATGGGGAAACTCTTAGTCATTGGAACAATGATTAATGTCTCGCCGATAGGTACCTACATGTGAATTCCAATTGTTGTGACATCCCTAAGGTCTTGCCGAGAGGCAACATAGACTTATATTAACAAAATGCATTATGGGTCAGGGAGACCTTGATAATCTCATGCTGATATGAACTATAATGTGAAGTATTTAGACTCAATGGAATTTATAGTACTACATGGCCAAATATGGGGAAAATATTCTCATGGTGGGGCTTATTTGGAAAATTGTGAGTATGAACATGTAAAATCATCAAAATTTTATAGTTCTAGCACCCCCTTTGGATTTTAAATGGATAGAGTCAAGCCCCCAGTCAGCAAGACATCTGAAAGGTCCCAAAAACCTTTCTCATGAGGATTTTTATGCTGAATGTGATTGAGGCATGCCTTTAGTTGGCTTCCCTAAGAGATATCCTCAGATGAGTGATTCAATCCTACAAAAAAAATGCCTCCATTAGCCCTTAGGAGAACATAAAATATATCATAATGAAATACACCATTGTCTATGATAATGTCATTCAATACCTTAGGAAGAAGAAAACCAACTCAAGCTAAGTCAGAACCAAAATTTGACAAAACCGGAAGGCAAACCCAGAAGGAAAGCAGAAAAACTCCCAAGAGCAAAGCCAATAACCAAAGGCAAAGAAAACAAAAGAGAAGGGGAGACCCATTTTGTTCGAAATCAAAATGGGGTGGTTATGCAAGGCATAACATATACCAAACAACAAGACTTTGATACCATGTTAGATTCAGTGAGAAGCGAGAACTGAGCCAAAATCTAATGTTAGTCATAGATCACATGCAACTTCACTCAACAGATGATTGAAGATCAAAATAGCAGAATGAAGAGAAATCTGAAATGAGAGAAAAAAAATAGAGACAAGGCAAGAGAAAATGCAGAATACTCTCACCAATCAATGACCAAACTAGTCTAACTAATGGAGGTGAGAGGAGAGTGCTCAATATATGGAAAAATATGGGCATGTACATCCAAGAGGTGTATTAACTCCTACTACCCATAAAAGGTGGGAGGTTTTACCTACCTGGAAAATTCCAAAACATGTGGTATAACGTCCTCAAATGAAGATAGGAGATAGGTGGCACATAAACCCAAAAGAGGGTGAAAAGCCCAATTACCCCATAAACTACTCAGGTAAATACAAAATAGTGGTTATGAGAGGTGGCACAACAATCCAAAAGAGAGTTTGTAACTCAACTACCCATGTGTGGGAGAGAGTGACACATGGAGCTATTGTATTTTTCCACATGTCCTCATATTACCACATCTAATAAACCTAAGCAAGCTTAAATGGTAATATGTAAAAAAAAAAAAAAAATACCCCCTAACATAAGGAAATTAAAAAACCTACACTAACAGACTATGAATCAATACCATGCATTTGATGAGAGAAAAGTTGATGAGAGGGACATGGAAAAATATCCATGTCCATGTAATGATTTTCTAGGTGGAAGGTGAAAAAAAGAAGTCTGATTTATCAATATATGATAAGATATGGGCATAGTGGTATAAGCCCTTGGAATGTCAATCATTATGAAGATATTATAGAATGGCAGAGTGTGAGAAATGAAGAAGCAACAAACATAGATGAAGTGGCACCAAACATAGATGAAGCGGTAGCAATGTTAGATGAAGGGTTTGAAGTTGATAGAATGTTGAATGAGGGTTTAAACGATGATTGGGCCAAGTTGATGGAGGATACTTCAAATCTTATGTTTGCTAATTGCAAGTTAAGTTGTTTGACATCAATATTTCAAATTCTTAACCTGCAAATGGTGTTTGGTTGGAAAAATGAGAGTGTAGATTAGTTATTGGCATTATTAAGTTCATTGTTACCACCTGACTCCACATTTCTAACAAACTGAAGTCAATGTATAAAGGAAATCACTAAGATATGCATAGGGTATGAAAAAATTCACACATGTGTGAATGGTTGTGTATTATTTTGCAAGAATCTTGTAGGTGAGAGTGAATGTCTGAAATGTCATGAAGTAGGGTATAGACCAGGGTTGAAATTAGCTATGGTTCCTAGAAAGATTCTTTGCCACTTTTTGGTAATCCCGTGACTACCCTGAATGTATAGGTGTAGAGACATTGCTGAACTTATGCAATGGCATGCCCAAAATAAGAGCACTGATGGAAAACAATGGCATGTGCCTGATTCTAAGACGTGGATAGAATTTGAGAACAGATGGCCTATTTTTTCTTAATATCATCGTAAGATAAGGTTGGGTTTGGCTCTAGATGGGGTGAATCCATTCTTAGATCAAAGTACTAAATAGTCAACTTGGCTATTGTTTTTAATAAATTATAACTTGCCTCCATGGTTAGCAACTAAACCATTTTTATTAATGCTATCATCGATTATAACAAGAAAGAAAATTGACTCTAGATACAATTGATGCTTATTTAGAGCCATTATATAATGAGCTAATGGAATTTTGGAAAGGAATTGAAGCAATTTGAAAGTTTTAAGGTATGGTAATTCAATAAAATTCACTTTAAGAGCTTCCTTGTTTACGATTCATGATCTTCCTACATATGGCACATTGTTTGGTCTCAGTGTTCATGGATACCATGGATGTCCTAGTTGCAACTTTAAGGATTTTGTGTGGCATTCAAGAAGTTTGTGTAAGTGTATTTATTTTGGACATTGTGCTTACCTTGATCATCCATATCATCAACAAAAAATGCGGTTCAATGGTCAAGAAGAGAATTGTGAAGAACCATTGCTAATAACAGGTGATTACATTGTTGAGAATGGACAAAAAAAAATGTCATTTATTGAAAATGATGGGATTGTTGGTATAGTAGATATGATCCATGTAATGAAAGCAGTGTAAAAAGGTTGTGCATATTCTATAGCTTGTCATACTTTAAGGATATAGCCATTAGGCATATTGTTGACTTTATGCATACTAAGAAAAATATAGCTTGTGCTATTGTAGAAACTCTTTTTGGTGCTTTTGATACTATTTCATCATGTGAAGACTTTCAAAAACTAAAGATTTGTCAAAATATTTGAGTTGAAAAATATAGAAAACCTAGTGCTCCTTACGTTTGGAAAAAGGAACAACATGCACAATCTTACAATTGATGTATCATACTCGCTTTCCCACTAGATATGCAAGTAGTAGTATTAGAAGCCAAAATGACATTAATGGCTTAAGAGGCCTCATGACCCATGACTATCATGTCATAATGGAGAATATTTTACCTATTGTGATAAATGTATTAAGTTTGGAAAAGGGGCCAAGATTGGTAGTTATAAGGTTGGGCCTAGTATTAAAGAGAATGAGTTTACATGTATTAGATCCTTCGAACTTTGATAGTTTGAGGGAGACGGTTGTTGAAGTCCTTTGTTTATTGGAACAAGAATTTCCACTAACAATATTTAACATTTCTATGTATCTTTTGATACATCTACAATATGAACTAAAGCATTGTGACCTGATAAGAACAAGATGGATTTATCCTATAGAATGATATATGAATTCTTTAAAAAAAAAAATTGTACTAGGGAAAAAATCAAAAGACAACATGTCTAAGGGATATTCAATGCAAGGGGCCATCGAATTTTGCATGGAATATATGAAGGATTTAAAAAATGTCAATCGACATGTATGGGATGATGACAAAGAAGAGACAACTAAAGGTGAAGTATTAGAAGGCAATGGATGTTGCTTCAAGCCATCACATTAAGAAAGAAGTGTGATACATGCCTATATTCTTCAAAACACATCATTCGATAAGTAGAGTAGGTAAAAAAATTTACACAATAATTTATTTACTCAATTGCATTTACACATTTATATTATTAATATTACTATTTGTACATTAATATTCTATGTAGAAAATATGAAGAAGACAATCAATATGGGATGCAACATATACCTCAAAAGCATAGACGTCATGTTGATTTGATTGGAGGTGATTATTTTCCAAAAATTGAAGAATGGATTGGTAATGCAGCCAGTGATACAAAAGAAGAAGGTCAAGATATAACAACAAAGGAAAGTGAGCTTTCACAATATCCACATGTATGGGCTACACATTTCAATGGAATGTGGGCCTATGGTAGTCATTTAAGAGTGGAATAAAAAGACAAAGGAAAGAAAAATTGTGATTGTGTTGTTAGTGCTAAATTTCTTTATGAAACTGAGAGAAAATTTAATGTTGGATTCATCCAAGAAATTATTCTAGTGGACTATGGTGGAAATAGTCCTATATTATTAAAATTTAAGTGGATCCGACCATTTGTGGTACAATTTGATGAGTATGAATTGTACATGCAATTACAAGATAATTTTTATCAGAGACAAATGAGTCGTATGTTTCCCCTCTTCAAACTAACCAATCATTTCTAATTGATGATGTAAGAAGCCCAGGATGGTCATATGTCACTCAAACAAAGTCTTGTTTAAAATGAAAATTCATGGAAGTTTTTGATATAATTCCTAATGGGAAATATGTTACTTTACAAGAAACATTTGAAGAAGTGGATGAAGATGATGATGGAGTGTTTGAAGAGTAAATTTTGATTACCAATGAAGAGATTGGGAGAGAGAATGCATTGCATGGCATATATGAGGATGAGGAAGAAAATCAAGTAGATGCAGACACAGATGATCATGATTCAAATTTTTCCAGCAATGCAGATGATTACGATGATATTTTATCACCTTAAGAGGTTAGATTGTCACCTAAACTTTGGTTATATGTATGGTGTAATTTATTATTGAATGTACTAAAGATCTGAGAATAGGTATGCTTATTCACTATCATTTTACTTATACATTTCTAAATGTAATCATCATTATTCTATGGGTACATTATATACAAAACCTGAAATGTTCATTGTTGATTGGAAGTGCATTTAAAGTTAGGTTAAATCATTCTTCTTAGTTTTCTTACTTTGGTTAAAAATTTGAAATTAATTTTGTTTAGTTACAATATAATTTCTTTTATGTCCTATATGTTTTCTAGATGCAAACATATAATGAACATTTGTGATTTAATAATACATAAGGATATCTTAACATTAGATGAACTCAGAAAAGACACAAAGACCCTATGAAGAGGAATAGATAGCAGTAGACACGCTGGTATTGCTAAAGAATGTAAAGGACAATGGCTACAGGTGTACTAGAAGGACTGGGTAACTCATACAGCTGGGCAGCAAGGGTTGTCATTTTTGTATACTTTGCTAATGTTACTATGATATACTTTTCTATATACCTATAATGGTTACTGCTATATACTTGTCCAGGATTTTGTATAGGTATTACCTAATATGCTGATGTAAATGGGATAACATTGCTAATATGATGTAAAAAGGAATAGACTGTTCACATACTATAACAGGGGGTAGCGTAGGGTCTGTGTCTTTGAAGTAACTCTCAAAATGTAATATGTATATGTCATTTCCTCTATACTTAATACAAAAGAAACATTAGGTGAACTAAGCCTCCTCATTACAAACAAAGAAATGATCTCTTAGGTTTGGCTGACACTGAAAAATTAAAATTAAGAGGCTACAAAATTAGATAATTGTTCAATCTTTTCAATAAAATGATATCTAAAACTACATTCATAATAAAATCCAATATCGTACTACTACATTAGTCAATAGAGGTATGTGTGGGATGGTAGGACATATAGGTCAATGTACAAATGCTTACCGCAATATCGTGGCACCCAAATATGAATACCATGGGGTGGCAATGAGCACATGTTAACAACTAAAGTAAATTGCAACCTCGCAAGGGGTAAACAGTGACACTGCGGTATGGTAGTGAACAATCACTCAACTGCTAGAATTAACCCATTGTCCCATGAGAGTCCAAAGGGGTGCATGTGTGGTGGAAGTATTGCTAACCCTACCATACCACTACCCCACAATAGTCCTAATATGATAGAGTGGTATGGCGGTGAAAATTCACTCAACCTCTAGAATTAACCTGTTGTCCTATGAGAGTCCAAAGGGGTGTGAGCGAGGTGGCCATATAGCTAATGCTACCTTGTAGTGGTCTTGAAATGACAAAGTGGTACTGCAGTACAAGGTATCAAAGCATTTACTGATTACACTATTTAATTTCCCAAGATTAAAGGCATGTATTCAAATTTGAAATATGGGCAGATTCTAAAATATTTTGCATGAATTGATATTAATAGTGAGGTGACCGAGCTAAGTAGAAAATATTACTTGGGACTCAATGACATTTTGGAAATCATTCACACAACTTAGCATACCAGAGGCAAGGGAGTTCAAGCAGGAAGACTTTGCAGCTATTATTTTGTCAGGTAAGTTCACATAAACCCTTTGTGGCATGTGTATAAGAAATAAATTTGTTTCTACAAGTAAAAACTTAAAGAAATCAAGTAGGAGTAAATTCTTCATCATTCCACCCAAAATAAGTCAACTTGCAAGTAAAAAGGAAGAGTCCACAGTTTCTAAAAGAGAGAAGAGGTCCCTACAATAATCCATTTTAGATGTGTTACCTAATTCTATAAAAAAAGGATTTAAAAAGTGCTTAGAGATAAAGCCCATGGATGTAGAGACCCAATTATCCCTATCTCAGGGTGGGATCTATTTTGGTACTTCTATGAAAAAAGGGATGACAATATGAACTAGTCTCGAATCCTTGGACCTTAGATTTGGCCAAATTGATACTCCCAAATGTCTTCATAGATGTTGAGTTTATTAAATTATTGGCACAATATTATCACATGGCTACCAGGACTATAAGAATGTTAGATGGTTTGCCATTAGTGGTGCTAACTAAAGAAGCAATTATAGAGTGTTTTATGTTAAACAAGCAAGCTATCACTAAGATCGACTTGGAAAGAAGTGAGGGGGATTATAGGAGATTGAGAAAAACCTACATGAGTGATGAACTTCCTTTACACATGAAAATGGGTGTAAACAATAGGAGGATACCTATCTCCTGCTCCCAAATTGAGCCATTTGTCATAAAAGAATTCCAATTATATTTTGAAAGAACTCATTTTTCTTTGTGCTGAGTGCTTGGAATAGATGTTGAAGAGAGGATGCCAACCTATCTCATGATGATGGCAATGAAGATACAAAATCCCAAAGTCAACATTGAGTATGACTTTGTTGCTAAAATTGAGCAAGGGCTACATGAGGGATTTTTGTTAAGAGAGAACTTAGCTCCCATCACTTTCAGAAAATACTCTCTGATATGTCATTTAATATTGTACCAAAATAGAAACAGATGGACTAAAAGAATGTGTTTAGGAATGGCTAATGATGAAGGGAATAGGTTGCCTCTACAAAACTAGTGTTACATATGGGATAGTAGATGTAAAAATAGTGATTAAAAAATATTTCATGATGATTTTGTAATAAAGGTAATGGCCTCTCTTGGTCATATTTCACCAATATTTCCTAATAAAATCATGCAAGTATTAAGACCTTTAGCATTGAATCCAGAGCAGGGACACACTCACAATTTCATTTACTAGTTCTTCTTAATAGACCAAATAGTAATAAGGGTCTATGGGTGTCCTCAAGCCCCACATATTTTACCTAATTTTTTTTCTATTTGAATTTCATTTTTAGAATTTATGTGGAAAATTTTATGGATGGAGCAGGGTGTTATGAAAAGACAAAAAAAGAGGATATTCCTTCTTGACCTAACTGAATGTGAGGACCTATCCATATGTCTGACGCTCTTGAAGAACTGAATAAATTTTTGAAGATGGGGTATTCATTGTAGTCATGAGGAGAAAGGTTCTTTGATCATGAAGGGAATATTAATTTAATAAATTTGACACTTCTCACTAAATTTGGGATTACCCATGTAATGGATTACGAAGAATATGTAATAAGAAATTGATTTACACTTAATGATTTTTTTCAGGGGAAGAGGAAGTGGGAAATCATAAAGAGGCTTGAGGAGGAGAAGAAGAAAAGGGACACTAGATTCCAAGGATTCTATGTTGAAGAAAAGGATCCTATCAAAAGGATGAATGCAATAATTGACAAAGTTTTGAAAGATTATATGTTGAACCAGAAAAGAAACTTGAGGGTTAGTCTTCAAAACCCTCCAAGATGCCCAGCAAACCAAGTGGTATTGTAATCATAGAGCCCCTACCAAACACTTCCACAATACAATCAAAAGCATCCCCTAAGCAAATAATTCCTAAAAGGTAGAAGACACATGGAGTGGCCCCCTTAGTGGCATATGAAATAAGTGGAGTAGGGGATACTAAAGAGGTAGCTGATGTACTTTTGAATTTTAGAGATGATGATGTTGATCAACCACCACCTAAGCTTGCAATTGATTCTCACAAACCAGAAGAAAGAGTGGATGTACATGGTTATAATGATCAAGAATTGCATGATGATGAAAGGGTTATTGTTGCCCTTAGATTTATTGAAGATGATGAATTTGTTCAAACTCCCAAGTTTGAGGATTTTTGGTTTAAGATGAAAATGAAATAATTTGAGGAGAGAAACCAAATTAATAAGATGGGCACTAAGGAGTCATAGAATAACCAAATTATTTCCCATACTTTTGAAGAACTTAGGATTAATGAAATTATTGTTAGCCCCAAGAAGCAAGAAAATTGGTCTTAGAAAGCAATATACTAATTATTCCTGGGATGGAGTTAAAAAAGATATTCTTACTAGATCAAGTAAGAAGCCAAGAAGATCCCATATTGGTTTCTGAATTAATTTTAGCTGAGGGAATGAGTGGCATAGGTTACAATCCAAGAATTGAAACCCTAGCCTTTTGGACAAAGAAAAAAAGAATAGAAAAACCAAGATTTCTTGATGTTGTAAAAGAAATGAGAGGGACTACCATGGTAAAGACACTTCAAGACACATTAGCATTGGACGTAGCTACTAGGACAATGCACTCAACATTTTTTACTAGGGAAGCAGTTAAAGCTATGGAGCTTAGATTGGCAGAATATGAAAAACCACAGACTGATCTAAATGATGAAGTGAATTGGTTATTCATAGAAAATGTGAAATTGAAAGAGCAATTGAAGGGAGTAGGTCTTTCCGAAAGCAAAAAATTAATAGTATACCAACCCCCTACCATTTAGATTGATACAGGTACAATCACTGTTGAACAAGTAAATGTGCTAAAACAATAAATTGAGAAGTTGAAAAAGACTAATGAAGAAATAAAGGAAAGAGAAAAGAGAGAAACCTCGGTGTATTGGAACAAATCTTGGAGCATAGGGTTAAAATAATTGTGAAAAAATTGGAAAATGTGTATGAATGTTATGCCTCCTTGTCACAAGCAGTTGATTAGATAAAGGCCCATGTACCTATAGTGGACCCCTTATTCAATAAATGGAAACTTGTACATCACACCTTAACGAATTTGTGCAGAATTTTACAAAGGAGTGTTGAGGCCCTGCAGCTTTAAAGCCTACTGAGAAAATGGTATGAATGGTCACGAATGAATTTCAATACATGTGTAGAAGAGAAAAAGATCAAGGCAAGAATAGATTCATTTCACACACTAAATCATGGGTTCATGCCTAAGATACTAACAGATGATGATCAACTGAAAGGCTCCAAGCATTGGATAGATGAGTTTACAAAAATTGTTCCCAACTGCCTCACTAATTTATAGAAGGACGGTAATATAAATATTCAACACCTCAATTTAAAATTGGATGGAATAATTGTACTGGATATTGGATACTCAAAATTCATCATGAATAGAAAAGGATTATTAGATAGCAAATGGAAGAGTCACTTGGCCAACACAAAAAAAATCTAGGAGTACAATGGCCTCATGATTACACGGTGTACCAATGGGAGCAGAAATATCTATCTCCCCCAAAAGAATAGCCCTTGCAATGAAGTACCAAGGCTTACAAATAATATCATGGAGAGAGGACCTTGCTAGATCTAAATGATCACAGGTTCCTTACAATGAGTAATGGACTTTTTTATCTTACGATTGCTCTAGACTTCAACATTTGATCATTTCTCTTCATTTCTCATCTTTCATTGCTTTTATGTAATCCTATGTAAACAATGATAATTAAGACTTTTTGATTTATGTTGAAATTGGGTAACTAAAAAGACACTTTTTGACATGTCAGTCAGGACAAAATTTTGAAATGTATTGTAAAATATTTCCTAAGATCAATAGAATGAAGTTATAATTGGTGGTTGAATTCTAGTTTCAATTGTTTGTTGAAGTGAATTAATGAATATTATCTTGATATCTTGAGATTGATATTTCCTTGTTATTTACATCAATATATCAAGGGTATATTTGGTTTATCAAAACACATTTTTTGTCAAACAATTCATTTTGTACTACATTTTGGTGTCAAATCTTTGGTAATTATAGTTAGTTTCATACATTCAAATTTTGAATTCTGTGAAATTATATATAGTACATAAATAGATTGATGATTGTTTAGATAGTGAAATTAGCTCTCTTAGAAATTAACTAAAATATGTTGTCTTGAAATATCTAAAAGGATTATTTTAATTAAAGAGGATTTTCTGGATATTTTCTAACAATGATTTTACAATGCATTTAGCTTACTATTTTCATTCAAGATACAAGTCATGATCAAAGTCAAGCATATACCAAGAAGATTGTACTCTACTTCAAGCCCTCAAACTCACTTGGTTTAGTCTACTTACATGGGGATATTACAGAAGTTGCTAAAAAAATAATATATATCATTTGTTTTTTATGAAGGAAAATCCGATGACATCCAATATGGCAGTGGATCAATATCTGATTTCTTAAGTAAAGATGATGTCACGATTGGGAAACTTGTTGTGAAACATCAGGTTAGTAATTTTTGGATGTTAAGGCTTCCTAGTTGGATATCAAAGATCTTTTCTCATCAACTTAATTTGGAGTTTATGTATAAATGGATTGTTTTATGGTGCAGGTCTTTACTGAGACAACACATGAACTAGGGTTGACATTTTTGTTGTCCAAGTCTGATGGCATTCTTGGGCTTGGTTTCTAGGAAATTTTTGTTGATAATGTTGTTCTAGTCTAGTTAGTATTGATAGCCTTTATTCTATAATATGTCAACTTCATTCTATAATCTGAGTGTATCACCTTTCTTAAATTTTGAACAAGGTTATAAAATCAAGGGTTCAATATGCATATTTCAGGCCTATGTTGAACACTCTATTTAAGGAGTTTGTTGACAAGGCTATAATTTTTTAATTGATTTATCTTTCTACTATATTTGGACTTAGTTTTGTAAACTTTCAATATACAATGCACTTTTCTTCTTTTTGAATTGAGACTAATAGTAATTTTGTTGGTTGTATTTAGGCACAACTTCATTCATGGCAGAAAAGGTAGCACTCTGTTTCTCATATCAGATGGCACATTGCATATAAAGGAGGAAATATTTCTAGTTGGGTTATTGTTGACTACATTGAAGGAGAGATCTTCATATATGGGACATGATCAACACTCTTGAATTCTCCACATTATAGCTTGCTCCGGGTAGATTTCCCATGTTGTAGAAGTTTTAAAAGATGAAAGGGGCATGTGCTTGCATTGAAGGGATTCAAGCATGTGTTTCCATCATTGTAGAAGTTTTTTGGAGAAGTTTATTCCTTTCAATCATTTCTATGCAATATTGTAACTCAAATTTACAGTCTTATGACTAAAAATAACAATTGTAATACTCTATTTCTAAGCTGTAACTAGAACACATTTCTTTTATTAATAAATTTCATCAATTTTTCCTTCTCAATGACTATCTTATTATGTGCAATTGATGATTTTTGTTTATTTTTGTGTTTTATGCTTAAATCCTCAAATATCAGTCAATTAAAATGACTAAATATACTACTAATTGACATCAATTAATAATTAGATTGACTAAATATACTACCAATTGACATAAATCAATGAACAGTGAATAAATATGACTAGATATATGACTAGTGAAATCAATGAGTAAAAATGACTAAATATACTACTAAATTGATCAAAATGATGACTAAAATTAATGACTAAATACACTACCAATGCATAGAAATCAATGAATAAAAATGACTAAATAAGTGATTAGTTAACATCAATCAACAACTAAATATATCAGTGATTAAAAAATGACTAAATAAGTGACCATATTACAACAATCAATGACTAAATCAACAACTAAATAAGTGACTAGTTAAATATATTAGTGAATAAAAAATGACTAAATAATTGACTAGATTACAACAGTCACTGGCTAAATCGATGAATAAATATACTACCAAATTGATCAATCAAAGCAACCAATAAATGAATAAAAATGGTTTAGTCATCACTTTGGTCACGTTATATATGACTAGCAATAAACTACTAATGGTCACATGACCAATTTCAGTCATTTATAACCAATTTTTAGTAGTTTTTTAATAGTTTATTATTTTTTTGTACTATTGCATTGCATATAGCTTAATTTGCTTCATTTAGTGCATTTTCAAAATTAAAAACTTGCATTTCAATTTCAATTTATTGCATTGTGTAATTAGTAAATTGTATTTCATTCTAGGTCATTGCATTGCCTCTTTCCATTCAGGGTTTGCACACTAGGTTTGTAAAACTTGTATGAGCTTTACAACTTGGTGTCCTATTAGCAATACTATTGTAAGATGTAGTTTGAGGATCATGTCATCCCATGATAACTCACTCACCATGGATCTTGGGTTTTCTAGCTCTCTTTCTGATAGTGTTGATAATCAACCCCCTATGGCTTATAGTTTGCATACTTCATTTCCCATGACTTTACATCCTACAGTTAATGTGCTTAATGTTAACAACACCATCCCTACCATCACCACTTGTACTCAAGCTTTTGGGTCTACTCAAAAGCCAAGGTGGAATTCCAATTCCATCTTCTATGATACTGATGTCCATTCCTACATACACTAGTACTCAACCTACAACAACCCTTCAACCTACAACAAACTTCCAACGAACCACAAAAATCATACCTACTAGCATTATGTACACTTCCTTAGGTATTTCCATAGGAATTCCTTCTACCTTTGTGAATTCGAATACAATATCCCCTCAACCAAATCCACCTTCACTAACTTGCAATTCACTAGCCCTTTGCATACATACACTACTTTGCCTTATTCCCCTCAAGCTTACTATCACAATGATCCTCTCCTCAACTCACTTTTACAAACCATGACATCCCTTCAACAAAAACTTGCAACTTGACAAAAAAATATCAATGGTCAACCTTTGCAATACATCAAATCCAATCCACTATCCTTTGACATATTAAGAGAACAAATGCCACATGGTATAGAAGTTCCTCGATTTGAGAAATATGGTGGGAAAGGATATCCTGTTAGCCATGTTATTGATTTTATGGCCTTTTGTAGTGATTTAATATTTGAAGGTAAACTCTTGGCTAAGCTACTCTCTAGGTCCTTGAAGGACACTACTTTAGAGTGGTTCTCTTCTTTATTGAATAATTCAATTGGTTCATTCAATGAAATTTTTGATCCTTTTATAACCACTTCCACATTCACATGGGTTCTAAAATGACCTTAGCTGATTTAATGACATGCAAACAAAAAGAGGATGAGAAAGTGATTGATTTCATAGCAAGATACCAAACACTTTATTCACAAGTAAACATTAATATTCTTGATGCTAACCTTCAACAAATTTTTATTACCAACTTACAAAACAAACTCAAAATCAAACTTGAAATGTTGAAATTTTCATCCTTTACACAACTATGTACAACCCTTCATGATTATCAAAATTTGACTTGTGGTCGTGATGCGAAAAATTCCTCTAGTCATCTTGAAAATTTTGAATCCACAACTTAAAATAGTTATCAACATTTCAAGAAGCAGAATAAGGGATTTTTACAACCAAATTCCCCTCAGTCTAGTCAACAAACTAATAATCAAGTGGTTTCTATAAAAGAAAAAAATGTTTCAGGGATATGGATAGAGAGTTCACTCCCTTACCCGATACCCTTTACAACATCATGTTGCAGCTTATCAAAAAAAACATGCTTATCTTACCTACTGTTAGAGAACATGATCCTAATATACCTTTTCCCAAAGGCCTTTGACAAAATGCTTATTGCCATTATCATCAGCAAAATGAGCATGGTACGAAATATTGTAAACATCTTAAACATCTTGTGCAAGACCTTATTGACAATAATCAACTTCAAATTGGAGGTGTGAATGATCAAGGTAATAATTTTGTAGCTCCTCCTAACCAAAATTTACAAATATTTACCAATCCCATGCCCAAGGACACTATTTCATTTGTCAAAGCTAGTGTAACAAAGAATGATGTGATGAATGTTGACATGGATGATGAAAACATAAAATATATCAATGAAGAACAACTGATTAAAATGGTAGCATTTATCAAAGCTAGATCTTCTAAGGGCTCAACTAAAAATCCTCTTGATATTGCTTTCTCACAAAATGACATACTTAACGTGCACCTAATGGTCCTCTTTACATAGCTAGTTGAATCAATAATAATCCCACTAATGGGATATTAATTGATCTCGTCTATGGAGAGAATGTGATCACTGAAGAATTCCTATTTGTGCATGAACTATATCAAGATATATATGACAAACCGAAATCATGGATCAAGAAACATAATGGTTTTTCTTGTCTTATGATGGGCTTGATAGATCTCCCTTTAAAACTTGGACCCAAAACATTAACCGTCTCATTCACCATCATCCCACAATCAGAACAATTTTGTGTGAAGCCTATCCATGCCTTTGCTCCATGAATGTTGTCCCTTCCATTGTGCATAAATGTTTAAAGTTTCCATTTGGAAATGCTATCTTTATTGTACACCATAGTGGATTTAATCTTGTGTTGACTTGAGGAAAATTTTCACTAGATTTATTTTAGCTCGAGCCTATGGAACCTATTAAGCCTCGTGAGGACTTCTTTTTCAAATTATATCAAAATTTCAAGGCAAATAAGATAGAAGAATTATCCCTTCGAAACATGCCTCAACTGATAACTGAAACACCTATCTTTGATGAAGAAATTATTGAACTAAAATCCCTTCCAAACATCCAAGAACAACCTATAGCAAAACCTCCTATTGTTTCCTATAAGAGACCATGCAATAACCAAAACAATATAGTTGTCCCTCCTAAAATAAAACAAGTTTACAAAGCTAAAGATAAATTGGTTGAACAACCTCCTATTGTTTCTTCTATTTCTCCTATGGAAGAGAAGGAACCTATAATTGAAAAACCCACTCTTACACAACCACAAATTGACAATAGATTGAAATGGAATTGAAGTACTAGAGAGCGTAGGTGAATACATCATGCTATTGCTCATACATTATAGAATAAATAAGATAACTACAATATAGAAAATAAAAATCTGAATTTACCTGAAGCAGTGCATGAATATCCTATACCTTTGTTGCAACATAAACAAGAACATTCCATGGGCATTGTCACTCGACCTCTCGTCATGATTAATCTAGATGATGACATTGATAATACAAATATTGATGAACAAGTTTGCAATGAGTTGAGTACATTTTTTTCCTCTTCTATGAACTTAAATGATAACTCTCCTAAAAAGATGGTTGAACTTGGTGCTTCCCCTATTTTTCCACTTGTCATTGTCCCTTTGGCTATTTCTTTTCCTTTTTTCTATACAGATCGAAATTGGGATGCAGATGACCTACTCTAGGTTTATTCACATGTTCCTTTCTAGTCTTTTTATTTTCCATGTTTCTTTATGTAATTGCATGTGCGTAATGTGATCCCCCATGATGTTTTGTTTGATGTATCTCTCTCTTTTTGTACATTCTTCTCTATGTCATAAACATATTTCATTTTTCTTGTGTTTTCCTTTTGGGGATGACACAAGGTGTCGAGACATTTAGGTCTCTTTTTGACCCAATTTATTTTTTTTCTCTCTTTGTGTCATTCTTCTAGTTCTATGAGTATTTGGGGAATGATGATGATTCTGAGCTCTAAACAACAACATAGCAAAGACATATTGACCCCAAATCCATAAATCCCTTATGTATTTTTTGGGGTAACCCTTCCTATTTCATGGTGTAGCTTTATTTTAGAAACATATGACTTGGCATAGGGTTTTTTGAGGAAAGCTCTCATTTCTTAAGAAAAGACATTGCCTACTTTAAAGAAATTGCTCATAGTAATGATGTTAGCAACTACTTTAAAGTGGGGGAATACATCGATGACATATTTTGACATATTTCATGGTGTGATTTTCTTTTTCTTATCATGTTTCCCTTTCTTTGCGGTGTCATTGGGTTTGATAACCTCCAAGAGTGTGATAATTCTAAGAATATGGTTTCCCTTAGTGGCATGATGCAAAGTGAGAGGCATCCCAAAAGTGGCGATCTAATACTCTTTGACTTGCCCTCTCTTGGAGATATTAGGCATGATGTTCCCTAAGAACAATACCTTACATGAATAAATAAAAATCCCCTTATACAAAAACTTATAGACATGACATTCAAAAGCATTACATTGTGGTGCCTTATCAAATTCATCAGGAGAATAACTTTAGTATAGTTGGCCACCTCATTGGGATAACTCAACTGGTGGATAGACTGAGGATCCACTATCCCAGAGTGAGCACACATGATTGAGATAACTCACCTAGTGGAAAAACTAAGGTTCCACTACCCCAGAGTGAGCACACATGATTGGGATAACTCACCTAGTGGACAGACTGAGGTTTCACTACCCTAGAGTGAGGACACATGATTGGGACAACTCACCTAGTGGATAGACTGAGGTTCCACTACCCAAAAGTGAGCAACTTATGTTATGAACAAACAACCCCTTTCCACATATTTGAATGGTTGTTCTTGTTCCTTTATTTTTCTTTGTTTTTCCTAGCCTTTGATAGGGTATGACTATGTACCTTCATTATTGTTGCATACTTATGTGTATTGAATGTCTACTTTAGTGTGAGGTTTTCATGGGGGAAAACTCTCACTAAAGTGGGGACAAAATGCAATGTATAAAAAAGTAACACTTTCCACACTTAGTTTGGGAATAATTGATACAAAATTAACTTAATAATGCCTTGATTTAGTGTTGTAATGTGTTGTACACATTCACATTGAATCTAGGGCTCTTTTTAATACAATGTACTTAAATTGTACCTTATTTTGGGTGTTGTGAAGTCTTGTATTATACTTTCACACTTATCTAGGGTCTCATTAATTAATTAATTATGGTTAATTGAGCTCAATTGGCCCCTTTAATTCAAATTTAAGCCTTATTAATGATACTTTCCAAAGGATCTATCGCAACACCCAATAATGATATTGCATGACAATTAATTTAGCAAATTTGAGGTCCTAGAAAATGGTGCTATGACCCATTCTCCTTTAGTGGCGAATGGGTCCTATCCACATAGGACACCCCTTTCTTGGAAATTTTTAGGTGGATTTTTGATGTTATTTCATCCCCTCGAAGCATGGTCCTAGAAAGTTGTGCTAGGACCCATTCGCCTTTAGTGGTGAATGGGTCCTCCTCACATAGGACACCCCTTTCTGAATTTAATTGTGATAGGATCATAATGATTTTTAATCCTAGATCTGATGTTGGCTTGTATTATTTGAATTTCAGGGTTAATCCTTAGATTTAGTATAAATATAAGGTTAATTCACATAATTTCACCTATCAATTCAATCTAAGCAATCCTATAACTTCATAGGAAATCAAGAGCACTTACACAAGAGTTCACAAGATCATTTCAAAGGTAGATTAATGAAGTTTTATGGAAAAAATTCAAGGTCATTTCATCATATCAAAGGCATAGTGCACTAAAGCATGTTGTTGAGCTAAGATTCTTGATGTAGTACTGAGGATTCACTAGCAAGCATTAAATTTCACATCTAATTTGAGATCAAGATCTACATTCTTCATGGCCACTTCATGTTAGTTTGTAGATTTATACTTCAAGACAACTTCTAAGGTATCACCATTTCATATTTCATGTTTCATGTCCTTATTTCATTATTTCATCATTTGGTTTAAGAACCTAAAAGGGGTTCGAATGAGGCAAACAACTATTCACTAGCAATCAACAATTTTTTCACTTCTTGAATGTGTATTTGTAGATTTATACGTTGAAGATCAAGTGGAGAACAAGTTTGAAGCAAAATTGTCAAAGTTGTGAAGTTACAAAATTCTCATTCATATTGCAAGAACATGAAAAAAAGGCTACAAAACTTGTTACAAGTTTTCAAGAGCTAACCACTAAGGATCTGAGAGTGCAGACACCAAGGAACATAACCCATATCTTAGTTTCATAAACCCTAACAGGGATCCATTCGCCACTAAAGGCGAGTGAGTCCTTTGTGACCTAAAAATAGGCTTCTTGTGACAAGGTACACACCATTCTAGCCTCTCAATACTTCTATTCTCATTGTTGTAATAGTTAGGATTGATTTCTAATCATTATTTGCATCATATCTTGCACATAATTGAATGCTTTATAGGAGATTTTAGCGGTTCATCATTTTGATCAATTCATCTTGATAAACCCTACATTTTCAATTAAACATTTGAAAGGAAATAAATATAATAATATGGATATAATTCTTACCCTTACTTGCAATGAAAATGTAGCCTATGAACATGGGAACATGATGGATTTGTAAAATATTCATATTACCAAATCAAAGATAATTACTAATTTATCCATTCTAACACTCATTTTAATTCTTATCTACATAAGCTAAATTTTTAATAATTCTATCATAATTTGATGCAAAATCATTCCATTATGCAAGGATAAATGATTCCTTTAATCTTAGTCTTAGCTTTGTTGCATAGATGGTTGTCATTGCACCAAAAATTGACATGTTAATGTCCAATACAACTGCTAGAGTTAATGAACCCACGAGAGGTGGTTAAGCCATGTCACGAACCCAAGCACTATTATACATAACACAAGGAGACCAAGGGCCCACACCTTGCAACAATCCCCCCAATGCAAGTTAGTTGTTCAAACCCATGGCCTAGGCTCTAATACCAATTGTTGCATAGATGGTTGTCGTTGCACCAAAAGATTGACTACAATTGTCAGAGTTAATGAATCCATGGGAGGCAATTAAGCCATATCAAAAACCCAATCATTGTGTTGCACACCACAAGGAGACCAAGGGATCGCACCTTCTAATAGGATTCTCACCATAACTATCTTGATTAACTTGTTAGGCATCCATTTTCATAATTTAACTTATATTCTATATATTTCTAGATTTGATTCCGTGAAAAAAAATCTCATTAGTGTTTCTCTATATAGCTATCTATTTTATTTTGTTTCTAATTACCATTTCATTTATCTTCTCATGTTATCTATTCTATTCATTCTAATAATAAATTATTGAGTGTGATCCAAAATGTTGATGAAAAAAACTAGCTGATTTTAATCCACACAATTGTTGACACCATATTAAAATAAAACACTATAATTGTTGTAGGAATAAAAACTATTTGATTTATAAAACAATCTAAAATAAAGTGGCAACTTGTGTAGAAATTATGGTTCTCTGAAAAAAAATCTACTTTATAATAATGTTGATCAGAAAGACATTAGTCTTCAAAAACTAAACACGCCAATGTAAGTACATATCTAAGAGTATATAGAAAAAGATGCATCAGGTTCAAGCATTATCCAAATATAACTACTACCATCTTATACATGTGGAATGATTACTTTATTGACTAATGTGATGACATATATAAAACATGCATCCCTTTGTTAAAGCTACCTAAGGGTTACATAACACATGAGCCAAACTAATATAAAAATTTATTGTTCAAATATTACTTGATTTGAACATGTCATCCAAGATCAACTATTTTTATAGAAAATATACCTTTAGCAAGACATGGATATAGCTTAAGTTTGAGTATTGAATTTTGTCTATGCATGTACATTTTTCATATGAGTTTTTTTTACTCTTTGAAACATGTCCATACATAGTTGAAAAGCTCCCATTTTGGCACAATCATGCATGATATCCCTGCAAAAATATTTTCAAACATTGAAAATGATTATATAACAAACAAACTTTCTATGCTTCCTTACATCATGATACATCACTAGAAAATCTTTAAAATGATGCAAATATGGATAATAAGAAAAAATATGTAGGCTATGATGGATAATGAAAACGTTAAAATAAAAAAAATCTACATGTGATTATCAAGGAAGATTGTTACCTCAAAATTGTGAAATATATTGGAACTAAATTAGGTTGTAAAATTGAAACTACCAATATTCTTTCATTATTAATTATGGTGATCATATGCTATAGTAATCTTTCCTTCATTTCTTTTAGGTATAATATAAAAATTAGAATGCATACTATAATGAGTTAACAAAATTTTGATTGAAGTATCAAAGTCGTGTAAGTATATTCATTCATTTCATAGTAACTTAGATTTACTCCATTGGTGATAATTGAATGCAACTTGATACAAGAATTATATAATAGAGTTTTTATAAAATCAAAACAATTACAATGTATCTTCATAGAGCTAATATACTTCCAATTGCCCAATTAAAAATGTTAACATTATTGTTATCAAATTTCTTAACTTCTTGTGACAATCCCAAATATATTCCATTAACTTGAGTATATACTATAGCGTTCCAACTTATAATAGATTTACAAACATATTTGTGCATCTTATTTAATTAGAAAAATACAATAGACCATGACAAATAACAATATATCCTTGTATCTCTGACATAATAGATCTTTCATAAGTATGAAAATATCTATTGACACAATGTGAGTGGATGTAAGTGTATTTTTTAGAGAAATTTTTATTATTATGATACAAAACTTGTTCCTATATGTAGTTTAGAAAATTGTATACCTTTACAATTTCACACTATGCTTGGGTCCCTTAATTTATTGGACTTAATTAAGCTTCTAATTTTCCAAATTATGCATTTCAAAGCCTTATTCTTACCAAATTTTCTGAAAGGGGAACCAACATTAAACAAATGTATTTAATATTTTATTTGCCATGGATTATGAATGTCCTAGAAATTTAGGCCAGGACCCATTTGCCAATGGGAAAATGGGTCCCCTTCATTTTCTAGGACCTAATTTAAAATATTTTTTGACAAAACTTTAATGATCAAAATTTAAATTGTGTTAGCTTTTGGAATCTAATTTTTTGGGAAATTAGATAAAAACCTATAAATACCTAGTATTTTTATCATTTGAAATCTAACTAGAAAGAAGTGACATCAAAGAAAAAAATCCAAAGTAAATCTTATTGTCAAGAGCATTCAAGAGCAACATTATCAGTCATTTACAACAACAATCAAGATCTTAACATCATGTCCAAGTTTATGTGTGTTCATTTTATCTTGTGAAGGATAACATGCATTGTAGATCCTCAAGCATCCAAGCATTGAAGAAAATCAAGCAAGCAAGATCCAATTCCTTTGAACAAATGTGCATGACTTCAATCCTCCAAGGAATTCATTGAAGGGTGGTGAGTTGCAACAAGTGTTCATTCATCATTTCCTTTCATTTGTTATTATCTTTTTATCAAGGTTTAATTACCAAACTATGGTTTGACCAAGGAAAACCCCCATAGAAACAAACAAAACAATTTACCTTCTTTCTCTATGTAGGTTACAAGTTGAAGAATACTTGAAAAGGTCTTGAAGAAGCAATTTTGAATTATTGCATTTTTTGTCATTTAAGTTGTCAAGACACAAAAACTAAGTTATAAAATTTATTTCTCGTCACTCCAACAAGTTTGCAAGTAGAAATCAACATCTTAGATCTAGAACTAAAGAATAAAAAGTATTTTCAAAAGCCCTACTTGGGACCCATTCACCCAGGGGTGACCCTATCCCTTTGCACTTCTCAGAAACATCTTTTGGTGATAGGAACGTACTATCAGACCCTTCTTAGATCTTCCTGTAAACTATTGTTTCAATTTGTGTACATTCGGAACTCTGTAATTTGCATCTTAGGTCATATAGTTCATTTAGTTGCATTGTTTGAAATTATTTCTAATCATTCTCAGCCCTTGTCCTTAAAGAATTCTTTCCAACCTAGGTTTTATTGATTCACCATTGAGGTTGAAAGTATCTTGGCTTTGTGGTTAGAGATTCTTAATGAAATTGTGGGAAGAGAGATCACTAAATCTTAAATTCCTTCTATCCAAAGGGATTAGGGTTTAACTCCCCTCCTTTTCCCACACATTTCACGATAAAATTGAAAGACCTACACCACAACCTTGACCAAAATGGCAATTTTATATTGTGTAAAATTGTAAGTGACAAAAATGAATAACATAAAAGAACCTAAATTAATAAATTATCAACAAATACAAACACTCAAGTTAAGGCCATTAGAAGATTCAAACACAAATTACCAACTAATAATCCATGTCAAACTTCTAGCTACATTATGAGAGTGGTTTTGTTCATGTTGATTATAGATGTAACTACTCAATTTTATAGCATAACATTGTATTCAAGATTCTTTATGAAAACAGTTTGTATGGGTTTCATTTATATATTTTTGAGTATTTGGATGGAGGGACAATTGGCAAGAGTGTAGCAACTTGGTTATGTCATTAAATAACAAATGGTGTGCTCTTGTAAGTACCTCATGTGACAAGTGGCATCCCCATGCATATATGATTAAGGATTACTTAAATGATAATGAAGAATTATGAATGGATTGTGAAAGTTTAAATTAAATAAATAAAAGTAGTTATTTAATTTTGGGAAGAAAAAGGGGTAAGGTTATATATGGACAATTATCAAATAAGTATTCAAGGTTAAACCTTAGGGATGGATAAATAAATAATTTAAGATGAAAAAGGGGTATAACAAGATTAATAGGAAATATTAATTAAATAATAAAACATGGGTAAGTGCACAAAGTTGTGACACAAAAATGGCTCTTGAGATGCCATTTTTTGATAAAATCAGCAAAGTATAACGTTCAAGAGAAAATGATTATAGTTACACTCAAAATTTGAAGATGCAACCAAAACAAGAGTTGTAGTGATCAAAATATGCTTTCTGAGCTACTAATTTCTTTTGAAAATAATGAAGATTAAGTGTTTCAAAAAGGGGGGTCACCAAAAGTAGTCTTGGTTTTCTCAAAAAAATAGCATAGTGTTTGATGTGACCCCCCTTTCTTGTTAACGTCTTTTTTGAATTTTAGAAATCTGAATAGTGAGAAATTAACTAACACCATGTAGTTTATCCAGGTTATTTTGGCTAATTTTTTTATGAATATATAATATTTTACAAATTTTTGAAGTGGACACATCCTAAAAAGCTAAAATTTGAGCATGCTTCCCCTAACATTTTAGAGAACTAATCAAAAATCAAAATTATTATTTTTCATTACATGTAGAATGGAGTCTATTTTATAAAATTGTAATTTGTTTCAAAATTTGATGGACTAGTAAAAATCTGTACTAAAACTAGCACATGTTGGTTTTTGACAAAAAATGAAGGCACTAACAAGAGAAGTTATGGATGAAAACCTTAACATTATATTTATTTTTTTAAATATGGTTATATAGGTAAGAGAGATCTTAACATCATCGTGGTTTTCTACAAACTTGCATTGAAATACGTGCAAACCTAACGATTACATGACCAAAAATATGTGAAATTTTGTTACCCTTATAGAAAATTGCATCCTTAGCATGAAATGGTCATGCCCAAGGAAAAATCCAACTATTTGGGTTGGTATTTCCCAATGCAACCTATTTGGAAAGTTCCAAATGGATTGCATTGACAAAAAAACCAACTTTGTTTTCTATTTGTCTCTCTCTACCCCACTTTGATAAGCCTAAAAGTTTATGGTTTATGATTGATGATGGATAGTTGAGGTTTTACCTTTCACTTCCTCTTTTACTTCTTCCCTCTTAATCAATACTTACCCTACTCTCTCTCAACCCTCTCTAGGTCTCTCCCACCCTTGTCTTCCCTCCTTAATCCCATCTCCATCCTTGCCTCCCTACCTCTCTCTTCTTCTATCTCCCTTTGTTACTGTTTCTCACCCAGCTCTCTCCTTTCTCTCAGTCACTACCTCTCCCTCCTAACCTCTCTCCCCCCTCTACCTCTCACCTCTTTATTCTCTCTACCCATCTCCAATTCTCTCCAACCTTGTCTCATTACCCACCTTTCTCCCCCCTCTATCTCCCATATTTTTCTTCTCTCACTCATCTTCTCTCTCCCTTCCCTCTCTAAGTCATGACATCTTTATCGCCTCCTCCATGTGTACCTCTCCATCCATCCCTTGTTACTCCTCTACCGATACTTCCCTTCCACTCTCCCTCTCTTCTCTCTCATCTTCTCTCTCCCTCCCTTGATTTTTTTGTCAAAGAGACCAAAACTAGGTATGAGAAAAATTCTAATCTATTACCTATTACACTACACTAAGGCCTCATTTTTCATCTTGATCACTTCCATTTGGCCCTCTTCCTTGCTAAAACTATTAAATCCTTCTTGATTGATAATACCCATGCCACCCCCTAGAGTAAAGGAAAAGTGCTTTTAGAAAGTAAAGATACCAACTCATACCCTTCCCCTAAATATGAGTATCATGAGCGTTCTAGTTCAAAATTCAAAAGTAGGTTTACAGGGTAGAATTTGGGAATCAAGACCAAGGGCAAGAATTTGGGAAAAGGAAGACTGAGATTATGCAAAAAAAATCCAAAAAATTCATGTTGGAAATTTAGGTGTTGTCATTGATGTTAGCCCAATAAGAGTTATCATTGATGTTAAATGTGTTGATGAAGTATGTAAATTCTTCAGAGATAGTTTCTATAATGTGATATCAATTGGAGAAAGTCTATAGAGTTGCATAATGTTTGGTATTGTAACTAAGTATGGTGTAGACGATGATACTCATGTTCTGATATGTCCATAATGTGTTTATATAAATATTGTATTAGTTTTATGTACCACATACAAAAACATGTTGTAGAAGTTTTACTAAGGTACTCATAGGGAAAACTCTAAGGTGGAGTCATGGTATGTTGATTTGCATTCTTCCATTAAGAAGTATTTATTCTTTCAAATCTGAATAAAATATGATTGAGTTATGAAGGATCTACATCCAAGAAATTAAGTCATCATAACTTCTACAATGAAAGTTTCATGTAACACTGTTTCAGTATCTGCTCTGGTTGAGTATTATACTAATAAAGACTTACTAGAATTGTTTTCATTCCTCCAAAAATGAACAAATTAAATGGTTTCCAAAGCATACTACTTATCAGTATCAAGTGTAGTGATTCTCAAGTTTATTTTTTAAATAATAGTGTGTTGCAATCTGATCAAAAAGCTCTATTCCTGCAATTTCAATGAGTTTCATCATATGTGCCAAAATATGATGATCAAATTTTTTAGGAGAAGGTTAATTAGATACTATGAAAGGTGAACTAATGGCAATTTTGGTAGTGGTATCATTATTTGGGCTAACATACTTGTCTCCTTCATTAGCAGATGATCTTGATTAGTTAATTATATTTTTGAGAATATGTTATGATGTGTTTAGATCCTATAATACCATGTGTTAATCCACAATTGTCTCTCTTGTAAATATTATGCATAATTGGAGTTGACTGGTGAGATATCAAGCATTTCTTCTAAAGGTCATCTTGGAGCTGACCTAATAAAAGTTTTGAGTTGTTTTGGAGGATATATATAGAAGATCAAATTCATTTGTGAAAGTGAGGAAATACAGTGATTTTTGATAGAGTAGAAAGAAAAATATGAAATTTTTGAAATTAGTCTGAAGGGCTATTGTGTGAAATAGTGATTGCAACATCAAAATTTATTGGATGCTTCTTTATAATAGCTCATAATCAATTTTCTCAGTCTAATTTTCATGTATCCTGCTCTAAGACAATGAGTCTCATAAGGCCCTTTGTATCTTGCTCAAAGGTTGTATTCCTTAGTCTGCAAGTCCATAGGTAGTGAGCCTTGAACATTGCAATTCTTGTTAGAATTGAGCTACATATATTGTGATCTAATCCTCACCATGGTTTTTCCCTCATTAGGTTTTCCACATAAAACAATTGATGTCTCTATGTGATGCATATATGTCCTCTTATTTTCTTTTCAATTAATGTGATGTGTTGTTAATCTACAAATTAAAATGGTTAATTTTTAAGATATGTTAATTCACCCCCTCACCTCTTAGCACATCATTATGTCCAATGATTGGTATCATAGCCGAGTTCCTTGACAAGCTTAACAACAAAGGTTGATCCTGCTCTTGAACACATCGGGTCTATAGAAAGAATCAATGAAACTTGAAGGTTGGGACATTAATCCTAGAGATTGTGAAGTAGATTTTGAAGGAGAAATGCAATCTTCTCTTGAAGATATATGAAGCAAGATTACAAAATATCAAATATGAGTGCATATTGGAAAAGTAAATACAGAATTGGAAAATTAAAGGCAAAAGCTAAAAAATCAAAGGAAGAAATTGGAAAAATAAAAGCTCAAATAGAAGGTGGAAGTGAATGTGAAATGAAATCCAAAAAATCTAAATATTTTATTTCAAATTTAAAAATCAAAGTTGAAGAAGACAAGAGGATTGAGGATTGCCTGAATACCAAACTCAATGACAAAAGTGTTGAATGCTTAAAGATTGAGGAATAGATTGTATTCCTAAGAAAAGAACTTGAAAAATATAAAGAGAAAATTGACAAAGGTCTAAACTAAGAGGACGCTTAAAAATTATTTCAATGAGTTAATTAACTTTGAAAAACCATCAAAAGAGAAATCCAAACTTGGTTTTGAAAAGGGAAAAGTTCTCATGGTCAATGTAACTACAAATCTATATGATAACTTCAAAGAAGGAAAATTTGAGATAGGGGAGGAGAAATCCTGCATAGAAAAATCCTAAGGAAACATTCTCTAGAGATACAAAGATAAATCATGACAATAAGAGAGGTGGATTCATTATGTCTAGAACAAGAAGAAAAAATTTAGAGGACTTGCCCCCAAATAAAATGCTCCTACTAAGTTCAATAATAATTGTTATGCTTGTAATAATTATGGTCATAAGGAAGTTGAATGAAAAATAAAGATGAGTCAAAACTCCTTTAGGCCTTCTAGGTAAAATGCTATGAACACTCAATCATTTCATGGTAAGTGTTATATACAAGCAAAAAAAATTGCCACAAGGCTAATATTTGTAGAAGTAAAATGATAAGGAAAAGTAATGCTATGACCTCTCAATCCTTCTATGGTTACTACTACACATGTAACAAGTTAGGTCATAAGGATACCAAGTGTACTTCAAATGTGATAAGAAGCAATTCTACTCCACAACCTAGTATCATCTACTACAATGGCAATAAACTAGGACACATTGCAATATTATGCAAGGGAAAGAGTGTAAGATCTTTTGCTCCTCAAAAGAAGCATGTCATTAGTCAGTAAAAGGATATGAAAAAATTTTGGAAAAAGAAGGATGAAAGAAAAGTGAAGAATGAATATGTACCTTAGCATGGTGTAGAGGAGTACTTTGGTAACTAAAGAGAGCATTGACTTGGGGGGAGTCATAATTGTAGATCTTGTCAAACCCCTAAAATGCATGAGATGATGAATTCTTCATCATAATGGTAAATAGTGATATGAATTTGGTTTGCTATGGTTCCAAAGAAAATACACCTTCTTTGGAAGTTTCCTAAAAGATTATGGAGTTCTATGATTTCACAAACAATAAAAAGCTAGTAATTTCAAGAAACAAGAAAGGAATTTAAAGTGAAATGATTAGGGTTGGTATGAAGTGTTTTTCATCTCAAGTTGACCATAATTGATTTCATTCAAAATATATCAAGTGCATGCAAAAGAAAAATTCAAGTGAAGAAGGTGTTTAGAGAAGTGCATGCAAACCCTAACAAGCAAAATTCACAAGTATTTCTTTGGTTTTCATGAAAAACCCTAGTGATATCATGGCTACACCAATTGTTATTGATGTCATTAAAAGGCCAAGACCAAAATTTAAGAAGCATTCATACAAATCCATGGAAACTGACAAGGATGGAGCATTTTCCCATGTTCCCATCAATGTACCACATTCAGATGGCATTCACATCTACATTCATTCATAGTTGAATGAATACAACCATTTGAAGATGGAAGAGTTCATTCAAATTCAATCATCTCTTGGGTGATGATTTTCAGCTTAAGCTAGAATATGTGAATGTGGAATTAAAAGGATTAGGAATGTATGGAAGGATTTTCCTAACTTTTACTATGAAGATGAATGGTTCATAATTGATTTAAGCCAAATTTATGAGGATATCTTTTGGATCAACCCCACTTAATCACAAAAGGTGCTATCAAAGTTGTGAGTGGATTTTGTTCCGTCAGATTGGTGCTAGCACTAAAGGCAATGAAAAATGAAGAAGTTATGAAGCTTACTAGAGCTAAATTCGAAAAAGAACCCTAACTGTGGATGACATCATTGACCTAGGGATCTAGTATTCCATGATGGGTTTTGCATACAAAATTTACTATAAAACAAAGAAGCACTAGCTATCACCACCTCCATCTACACTTCTCATTAGATGGTGAAGGAAGGAAAAGATTGTGGTCTTTGTAAGTTCTTATGACAACAACTATTAGATAATCTACACAAAACTAAGGAGTCATGCTAAAACTTTCGGTATAGCTCCCTAATCATTTGTCTTATGTTCTATTTCATGAAAGAAATATCGAGTATGAAGAATATAGTCTAGAGAAGGGACATTTCTATTTCACATTAGATTAGAGAATACATGCATAAGTTTTTGAACACCAATAAATGCAACAAAATGTTTTGGGGTTTCTTTAAAACCTTCCAGACTGAAATGCAAAGAAGGGATCAGATAATCTCTCTAGTTGTAGAAAGGTAGAAGGATGTGATCACTTTCATGGTTGAAAAATATAATTATTACATGGAAGTGATTTGACCAAATACTTCATCGATTAGAAGGTTTCCCTATGAAATTCCCAAAGAAAATTGGATTGCATATGCTAACATATTGCTTAAAAAACCTAAGGATATGACAATTGAGAGATTTGGAACTTATGATGAAATAACCAACAAGCAAGTGGAGAAGAATGTAGAAGAAAAGTTGAAGAAGAAAGTAGGAAAGATAATGTCTAATTTGAAAAAAGTGATTGAAATTCATAAGGTTTTTGTGGATGTGTCACAAGCTCCCACCACCTCTCAAAAAACTCCACAAGAATCAAGGAGATCAAGTAGGTCTACCCCTACTACTGTTAAAACTCTTAGATCTTAATTAGAAAACATGACTTGGATGGGTGGAAAAGGTTGCAAGAGATGAGTGTATTAGATCAAGTTCATGACATTGTCTTTTGAGTGAATAGCTTCATTTGATAAGTGGTCCACTAACTTATTGGACTTTCTAGGAATATGTTGAATTTTGATAGCATTGGTTGCATCAACCAATCTATATAGGGAGGGCTATGTTGTTGTAGTTTTAGAAAATACTTAATTACTAACATAGAATTGTTGGAAAATTGTGCCTCAACTTGCTAGCTTGAATTTGTGTTAAAGACTTGGCATTCTTTTCCTTTGTTTGCTCTTCTTTGTCAGAAGATCTTTGGAGTTCTTAGCTTTATAACCTTTGTCATGGAGTTAGAAAGTTTCTTAACTTCCCGACTGGTTGATCTCCTTCATTATCGTGGCATTCAGGAATCCTCTAATCTGCAGTGGAGGTTACGAAGTTCAATTTTTCTCGGACTAGGTGACAGTGGTATCGGCTTGTCGTGGGGATTGAGAAATTCTTAACCTTTGTGTGGTGGTTATGAATTTGGAGTTTTACACGACACGCCAATGGGTTTTCACTTCATTGGAGCCATGTCGATGGATGTATTGAGGCTATGGAGGTACGAGTGAGTGAATAATAAAAGGGCTAACTCGTGGACACGTAAAGTCTTCAGGTTTTTGGATTTAAACTATTGGTTGTTTATATTCCACAACAATGTGGGGTAATGTCGATGGTTGAACTTCTTTGACAGTTGAATGAACTAAATCGGTTTGGAAAAAATATTCTTGGAGATTGAAGGGTTTTTGTGTGAATAGGTGAAACGATGAACCGGTTTGGCTTCGTGTTGGAAGAAAAAAAATATTTTTTTGGTTGAACATGTGTTGTATGTTGAAAGAACATTGTAATAGTGCTACAATTGACTATGGTTGGCCCGATTGTAATGTTTTTGTGTAATATCAACAAACAAATACCTATGAAGAAGGGGTCTATATCTTTATTGTAATCTCCTTTTATTGTGAATAAAGTCATCTTTCTTTGGTGGTGGGTTTTTCTCCTGAAAGGGTTTTCCCATATAAATTTGGTGTCCATTCTCTATTGATATTATTGTCTATTTTGTTTTATCCTTTTACGTGTGAATCTTAATATTTTGTAATTTGAAATTAAAAGTACTCTTGTATTGTTCCCCTATGAATTGACATTAGGAAAGAGATTTTTGCACTAGAGTCTTTCCTTAAAAGTGGTATCAGAGCCTGGCCAATTGTGTTATCCTTCTGGGTTAGGTTGGTTCTTTGTGTCAATTCTGAAGTGCAAGTTTTGTAGAAAATTGGTAATCTCAATTATAGATTAAGATGGCAAGCACATTAGGAAAGATTGAATTTGAGAAATTCAATGGTAGCAATTTCAGTTGTGGAAACTCAAAATGGAAGATCTATTGGTGGATTGTGATCTTTGGCTTGTTGTGTCTAGAACAAAACCTTCAGGAATGAAGCAAGAAGATTGGGATCTCACAGACAAAATTTAGCAAAAGGGTTGATAAGACTCTGTTTAGTAGACTCAGTTCTCTTGAACGTTCATGAAGAGAAGACTGCATCTTCTTAATGGAAGAAGCTTGGAGACATTTATTAGGGCAAGTCTTTGGTGAATAAGTTGTTCTTAAGGAAGAAGTTGTACTCTTTGAAGATAGAGGAAGGGGCATTTGTGGCTGATCACCTGAACACTTTCAACATGCTTATTGCTTAGTTAACATCTGTGATTGTGAAGATAGATGATGAGGATCGTTGTATGCTCTTGTTGTGTTCTTTGCTTGATTCTTAGGATCATTTAGTGATGGCGATTGGGAGCATGACAACCACTGTCAGGATGCAATATGTGATTGCTTCTTTGTTATCATAAGAGATGAAAAGAAAATATTCTAAGATGGCGAAGGAGGTTCTTGTTGTTCGAGGCAGATCGAAAGAAAAGGGCGAGAAGAAGGGAAAGAAGTCCAAATCGAAATCAGAAGGGAGATCATAGTCTCCTGGAAAAAATTCCAAGGTGAAATGCTAGAACTATGGGCAGCCTAGTCATGTTTGAAAGGATTTCAAAGAGGAGAAAAAGAAGAAGAAAAACTCTTTCGACAATGATTCTTCTCAGAGCGAAGAAGATGCCTTCATTGCAGCCTTGGCAACTCAGGCATCTGATGATGTCTAGATGATAGACTCTTAAGCATCTTTCCACATGACATCTCATAGAGACTGGTTCACAAATTATGAAGAATATGATGGTGGAAAGGTGTATTTAGCAAGTGATTCATCTTTGGAAATTGTTGGCCATAGAAGAGTTAGAATTCAGTTTCCTAATGGAAGAATTAAGGGAATTGATGGTGTAATGCATATACCAAGTTTGGCTTAGAATTTAATTTATGTAAGTAAGCTAAATGATGTTGGAGTGCAAGTATTGTTCTTTAGCAATGGCTGCAAAATGATTAGAGGCTCGATGGTGTTGGATAAGGGTGCCCGATTTGGTACTCTGTACAAGTTGGACACACTTGTTCAATGTAACAGTGTCTCTGCAAAGTCACAAAAGGTTGTTCGTGCAAAGGAAATTGAAGTCCCTATAGGGGCCAACTCTTTGGAAGTTAAACTTCCTTCAAAGAAGACTATGCTCTAGCATCAAAGGCTTGGTCACATTGGTGAAAAAGTCTTAAAATCCTCGAAAAATTAAAACCTGGTTGAGGGGCTTCAAGATTGTAACCTGGAATTTGAATTTTGTGAACATTGTATATATGGATGTTTCATTTTACTCTAGTCCTCACAAATATTCTGGTGTTCTAGATTATATTCACTTTGATGTTTTTGGTCTAGTAAATGTTCCTTCATTATCAAAATCAAGATATTATGTTTCATTTATTGATGATTATTTGAGAAAGGAATTTGTATATTTTTTAGAAAGTAAATCAAAAGTGTTCAATCGGTTTAAAGAGTTCAAGAAATTGGTTGAAAATCAAAATGGTAAGAAAACCAAATGCTTGAGGATAGATAACGGTGGTGAATTTTGTTCTCTATATTTTGAAAGGTATTGTAAATACCATGGAATTAAAAGGCATAAAACAACACCTTACACTCTGCAGCAAAATGGAGTTGTTGAAAGTTTGAACAAGAGGTTGATGGAGAGAGAAAGATTTATGTTGAGCAGTGTTCATTTGGAGCAGAAGTTCTAGGTTGAGGTTGTGGCTATAGCATGTTACTTGGTAAATTGATCTCCTTCTTCAGCACTTGTTGACAAAATTCCTATGAAATATTGGTCTGGTAAGAAGCCCTCTCTAAGACATGTTCATATCTTTGGTTGTGAAGCATATGTTTATGTGTCGAATGAGAAGAGAACTAAAGTGGAGAACAAATTTGTTAAGTGTATCTTCATTAGCTACGACATTGGTGTGAAAGGATACTATATTTGGAATCTTGTGACTGAAAAGGTGGTATACAACAGTTCTAAGTGTAATATTTCATGAGCTGAAACCTTCTTTAGTGGATCTGTAGTCAGGGATGAAAGAAGTCAATGAGAAAAATGATGGTGTTGAAATTCCTCTAACTCCTAAAAAAGAGGAACAACAAATTGACAGTGTACCTAAATCTAAGGAGAGCTCGAGCAACTCTGAGAGTTCTGAAGAAGAACCACAACCTCAACCTCAGCTCGTGAGGAGGTCTACATGTGAAAAGCATCAACCTGATAGGTATGTGTTCTCTATGTTAGATTCAAATTGTGTCTATGCTTTAATTACTGGCACTGATGAGCCTACGACTATTGATGAGGTAATTAGAATGCCTGATTCAAACTCTTGGTTGGAAGCCATGAATGAAGAAATGGCATCATTAGAGAAGAATGAAACTTGGAGTTTGGTGCCCTTGCTTGAACATAGAAAATTCATTGGTTGTAAGTGGGTATTTAAGAAGAAGACTAGTCTGAATAGAAGTGTTGAAAAGTATAAAGCAAGGTTGGTTGTGAAGGGATATTCCCACATAGAGGGAATTGATTATGGAGAAATATTTTCTCCTATAGCTAAGCTGACATCTATCAGATTTCTTTTGTCACTTGCAATAGCGTATGACTTAGAAATTGAGCAAATGGATGTGAAGACAGTGTTTCTTCAAGGAGATCTTGAAGAAGAAACCTATATGTCCCAACCTGAGCACTTTTTGGTAAAAGGTAAAAAAAATCTAGTTTGCAAGTTAAAGAAATCTTTGTATGATTTGAAATAGTCACCTAGAATGTGGTACCAGAAATTTGACACTTTTTTTTCATTGGGATTTGTAAGATCAAAATTTGATTATTGTGTGTACTATAAGACTGAAAATGATCATGTTCTTATTATTTCCCTTTATGTTGATGATATGTTGTTCATAGGGAATAGTAAGTTTATGATTTCTGAAATAAAATCTCAGATGTCTACAAAGTTTGAAATGAAAAATCTTGGTGTAGCTAGGTATATTCTGGGGATGGAAATAACTAGAGACAGATAGAGAAAAAAACTTTGGCTCAGCTAGAGTAAGTATATTAACACTGTTCTGGAGAGATTTGGTATGATTGATTACAAGCAACTAGTTGTTCCAGTTTTGTAGGGAACGAAACTATCTATTGAAGATTTTCCAAAATCTCCTACTAAAATGGAGGACATGACTAGAGTGCCTTATGCAAGTGTAGTTGGAAGTTTAATGTATGCAATGGTCTGCACAAGGCCAGAAATTTTCCAAGCAGTGGGAGTTCTTAGTCAGTTTATGGTGAATCTGGGAAGGCCACATTGGGATGTTGTGAAAAGAGTTTTTAGATATTTAAAAGGTACATCATAGTACGCTTTGTGTTATCATGGTAACTTGATTGGATCACAACATTCAAGGCTATGTGGATTTTGATTGGGTAGGGGACATTAACAGCTGAAGATGCACCAATGAATATATTTTCATGTTGAATGGTGGTGCAGTTAGTTGGATGAGTAAGCGATAGGCTGTAGTCACTCTATCCACTACTGAAGTTGAGTACATGGAAGCAACACGCCTGTAAAGAAGTTGTATGGATTAAACGTTTGTGTTCTGATATTGGGTTCAATGCAAGGAAAATTTCAATTTGTTGTGACAGTCAAAGTGCTATTTGTTTGGTGAAAAATCCAACTTTCCATGCTAGGATGAAACATATTGATGTGCAATATCATTTTGTACGAGATATGGTGGAGGATGGAAAGGTCAATTTAGAAAAGGTGGATACTCTGGAAAATGTTGCAGATGTGTTGACAAAGCCCGTAAGCAAAAACAAGTATAGGTGGTGTGTTAGTTCAATGGGCCTTGAAGCCCATGACCTTCATTAACTTCGAGTTTTGAGGAAGCCAGTAAGTCTTCATCAAGTGGGATGTTGTTGGAAAATTGTGCCTCAACTTGCTGGCATGAATCTATGCTAAAGACTTGGCATTCTTTTCCTTTGTTTGGTCCTCTTTTTCATCCAATTGCTAGAGTTCTTAACTTTTTAACCTTTTTCGCAGAGTTAGAAAGTTTTTTAACTTCCCAACTGGTCGATCTCCTTCATTGTCACAGCATTCGAGAATTCTCTAACCTGCAGTGGAGGTTACAAAGTTTGAGTTTTCTCGAACTAGGCAACAATGGTATCGGCTTGTTGCGAGGATTGGGAAATTCCTAACCTCCATGTGGTGGTTATGAAGTTATATTTTTACATGACACACTGATGGGTGTTCACTTCGTTGGAGCCATGTCGATGGATGTATTGAGGCTGTGGAGGTACTAGTGAGTGAATAACAAAAGGGCTAACTTGTGGACATGTAAATTCTTCATATTTTTGGATTTAAACTCTTGGTTGTTTATATTCTACACCAATGAGGGATAATTTCAATGGTTGAACTTATTTGATAGTTGAATGAACTGAATCGGTTTGGACAAAATATTCTTTGAGATCGAAGGGTCTTTATGTGAATAGGTGAAATGGTGGACCAGTTGGGTTTCGTGTTGAAAGAAAAAAAGGATTGTTTTGGTTTAGTGTGTATTGTATGTTGAAAGAACATTGTAACAATTTTGCAATTGACTGTGGTTGGCCTGATTCTAATGTTGTGTAATATTAGAGAGAAAATACCCATGAAGAAGGGGTTTGTAACTTTATTTTAATCTCATTTTATTGTGAATATAGTGATCTTTCTTTGATGGTGGGTTTTTCTCTCGAAAGGGTTTTACCACATAAATTTGTTGTCCATTCTCTATTGATATTATTGTCTATTTGTTCTATCTTTTTACCTGTGAATCTTAATGTTCTATAATTTGAAATTGAAAGTACTCTTGCATTTTTCCCCTATGAATTGACATTAGGAAAGAGATTTCCACACTAGAGTCTTTCCTTACAAGAATCACTTTCAATGAGGAATTTATCTATATTCATTTTGATTGCCATGTGATTCTATATGTTGACATCCTACCAAAGGCTTCTATTAATAGTAAAATTGAAGTCTTCCTAATTTTGTTCAATTAGGTGGTGAGGTCTATTGACTCAAACTCAAAAGGGGCTAAGTTGGCATGCTCAATGCCCACCCTTATTGATGTTGAGATAACTCATTTCATGGTACAAGTTGTTAGTAAGCCTCATTTTTTATGTTAATAAAGTCATATTTAATGTCTTCACATTCTTGTAGTTTCTAAGGAGTCTACCTCTCCCAACAACTCATTCAACTAAGCAACTCTTCATGAATTCTTCTACCCACTAAATCAGGACTTCTCTCCCTATATTAACCCTTGTACTATTTTTGAAGTCAATTCCTCTTTCTCTTGGGTGGTTTCACAAATTCTCATCTTTTGCATTTCATTGGTAAAGTCATGTTGGATTTTCAAAGTGATATTTTCTTTTCAATGTTAAAAACATGCCAGTAATCAATAATAAACTATATTCTACATTTGCAATTCTTTTTCGACATTTTTTTGCTGTAGCAATTTTCCACTAAAGCATTGTATCCTTCTTTAATAGATTAGTCAAGAGTGGTTTCTAGAGCTCCCAGATTTCTAATGAAACTTTCCAATGATTGTGAGGAATACACATTGCCACTCCAGTTTTTAGAGTTCATGTGATATCTTTTAATAAACCTGCAAGCACCCAAACCCTTCCATCTTCAAGATCTTAAAAATTTAATAATAATAAAATGGCATCTTGTTGCTTGAGAGATTTGAATAAAGCACTCCACCATACAATATGGAACTTTCTAAGACATCCTCAACTTATTCAATCTTAGCTTCAATATAGAGAATATCAACAAGCATCTTAGGATCAATGACAATGACAAGTTGAATTACAGGGCTCCTTAATTGCCTGCCCATGACTTGATCAACAAATCCAATCATTTCCATGAGTAATTTAATCTCACCAGTGCCAATCTTAATGTTTCTTTTGAAATAAAAAAGGTCATCATCAATACCAAGCGCTAAGGGTTGAACACTTATAAGAAGAAAAAATTCAAAGTTCTCTCAATCAACTTCATTAACATCTTCATGGTCACAAGGAACAAAATTATCATGTTTCTTCTACCTCCTCAAAGAAGAGGGTTGTGATTGTCCTATCAATGGTGAATTCCTCTTTTTAATAAGGGCTAATTGACTGGCCTTCATATTTTCCCATCAATGGAAACAGATGAAGACCACGTCTTTTGTGTTGACTTAACATTGGAAACATATCATTTTGTGTCCATTTTAACATAGCAGAAATTACGTTGTAGTAGAAGCGTACCACTACCTCAATACTTGAACCAGCAGCAATACAAATTGTTTCATCTGAGTACAATATCTTTTTAGACATGCTCCAACATTCAAAAATTTGTTATTTCCATTAGTAGGCTTGTCCTTTAACCTCTTAAAAAGTGAAATTATTTATGAGATGGAATTTGGATAAGATCTAACAAAATAACTCCATGGGATGATTTGCATTAAAATTGAATTCTTTTTATCTATTATTCGATGTGATATATATTTTGTTTTATAGAAAAAACCACCCATGCTTGACACCAAGGAAGCATGAAAGCACTACAACAATACCAATGAATTCCATGTGCAACAATATTGGAGATGAATTTAGATGTAGTGTGGCAATCAGAACATACTTGAAGGTTCTTAACAACTATAATAGTTGTACCAGGGGCCATGTTTAACAACCAAATGCAATTGCTAACTTTTCACTATGGTGGTAGATAAATTATTCTTTATACCCTACTTCCTTCATTTTCCAAGCTAATTTCTCCTACTTTGCATAGCTTTTCCATGTTTGTGGATCTAATATATCTCCTACACAAAAAAATGTACCAGTTTATGGCCTTCAATCCAACTACATCTAGGTATCTTTTTAATTCATCTATCTTTTATCAATCTCTTTACTATTTTAACCTCATACATATGTTTTAGAGAACATAAGTTGCAACATTTTTAGGATCCAACTAAAAAAGAAGTGTTGCTAGAAATACTCAACCTATATTCATTTATGATCCACATGTACCACACATTTAACCTAGCAAAGAAAAGAAAAAAACCAAAGAAATGGATGAGTGGGGTAAGCCAAAAATGTTAATCCTAAAACAAGTACAAGTACAAATAGTTGTGTGAGGGGAGGATCCCTCAAAGAGTCCAGAGTTGAAGAAAATTAAAGCTTGCAACTAAGGTTGGAAGCAAAAACCATCAAGTTCTATACCTTGTCATACATTGGAAGAGCCCATGACACTACCATATATCATTGTGGGAGTGCTAATGCAAGATCCAATAATGCTTGTTGGGGAGTACTTATTGCTAAGTGGGTCAAGTTGGACAATCTTAGGAAGTATGCTATTTTTCCTAGAAACTCTCTTAACATTGGGGGTTGAAGAGCTCTTAGAGGCAAAGAAGAAACTAATAATTTGACCTTGGCCATGAGACTTGTGTTATGGTTTAGGTGAATAATGATATTGTTTTACAATGTTTATTATTTTATATCATGTGAAGAAGGGACTACAGTTGGAGTAGGTGCTTATTTTTCTTATTACATCTTCATATTGAGGAATCTCTCATATCTTTTTATGACCAATGCCTTCTTTACTTTACTTTTTTCCATAATAGTCAATGTTGTATTATTTTCTCTTTTATATATGAAAATGGTGTTTTTTTTATTCTTTATTCATTGTATTTGGCTGGCATGTATTTGAGATATATATCCCTCATTTATGGATAGTTTTGTCTGGCCATTGGGTATTGTTGTTTATAATCTTGGAATGATGTTTAGCAAGGAAAGAAATTTTATTTGAAAATTGTTTTCCTAGTTAATTTCCTAGTTATCTTGTAGATACGCTCAACTATAGTTCCAACAACAACAATAGGTCCTAATGAGCCACATGTTGCAAGCACAACATGGCTTGATGATGGATTGATGGAGAAGCAAGGTCTGGACTTTTGGGAGCATGAAATCAAAGGAACTAATTTGGAAGGATTCTTAATCTCTAAACTTCCATCCCATCCAAAGCTTTACTGGGGCCAACTTCAGAATGGACTCTGATATGTTATTCTCCCGAACAAAGTTCCTCCTAATAGGTAGTTACATTGGGAGGTATTATTTTGAGTAAACATGTAATATTGTATCATTTCATGTAGATCAATGAAATTTTTTAAGCATTCTAATTTTCTATTGAACTAGTTGTTGATTTGTGTCATCCCAATGGATTCCAGTAGTAGATAGAATAAAATAGGAACTTTCATTCCTCTTCAAGTTTAGTTTTTTTTTTCATGTGAATAAACCTGGCAGTTTCTTGTTTTCTTTTAAAACTTATGCATGTAATTATCAACACTAGAATTGTAAAATTGTTTAATCTAATTCTTCCTGCACCAAGAAAATCCTTGAAAGTCTCTGTTCTTTTCCTCCATTCAAAACTTATGTTCAACTTAGGTTGCTCCATAGAGTATATAATTGATTGTTGAAGGATTTTGTTGCTTAAATCCTAATCTATCAGGTGTTCAATAAGCACTTTATAGGCAGAAAAGTTATGCCTTGTGCATTTTTCTTGCTTAAATCATTGAAACATATGAAATTCTCAACATATCAATGGGCAGGAGTTATCTTTTCAAATCTAATTGAACTAAGTGAACAATGTATATTTTCCTATTTTTTTGTGTATAGATGTGCATGTGCATGCCCCTATTTAGCTATCATGGATAGTCTTTATTATAGTTATCAACTGGCTAACTGAATATATGGCCAACTTCAGGCCTACAAGCTATCTACCCTCAAAACAAAAAACTAATTAACTTCAAATGAAAAAAATGTAGATTTCCCCATTTGGTTTGTGTATATATGTTCATATTTAGGATTATGATCAGTTTTTGTGATACCTCTTAGCTTTGATACAAATATTGTGCATAGTTATTCTTAGTTTATTCAATTTGGTGCTATTTTTTTTATCCTGTGATTCAGGCTTCAAACTGACCCCTCTCATTAGTATTTGTCTTCCAAAACTGTCTAGAAGAGGGTAATCAAAACTAGTACTAGAATATTTGAAAGTTGAAGATCCTTTCCCTGAAACTGAAACTTTGTTCTCGACAAACTAGAGCTGAGACAAGCCAAGAACTAGTGGAAGGGAAGTTGAATGAAAACTGAGAGCAACTAAAATCATTCCTAATAAAATTACCCTTTCCAATATAACTGTCAGTTCTAGTGTCTCCTTGTTCAATTTTTTTGGCATCTCCTCATTTTTATTTTCTTGATAGAGAGCTTCTGAAGATGTGCAAGATGTTCTTCAATCTCAACAATCAATGTTGAGATAAAATGGAAGCATTTCTCTTGCAAACAAGGTTCTAATTCATTTATCCTTGAAGGATATTTATGTGCGTGAAGAAAACTTAGGTCTTCCAGAACATTCTTGGACCCCTCATCTATGGTATCTTTTATTTAATTAACCTTAGTTCCAAAATAAGTGTTAAGGTGACCAAACCAATCTTCATCATTTGTCATCATAAATCTAAAACTCAACCTAGGTAAATTGACACTTTTTAGGTCCCCTCTCTTGACAAGCCAACCCTCACTAGTAGTTAATTTGTACAAATGGGTTTCAACATCTTTGTAACTTTCCAGAGATGTAACTATGGCTTCAAGGAATTTACCAACCTTAACTCTCTCACACATATCTACAAATCCATCAGCTATTATTTGTTTCATCCTACTAACAAATAGGCTTTCAAAAAATTCATCCCACAGACTCTGTGGGTGCTTCAAAACAATATCACACACGCATTGCCATGGAAACTCAACATTTGAACCAAAAACAATTTTTAGCCACTCCAAGCTCCTTTCAAATGCATCTAGATTGTCCATTGTTTCTCTGATCAATGTCTCATTCTCTATAAGTTCCTTGCCACTTTTCACAAGATTAAGCAAATACTTTTCCGCAAGCCTATCTGTAGAGAGAGTATCATCTGCACATGTCTTAAGCCATGCTAAGCAAGACTCTAATATAAATTCACTCAGCAAAATCATCATGGTAGCTTGTAGCTTCTCTCTATGAGATTTCCACAACTGCACCTCATTGTCCGGGTTTGGAATCCCACCAAACAACTATGATTCAGGTGGCACTACCAACACAATCTTATAAAAAAGAGGTAAATCATTTAGAACCTCCAAGAAGAGTTCCTTAGCCTGACATAGCGTTAATTGTATGAATCTTACCACATTACAGAAAATGGAACTGACTGCCTCCATCTTATTTTGCATAAGCTTTATCTAGCACAATGTGCTCCCACCTATTACGTGGTTGGCTAAATCCTTTTCCAAAGCATTGGTTCCTTTCCCCCATTGCATTTTTAATTCTTTTCTACCTTGGTTGAGTTCTTGAGTTGCATTAATGGAAAATTGGTTCATCAAATTTATGTGAAGGCCAAGAACTTTTCCTCTTCCTTCACCTTTCTATTATATTATTTCATTGACTTGTTATAGGTCATATTTCATTTAAGTGATTTGATCTTGTTTATTTGATGATTGGATAATGGTCCCATAATCTTGGTAGACCAGCATGGTGGGTTCAATATCCATATATTGATCTACCAAAAAGGTATCTATTGTTAGCATGGGCATCTCCAACATGGATCCTTTTTCAAAGGGATGTTGAGGTGTATGATCCTTATTGGGATAGAGGTGCAACAATTTTGTGTTAGGGTCCCTATTTGGCAATGGACATTGTGGCTACTTGGCACAATCTAGTGTATTGTAGCATATTAGTAGATCGAGCTACCAATCTCCTCAACCATTTATTGAAGGTGTCAATCTTGAGAGGAGAAAATTGTAGCCATTGATGGAAAGTAGGAGGATAGGTGCATATGATATGTCCATGTGGCATGAACTAGTGGATTTTGATGATATTTTCACTTCAGTAAATAAAACTACTCAACACTTTAGCCATCCACTAATCGGTTGTAATCATTAATCTTTGGGCCAAGTTGATCTGCACTTTCAATGTTGATTGATGTTTAAGTAAAGCCTATAGATATCAAGCAGTCTTACCAAAAGGTTTTGGTGAAATCATGTGGTGTGATCTAATGAACTTAAGTGGATGTAGGTACTTTGATAAATCATACCATTCAACACATAATTTTTTGATCTTCAAGGTGAATCAAAGGGTATATAGTCAAGTGCAAAAATATAAGTTTACGCGACATGTCTTGGTTGGATTTCAAAGTCAAAGATGTTCAAGTAATTTTGGGTTGAAGAGAAGATCTCCCTTGACCATTAATATTGACGTAAAATTGATCTAGACCATTAATTGAGTGGGATTAGAGTGCATTATAAGGGATGATCAATTAGGTTTTGTAGAACCATGTGATGTCATATGGTAGATTTTGGTAGATTGGTCCACCTTCCATCTTGGTAGTTCAACTATCTATATTGATATCATTCATCATCAAAGCCAAAGCATCTCAATTGTTAATCTTGTCTTGTGTTTAGGAAATTAAGGTAGTGGATCCAAGTAATGAATAGGCAACATCCAAAGGAAACTTGGCATAGTAAGATTAACTCTTATTGATCAAGGAGTTTTCTTGTAAGGGTATAGTTTCAAAGGAAAACCATGATTTGGATAACAAGTTGCTGCATGGGAAGATGGTAGCTGAGAGTTGATTTTTTCCCATAGTGTTCATGGAAACTAAGGAGATTGACTCCCTAAGTTATGGGTTGTATTCTATCCATTTAATTGGCATTATAAATCAAAAAAATTATGTCTCTCTAGGCATTATGTTTTTGCATTTGAGGAAGATTTTTCCCTATTCTATAGAAAATCATATCCAAAGGAATGTCCTGTAGTGCATGAGGTGTGGGAATCATGATAATTGAGCCCTCCAAGTATTGAATTTCTCCTTTGAGATGCAGTGTGGAAATCATAACATACTTGAAGGTTCTTAACAACTCTAATAGTTGTACTAGGGGCCATGTTTAATAAACCAAAGGAAATTGCTAACTTTTCACTATGGTGGCAGATAAATGATTCTTTATACCTTGTTGCCTTCATTTTCCAAGCCAATTTCTCCTACTTTGAATAGCTCCTCCATGTTTGTGGATGTGCTCTATCTCCTACACAAAAAACATGTACTAGTTTATGGCCTTCAATCCAACTACATCCAGGTATAAAATATTTTAATAAGATGACTTTGTTCAAAGAATTCATGAAGGATTCTTCTGGAAATATGAGGACTGTGAAAGTTGAGAATATGGTTTCTGGAACATAGATCTCTTCGAGAAATGCATGGAGCTAGCTAAGAAGTGTTTGCAAGATGTGAAAATGGCTTGCTCGCATCCTGCAAGAAGATAAAACATAAACCCTAACAACCAGTGCGGCAAAAGATATCAGGCAAGACTTCATCAAAGAAACATGGGCACATCAATAGGAATCATTATGTGGTCTCTCTAATATGGCGAAATACAAAAGAGCACATGATTGAAGATTCTATCAAATGGAGAAACGAATATTAGTGGGACAAAAATCTCAATCCCTCTGATACTTTGATAATACTTAGGCACAAGATTCATTGACGAGAGAAGTAAATTTTGGCAAGAGTTAAAGATGAGTCTCTTCGATGTTCCGAAATGCAAACATGTGATTAAAGTTTATCGAAGAAAACATAAATGCCATTGGAAGTATAGTATGTAGTAAATATTATAAGGAATATTTATTGAATGATAACATCCATTTTGAAGAAACTATTTACTACCAATGCAAAATATTTTGCTACATAATAGATGCCATGTTGTGTCCCAAAACAATAACATAATATCCTAAATTGCTATGGTTGGTTATTGACAACGCATCCTCTTCTTCTATAGCAATTATCTTTTATCTGGATATTTTGTCCTCATATTGCTCATTTAGAATGCTTATATGATAGATGTCATGTCCCAAAACAAGAACATTATGCATATAGTATTTTCAAGGCTACTGATGTCTTAGTTCCTTATATGAGTAGAAATCTTAAGTATTTCTAAATATTGATGTTATTTTGAAGCCAAGTTTTGAAAATCATTTGCAATTGGCCATGTGAGAACCTCATTAAATGAACTATTATGTGCTATAAACCAGTCACCTGCCATTCTACATGGTTTAGGGTTTCTATTGGGTAGAATTTTGTAATTCATTTGATAGATTAGTTCATTTGGTGTTTCTTGATTTGATGTTTTTGTTTTCTTGTTTCAATGAAGTGCCTATCTGTGTCCTAATTTTGAATAATACACATTACCTAAATAATCTAATAAAAATCATTTTGGTGTTTTATAATCTATGTTTTAAGAAGTACTTACCTACACAGGGTTATTCTGCATTTCATCAATGTTATCCTTTTTCCAAATTACTACTTTGTGCCTCCTATAGTCAAAGCATGTATAGCACCTCAATCTCACCAAGAATGCTTGGTTTCCAACTAGTCTCTAGTTCTAATTGTTCATTATAATATATACTTTATAAGCATCATCCTTTGCCTAAACTCATTGTCAAATTTCAAGTACAATTCTCTCCAAGAGGTGCAATCTTGATATTGAGGTACTATTGGGATGGTTTTGAATAAACTATAAAAAAATGCAGCTTTTCTATCTTGTTGACATACTTGTTTTCATCTTTTGATATGTTGCTTGATGAGTTTATTTAGCTTAAGTGGTATGCCTAAGACAGATGGTTTAGGCACCTTCTCACTGATGTTGTACCTTATATATTGGTATTCCTTTCAGTCCCATTGTTTACTTCTAATCAACTAAGGATATTTATATTTCAATTTTAAATAAAATTTCAATATTGAACTTCAAATTTTAGACAATTGCCACTTGCACTGCACGTAAATGGAGGCTCTGTTTTAACACATTTCTTTGATTATGCTTTCATCTCCTTTCACATTTGAGTATACTAACTTATGTTGTAAAACAAATTGATTTTAGTGTTCTATCCCATGGCTCACTTCTTGTTTTTTTGTTGAACAAAAATCAAACACTAAGCTTCAGTGTCATGTTGGATTGTCAGAAAGATACAATGTGAAAATAGCTTCTCTAGAGTCTTCATTTTATTCTATCTCTGCAACTATGTTCTTTCCAAATTTATTTTTACATACTAACAGTGACCATGAAAAAATTATTGCAAGAGTGGGAGGTTATTCTTACCTATATGAGCCACTTTGGTGGGTAGGCATGATTACCAGTAAGTGCTTATTACTTATTAAATTAGGTTTAGGTGACAACTAGAGAATATTAATGTTTGACAATTGACATGGATTACTTGCATTCAAACTATTAATTTCCTTATTTACAATCATTTTTGGGATTATAGTTGTATGGCTGGAGAGTTTATATATTCATTGTTGGTTATTATTATTACTATATTATTATGTGTTTTCCCCTTTCAGACTATGTTTCTTGCCATAGTTTTACCTTATATGGTGCACTTTTCTTTCATCATTCTTTTTACATTGATATTTTTGTGTTCAGCCTTTTTAGTGGTATTTAAAGAATATAGATAGTTATTTCCTCAAACTCTTTATCATACTCGCAGGTCAAATTGATATCTAATTCTCAATATTTGTATGTTTCCCCATTTTAGGTTGAAAGCCTCTATAATCATGTCATGACATGTTGCATGAGATTGATGTAATTACTTTTTCTTTTCTTTCCAAAATTACAGATAATGTGGCAAAGGTTGTGGAATCTGGCTTTACATCTGCCAATTGCATTTGCTTGAAATTTTCTAAATCCTTTTCAACAAATCCATTTTGTGCATATCCTATAATATTGCAATTCATAGACCACATTTCTTATAGGTATACCGCCATGTATTGTCTATGCATTGATGGATATTCATATCTTGTTTCAAAGCTCCCATTTTGGCACAGGCAGGGAGGATGTTGGCAAAGGTTGTGGAATTTGGCTTTACACTTGTGAATTGTATTCGCTTGAAAGTTTTCAAAGCCTTTCCACCAAATTCATTTTGTGCATATCTATTGTAGATGTCCTTAAGCTATATGAAAAAGGTGTATATACAATTTGAGATCAATTGATAAGCTGAGACATGTAATGTTGATTTGATTTACATTTTAATTAAGATATAATTTTGTTGTGTTGCTGAATTTCATAGTTCAATAATTGGGATTCTCAATGATCTTGTATATCCAAATTGTATGTGATAGAAATAAATTAGGTAGTCATGTCAATTAGTTTGACAATTTGAATGATCTTGAGTTCATAAGTACATAGTGATAAGTTTTTTAAAATAATATAATTTATTGTTGCATTTATTATAGAAACAAAGGCCTCTTTTGATTATAGTAGAGGATGTAGAGAGTGAAGCATTGGCTACTTTGATCTTTGAAATTGATGATTTTTTTACTAAATTGATAATTTTTGAAGTTTATTTTTCTTTCTTAGATGTTGAGTCTAATTAATAAGTTTAATGTTGTGTTGCAACTTGTAGGTGAGTATGTTGATATGATAAAGGCTAGCATTGTCAATCCTCTAAAAGTTATCAGAATTGCATTAGTTGATGCATAAAGGTAAAACTATTTATCTTTATTATAATTAGTGGAACTTGCAACTACAATGTCTGATAAAAATTTACTTCCAACTATGCTTTTGATGGATGTTGATATCCTCATCCAAAGCTCTTATTAATGCATAGGCAAGGACACTTTCAAGCATATCAATTAAAAACTTACAATCAATAATCAAGCTATTGATCAATTGTTCAGGAATAAGGTAGTTGTATATCACTAATTGAATATTATCTATTTGTTTGTTGTCTTGCATGAATTCATCTTTTTAAAAATTGTAAGAGATAACTAGGAAACATTATATCTAGGGCCTAAGTTTAGGGTGCCATAGTTGGAAAAGGAAAAGAAAATGTTTGAATTTTATCCTCTATATTATTTGACTTTTCTAAGTTTTTGATATGAAAATTTTGAAACCTTATTTTCAAGCTGTAGCTCCAAATTGGAGAAGTGAAAGGTGAATACTAGTGAGTAAGAGTTTGGAGGAGCCGAAACTAATAGTGGCAGGAAAGCTATGGATTTGCAAGGGGATTAAATGGGCCAAACCCCTATAGGAGGTCATTTCCCTTCCAAAAGGACTATAGTTAAAGAAGGGGAAAATAGTATAAGTATATAAAAATAGGATTGTTATGTTTATATAGTGTTTGTAAGTTGTACAGTGTCACTAAGACACTGAATGTAACCAATGAGATTTTGATTTTCCAATGAGGCTTAATGAAGTAATTTTTAGTGTGGTTTTTTCTCCACTCATAAATACTGTGTTGTGGCTCCTCTTGATTTATAATCTGTTTGTGTTTGTGTCTGATCATTCATATTTGTTCAAGCATTTTAGTCTTCATTTCATGGCGCTTCTTCAACATTTGAATATCTATGATACTTAAAGTTTATATGCATAAATTTGTGAAGATTAATTAAGTTAGATTTGATTTGTAATGACTAAATATATGACTAAAGTAATGACTAAATTAATGACTAAATATATGACTAAATTAATGACTAAATATATGACTAAATTAATGACTAAATATATAACTAAAGTAATGACTAAATATATGACTAAATTAATAACTAAATATATGACTAAAATAATGACTAAATATATGACTAAATAAATGACTAAATATATGACTAAATATGACTAAATAAATGACTAAATATATGACTAAATATGACTAAATAAATGACTACCATGACTAAATAAATGACCATTTAACAACAATCAATGACTAAATTAATGACTAAATAAATCACTACCATGACTAAATTAACGACAAAGTCAATGACTAAATCTATGACCAAATCAATGACCAAATCAATGACTAAATAAATGACTAAAATAGTTTAGTCATAAATTTGGTGGTGTTATAAATGACTACAAATAAACCACTAATAGTCACGTGACTAAAATTAGTCATTTATATGCAATTTTTAGTAGTTTATTTAGTCATATGTAGTTGTTTGTGTACTAGTGTACCAAAGCTCATTCTAGTACTACAAGGATTGTTACTGAAACATAAGTGGAAACTACGAAGAAACCAAGACCTTAAAAAAAGGATAGCAGGGAAAAGATCACTCCTATGAATATGAATGATGATAAAGAAGATGAAAAAGAAATAAAAGGCTACATTCTAAAGAGAAGAGAGAAGAGAATAAGACAAAGTGAAGAAAAAGGAACATCTAAAGAGGAGGGAAAGAGAAAGAAAACAAAGAATATTTGTCTGGCGACACAAAAACATGTGCCTCTATAGCTCAAGGTTACTATCAATGCAATTGTAGAGAATGATGCATTGAAAGAGGTTTTTGAACTTTATGATGAAATGTCCCTTGTTGAAAAGGCCATAATTGAGAAAGCAATAATTATGTATATGAGCAGCTTCAATATGGCTCTAAATGAAATCATCGATCAAATTCTGGAAATCCTTGCAGATGTACTTAGCAGTAAGAGAAATGAATCTATTTTAGAAGAAGATAAGGTGATACAATGAGCATTAGAAAATTTTGGTGTATGAATATCTCATGAAGAAAGGGTAAATTTTTATCAATATCAGGGTCAAAAATTTAAAACCAAGCAAAGAATAAATACCCTGATGGAAAAGGATAAAGAATAAATAAAGAGGATGGAGAAAGACACAAAAGAGATGACAGTAAAGATATTAGAACTAAAGAATGCTTAAATAATTAGAGATTGAGCTCTTCTGACCACTTCAGATTTACATTATATACTTGATGTGTATGTTCAAGACATAGATTTATCTACCTTTGAAGAAAATAAGACTGAAGTTGGTGTGATAGATGAAAATGTCAAAATGATGCAGAGCTATGAGGATTCACAACACATCTCACAAACCTTCAATGATAATCCAAAACAATAATTATATGACACATGCTCTTAGTCATTCTATATCACATTGAAAACATAACTATGGCAGCCCACAATTTATTGCCATGAACAGTCATTAATAACTTCTACCAATAAAATAATTAATCCAATCACTCTGGTGAGATTAAATAAAACATAGTTATATACTTTTCATCCAATTCTTATGAAGATCCAACGGTTGAAATGAAAGTTATTGTATTTTTCCCAAAACTGCAAACCCTAGGTAGGGTTCAGACCTGCCCTCACAAAAATGTTCATAACTCATTCAAATCTTAGTGAAATTTGATGAGACTTGAAGAAAATGAAATTAGATTCACATGGTAACAAAATAAATTTGGTTTCAAATCCAAAATATAGAATTCATATTCCGTACCATCACACTTTTCAGACTGTAAATTCTGCACAATATTGTTAGAATAGGCAGTCTCACCAAAATAATCATATCTTCCACAAAACTCGATGAAATTCAATGAGACAAAAAGAATTGGAAACTAGAAACAGAGATCTTTCCATCAATATATGATACTATATCATTTGAGTCCATACCAGGCCGTAAAAATCACAACTTTAGCCTGGTAACAATGTAAAAATCAGAAAATGCATACCAAACTTGAGGTTTCCATTTATTTAACTTCAAAAATGATGTCTCCAACCCCCAATTCGAGTTTTTGAGGGTGTATTTATACATTTTCAACCAAAACTAACCATTTTCAACCACCTTTTGATTAGTTTATTGACAAAACCCCTTAATGACACTTTTTGACAAGTTGTTTGACAATGTTTTTGAGCAACTTTTACAATTTTTACAATATGGACCAACTTTAAACATTATTTGAAAAATGACTTAAAATATTACTTACTAAGACTCAAATACCTCTAAAATGGTTTTACAAACCTTATTATAAGACTCAATGCACAAAATAGATAAACTATTTACAAATGGCCTTATGGAGGCAAGAAATCAAATAGGTGCTCCTGCACCACAAAAGGATCAGGAGAATGCTCCTCCAAAAAATACAAGTGCACATAATGTAGGGGATCAAATTAAAATAGGTGTATCTCCTCTAGAGAACACTATCTTTGGTGAAAAACACAACATTCCTCCACTAGAAAATTTAGGAAACAATGAATAGAGGGTAGAGGTAAATCTTGAAAAAGGTTAGGATGTGAAGGAGGTTGTAGCAAAGAAGCAAGATGATTTTATGAACAAAGGCCAAGGTTCTATAGATTCTTTCAAAGACCTTATAGGACTACAAATGCAACTTCAACCTAAGCCGATACATCATCTTTTGCAAATTCTAACACATGAGGGACAAGTTGACTTGGAAAATATATTTTCCTTCCATAAGCTACAACTTGGTGATGTTTTGCACACTTCCGTAAGCAAGGAAATTCTACAAGTGCATATGAAGAAAAATGAATTGATTAATAATGTGAAAATTATTCATGAAGGTTTACTAGAAGTAAACATTGATGTCTCCTTTCTTCCAGAACAAAAGTTGAAGCTCTTAATGGATTATTTCAAGGATCACTCCTCTTACTTAGAGCAAAAGGTAGAACAAGAGGCCTTGAGAAAGATAAAAGATAAGAGAATGGTTGAAGCTTTTGATCGATGTGCTAATGCACATAATAAATTGCAAGAAAATATGGAAATGTTTAAGGATTGTGTGAATGAGGCATCAAATCTTTATCAATTTTGTTTGAAATGGCCAAGATCCACCAAAGACATCAAAGGTCAAATTGACTCTATTGAGTCATAGATTACACAATTGGCTGAAACATATCATTTATCAAGTGATATGGATGGATCCACCAAGGGAAAAACTGAAAATATTCATGTACTATTGAAATTTCTTCTGGTTAAAGAAACAATTTAGTTTGCTAAGAGAAATTGTCAATGTGTGGCTTACATCATTGTCTAGATTGTTGGTCAAAATAGTCGAAGTGGGCTTGAAAATGGAAAATCCTAGAAAAATAAATGAGGATAAGGAATTGTGCATAGGATTTGAATGTGAAAGTCACATTCTCACCTCATCAAAAATAGACTGGAGTACAACTCTGGAGAAATTAAAGGAAACTCATAAGAATATTCTACCTTCCAAAGAAGTTGCAAAAGGGTAAACAAGAAAATTTTGACATCGTATAGTTTTGTGAATACTTATATGCTTTTGGTTTTTATAGCATCAATTTTGGGTCATCTCCATTTCAGGGGGAGTTTAGAGTAATGGGGAGCTCATACAATTTTTGGGATGTTGTAAATAGAATATATCATGCCCTTTTCCCTTGATGTCAAAGGGAGGGAGATGCATATGTGTGTTTTCATCAATGACAAAGGTGGGATTGTTGGAAATAGGTATTTTCATTGATGTCAACCCAATATGAGTTATCATTGATGTCAAATGTGTTGTAGTATGTACATTCTTTGGAGATAGTTGTTATGATATGATATCAATTGGAGCAAGTTTGTAGAGATACATAATGTTTAGTATGGTAAAGATCATACTCATTTTCTGATATGTCCATAATGTTTTTAGATTGATATCATCTCATTTTGATGTACCACATACAAATACATGTTGCAAAAGTTTTGCTAAGGCACTCACAAGGAAAATTTTAAGGAAGAGCCATGGTATGTTGATCCACATTCTTTTGTTGACCAAGATTTAGTCTTGCAGTTCTAAATAAAAGAAGATTAAGTTATGAGGGAGATAAATCCAAGGAATCAAGTCATCACAACTTCTACAATGAAAGTTGCATGTAACAGCATTTTGGTCTGTGCTCTAGCTAAGTACTATACTAATAAAGACTTACTAGAATGATTTGCATGCTTCTGGAATTAAAGTATTTATCTTGTAGTCTTATGAACATATTAAATGGTGTCCAAAGTATACTACTTACTAGTATCAAGTGATGTAGTGGTCTACAAGTTCAGTTTTTGAATAATAGTGTGCTACAATTTGATTGGAAAGCTCTATTCTTACAATGTCAATGAGTTTCATCATTTTCACTAGAATATGATTATCAAGTTCTTAAGGATAAGGTTAATTATATAATTTTCATGAGCTACAATGCTTACTTCTTGGTTTTCATGATAGTTTTTGTCTCTCCTAAAGAGTACAAAGTGAACTAATGGAAGTTTTGGTAGTGGTATCCTTATTTGGGATGACAAACTTGTCTCCTTATCAACGATTGATCTTGATTATTTAATTATGTTTTGGAGAATATTTTATGATGTGTTTAGATCCTATAATTCTATGTGATAATCCATAATTGTCTCTCTTGTAAATGTTATACATAATTGGAGCTAACTAGTGAGATATCAAGCATTTCTTTTAAAGGTCATCTTGGGGCTGACCTAGTAAAAATTTTGATCTTTTATAGAGGATATAGAGAAGATCAAATTAATTTCTAAAAGGAAATATAGTGATTTGTGATAGAGCAGAAAGAAAAAGATGAAATGTCTCAAATCAGTGTGAAGGACTAATTGTGTGAAATAGTGATTACAACATCAACATGTGTTAGATGCTTCTTCATAGCAATTCATAACCAATTTTTTCAATCTATTTTTAATGTATCCTACTCTAAGACAATGATTCTCATCAGGTCCTTTGTATCTTGCTCTAAGGTTTTATTCCTTGGTCTACAACTCCATAGGTAGTGAGCCTTAAACATTGTAATTCTTGTTAGCAATGATCTACATATATTGTGACTTAATCCTCACCACGTTTTTTCTCTCATTGGGTTTTCCACATAAAAAATATGGTGTATTTATGTGATACATGTGTTCTCTTTTGTTATTTTCAGTTAATGTGATGTGTTGTTAATATGAAAATTAAAATGGTTTAAGTTTTAAGATATCTTAATTCACCCCCTCCTCTCAGTACATCATTGTGTCCAACAATTCTATCCTTGTCAGTGGTATAAAAATGAATCCAATAGTGAAATGGAGACAATAAGACCATGTTGGAAAAAATCCTCGGGCTTTGCAGATCTACCTAAGTGGTTGGTGGCCAACCAAAGGATTATATAGATATAGATATCTCTAGGAATTCTCATGATAAGCAATAGGGCACGGAAATCCTAAAGGGTACTCTGTAGATAAATTCCTTTGAGGAAATTGTTAGTGTGAATGGGGATATTTCCTAACTAGATATTAGTGAGGACCTATTCACATCATTAATAAGTTTACTTAGGAGTTAGTTTCCTAGGTGGCATTCTAGAAACTAGTATTTAATGGGACCATATCTCATTAATAGGCATGTAGTTATCTAAGCATTTAATATTTCTCTCATGCATTTATAATTATGCATTATACATTTAATGTTTGTAACTAAGGTGGTTATCCAACTACCTCCCACCTTGCCTATATAAAGAAGGCTCTTGTACATTTGTAAATCATTCTAGATCAATTCATCATAGATCATCATTTCATCAAGTTCTCTTCTGGCTCATGTTGCAACACTTCTTTATTCATGTGGATGGTTTTGTTCCTGGTGATCCATTGAAGAACTGCAGCTTCAAGTGGGATATTCATTAATATTTCACTATAGCAGAATAGGAAAATAGCACCTAAAATAACACCGGATTTCAATGTATTTTAGTCCATGAATTGGGTGAGCTGGTTGGCGCTAAACTCGGTGCAAATAGGCATGATCATCTCAATGCTGACATTTATGTCAAATTTTGCACCAAACGTAATGTCGGAATTAGCACCACAATCAATGCCGAAAAATCATAGCACCCTCGTTAGCACCTAAAATAGCACCAGGAAATAGTGTCAAAAATAGCACCTCTGTTTATGCCTAAAATAGCGTTGGGAAATAGTGTTAGAAATAGTGGCTAAATTAGTGCCCAATTAGGCTTCTAGTTTTGCTTCCAATTTTTCTTTCAATTCAATTCTGCTTCCAATTTTGCTTCCACATTTGCTTCTAGTTTTGCTTCCAATTTTTTTTCCAAGATTGCTTCTAATTTTGCTTCCATTGTTGCTTCCTTTTTTTCTTCTAAAAATGCTTCTTGTTTTGCTTCCTTTTTTGCTTCTAAAAATGCTTCTTGTTTTGCTTCCTTTTTTGCTTCTAAAAATGCTTCGTGTTTTGCTTCCTTTTTTGCTTCTAAAAATGCTTCTTGTTTTGCTTCCTTTTTTTCTTCTAAAAATGCTTCTTGTTTTGCTTCCTTTTTTGCTTCTAAAAATGCTTCTTGTTTTGCTTCCTTTTTTGTTCTAAAAATGCAAGTCTTGTTTTTCTTCTAAAAATGCTTCTTGTTTTGCCTCCTTTTATTAATTTAATATGTTTTATTTCAATTTAATTAGTTAAATATATTGTGCTTCTTAAATAATTTCAATTTAATTAGTTAAATATATTGTGCCTCTTAAATAACTCATATGATATAGCTTAATTATTTAACTCATATGATTAAATAAGAAGACAATTACCCATAAAATAGACTAAGTAATTTAATTATTCAACTCATATGATTAAATAACAAGACAATTACCCACAAAAATTTTGTATTGCTTGTAAAGATAAAAAAAAGTACATCTATTGTTTAGTGTCATTACCCACCAAAATTCCATAGAAAATGAAAAAAACCAGAGGCACCTTAACATGCAGAGTAAAACATTAAATAAACCCCATAACTATTTACCAGTAAAATCCTTACAAAAAATAACCACCATTAACAGTTTTCAGAGTTTCACGCTTTAATACAACAAAATCAGACATAGAAAAACACAACCAATTTTAACAAGCTCCACCTAGACCCAACAGATGCTTGGCTATCTCCTTTAAAGGATTCTTCTTTCGTTGCTTCTCCGACTTCTTCTTCTAGTGCTTTCCATTCCAGTGTTCGATGAAGAGTTTGAGGGCTTTCCATCCCAAACATGCTTCCTCATGGCAATGAGCTTTGTATTTTCCTTCAAGCCAATGAATAAAGGGTTTGAACCTTGGTCTCCCATAGAGCTCCTCAATTTCATCATCTACCAGTCCTTCAGAATAATCTAAACCTACACCCAGAATAGCCCATTTGAGAATGGACTCCATGCCTACCAGAAAATCTTCATGCACAATTTTCTACATTGCCATCCTCACCATTTCCTCTGGTTCACCTAAATCCAAGCCCTACACCACAATCAAGGAGTAAACATCCATGTTGGTTCAGTATATGTGTGTCAAAGAGCTGAAATTCCTACCACAAATCATTTTTGCACACTACACTAGCCGCTCATCATCAACAAGGAAAAGGCCCTCCAGTCATTTTTCGAATGCCTCTCCATAAAACGGGCCCAAAGATCTTTATGACCAAAAGGTGAAATTGGCTTCCATTTCTCCTGACAACCAGTGCCACCATCACCAAAGTTTGTTGCAAAGTTTTTCTCAACCCTTTCCAAATGCAATTAACACATCTTAATCGAGGGCTTGCATTTAACACCATATTGGATTGTCTGCCACCCTTTCCTTTGCTTGTCATGTCAAACCTACTTCACTCACTTCACCACCTTGTTCATTTAAGGCATTGTCTACTAACTTAACACCTCTAAAATCCTCCAACCTAAATTCCCCTATTTCACCAAAATTTAAAGCCCATTTAGATAAGACATCCACTTCCACATTACCACCTCTTTTAATGTGGCTCACTACAAAACTTTCAATTAAATTATGGAGGTTCCAAGCATTAATTTTACCTTTCATGACTACCTAAACTATTATTGTAACATGATCATCATCTATAATTAAAACAAGTGAGCTAAATATCTATAATTTAATTGAATTTGACAACATCCATCCTGAGTAGTAAATTAAAATCATCATACGTAATAAATATCCATCCAAAAATCATCGACCGCTTTTCATATATGTAAATTGACAAGTCAATACTAATAAGATCATCATCATATATAACTAAAAAAAGTGAAATTCAAATATGCCAGTACATCAAAAACATGTCAAAATGATATGTCCAATAGTCAACATAAGTGAAAATGATACATGTACAAATGATATAAATAAAATTGATAAATTATCTAACTCAAACTAATGCAAGTCAAGATGATACATGTCCAAATGATATAGTGAAAAATTGAAAATGATACATGTCAATATGATATAACTCAATAATATAGTATTGTAGACTGTGAAAATGATGCATATGATAGTAACCATGAAAAGATTCATCATAACGATATATCAACAATGATCCATGATGCAGTCTATATGATCATGAATGTCACCGGTTACTATCACTAACTGTCTCATCATCATCATCATCACCATCATCGTCGTCATCGTAGTCATCGTCGTCATCATCATCATTGTCATCGACCTCGATGTCTTCCACATCTACATCATCATCATCCTCTACCATGTGATATGTATAGGAAGAACCAATATTTTGTGGATCTATATCATGTTGAGGATCATCTTGATCTTCTACTAGAAGACTTGTGTTCTACAAAAGAAAAAAATTTAGAATGAAGAGTTATTATTTATTTCATGAAATAATTTATTTTTCTATTATATATCTAATATTGCAACATATGAGACAAAACCATAATCATATTACATCATATCAAAGTGCACATACCATAATAAAATTTCAAATTCCCTTGCTAATACTTGAGATTGAGATTGTTAACATTGAGAGAGTATGACTTGGGAAAAAGGCATTTGATATGGCTATTATTTTCAAAGACTTCAAGCAGGATGTACTATGCATTGACGCCATTCCTCAAGCTTTGCTTGATGGCATCAAGGGATGGTTGAACTCCATGAATATAAAGTATTATGAAAGTAGAATGAACTTGAATTGGTGGCCAATTTTGAAGAGTATTATTGATGATCCAGATCAATTTTTTGAAGATGGTGGTTGGGAATTTTTGAATATGGAAGCTAGTGATTCTGATTCTGATAATTCAGAAGTTCAGATCAAGGTTATGAACCCTCTAATGTAGAAGAGGAATCAAAATTAGATTTCATGTAGTCGCCATCAAGAGTGTTACAAGCCAAAAAGATGGAAGGAATTCTTATATAAGTATAATTTTCAATCTTGTAGGTACCAGCTTTAATGCCAACTACAGTGGAAACATTGAAATTCCCTAGCAGTATTTATGTTAAGGAAATTTCCTTTAGATGCAAGGATTCAAAGCACATCAACCATGTGGTACAGATGATTAAATCCCATAGATGATCTATAGAAATGAAAGAGTCTGAAAAGGCAGAGAGAGCTACATTGGTGACTCGGGAGAAACTTCAACTTTCAAAAACAAAGCCAATTAGGTTGGCAGACGTGTGGATCAGGCCAGCATTTGGTGGAAGAGGAAGAAAGATGACTAGAACTCTAGAGGCCCACCATACTAGATTTTAGTATTCAACCATGAGAGCAGAAGAGAGAGCTGATATCATGTATCAAAGCATTAAGCATGCATTCTTCCAGCCACCAGAGAAGGAGATGATTACTTTGCTTCATTTTCATTTGTGTAACCATATCATGGTATGGGAACCAAGAAGACCAAGGATGTCCAGTTTTATCTAGAGGTAATGGATGTGGTCCAAACTTTAGAGGGGCAAGAAGTTCAATGTATGATCCTAATGAAATTGAGGAAGAACAACAAGAGAGGGACAGGAAAAATAAAATCAATACAAAGTTTCAAGAATTTTTCAAAGTGAGTAAGAAATCTTATATGGGAACAACCTCGTCTAAAATATTTTGAACTAGAGTTTGATATACCATTTAGAGAGCTTGGTTTTCATGGAGTTCCTTTCAAAGCCTATGCTTTTATTATTCCTATAGTAAACTGTTTGGTAGAGTTGGTGGAATTACCTTTCCTAGTAATTGGTATTAGTGAGATTGAGATTGTTAACCTTGAGAGAGTGGGACTTGGGAAAAAGGCATTTGATATGGCTATTTTTTTCAAAGACTTCAAGTGGGATGTACTCCACATTGATTCCATTCCTCAATCTTCACTTGATGGCATCAAGGGATGGTTGAACTCCATGGATATAAAGTATTATGAAAGCAGAATGAACTTGAACTGGCAGCTAGTTTTGAAGAGTATTACTGATGATCCAGATAAATTTTTTGAAGATGGTGGTTGGGAATTTTTGAATATGGAAGCTAGTGATTCTGATTCTGATAATTCAAAAGAGTCATATCAAGGTTATGAACCCTCTAATGTAGAAGAGGAATTAGAATCAAATTTCATGTAGCCACCATCAAGAGTGTTACAAGCCAAAAAGATGGAGGGAATTCTTATATAAGGATAATTTTCAATGTTGTAGGTACCAACTTTAATGCCAACTACAATGGAAACATTGAAATTCCCTAGCAATATTTATGTTAAGGAAATTTCCTTTAGATGCAAGGATTCAAAGCACATCAACCATGTGGTATAGATGATTAAATCCTAGAGATGATCTATAGCAATGAAAGAGTCTGAAAAGGCAAAGAGAGCTACATTGGTTATTCGGGAGAAACTTCAGATTTCAAAAACAAAGCCAATTAGGCTGGTAGACGTGTGGATTAGGTCAGCATTTGGTGGAGGAAGAAAGATGACTTGAACTCTGGAGGCCCACCATCCTGGATTTCAGTATTCAACCATGAGAGTAGAAGAGAGAGCTGATATCATGTATCAAAACATTAAGCATGCATTCTTCCAGCTAGCAGAGAAGGAGATGATTACTTTGCTTCATTTTCATTTGCATAACCATATTGTGGCATGGGAACCAAGAAGACCAAGGATGTCCAGTTTTATGTGGAGGTAATGGATGTGGTCCAAACTTTAGGAGGGGAAAGAAGGTCAATGTATGATCCTGATGAAATTGAGGAAGAACAACAAGAGAGGGATAGGAAAAATAAAATCAATACAGAGTTTGAAAGGATTTGTCAAAGTGAGTAAGAGAGCTTATATGGGAGTAGCCTCATCTAAAATATTTTGAACTAGAGTTTGATATACCATTTAGAGAGATTTTTTTTCATGGAGTTCCTTTCAAAGCCTTTTCTTTTATTGTTCCTACGATAAATTTTTTGGTAGAGTTGGTGGAATTACCTTTCTTAGTAATCAATATTAGTGAGATTGAGATTGTTAACATTATGAGAGTAGGACTTGGGAAAAGGAATTTGATATGGCTATTGTTTTCAAAGAATTCAAGCAGGATGTACTCCGCATGTATGCCATTCCTCAATCTTCACTTGATTGCATCAAGGAATGGTTGAACTCCATGAATATAAAGTATTATGAAAGCAGAATGAACTTGAACTAGTGGCCAATTTTCAAGAGTATTACTGATGATCCAGATAAATTTATTGAAGATGTTGGATGGGAATTTTTGAATATGGAAGCTAATGATTCTGATTCTGATAATTCAAAAGAGTCAGATCAAGGAAATGAACCCTCTGATGTAGAAGAAGAATCAAAATTAGATGAGGAAGGTTCAAAAGATGAATCTCTTGTGGAGTCAGAGGAGGACAAAGAAGAAGAAGCTTCTAAAGAGGAGGAAGGTAAAACATGGGATGAATTAGAAGCTGAAGCTAGAAATGCATATAAGGAAAAAGGAGACGAGTCTCACAATGAAGAGGAAAGGTGGCAACAAAAGGTAAAAGCTACAGGGAAGTCTCAGGCACCTGATATTGGAGATTCAAGAGGAATGCCTACCAAGAGTCATAAAGTCAGATGAATTGAGTTCATTTGCATCCTTCTACTATTTATTCATGCACATAAATAGTCATCTTGTAATCATAAGATTTGAGCTCTATTTACTCATCCTATGCATCAATAAACAACTCAACACAAGAGATGCAAATTGACATATTAACACAACAATATCCGACTAAGCTATTGAAACTCAACTATTGATACCTCCTTCTCCATCCAGATTACAAAATCATTCCACTTTTTTTTTTAACATATTCTTTTCAAATTGCTTTAGATGGAAACCATATTTCTCCTCCTAACAAAACATGGTACATGGACTAGTTAAACTAATTAATATGCAATCATTTACTTTTTCCAACGAAATAAAAAAATATATCATTTAACATATTAAATATACTTACAAATGTACAAATCAAGGCCTATAAATATTTTTGGCCACTGTGATGCATGGCATGAAGTTTCTCAAGCCTAGCCTTGGAGGCCTTGTTCTAAAACATATACTAATTCAATTTAACTATGCACAAATAAAATTTAAATATTGTTTAATATATTTGATATAATATTATGAGAAAATTCAAATACCTACGTACTCTCCTCATCAGACTTCTCATATGATTTTACAAGCTCTCTTCATACTTTCACACTTACATCCATTGGCCTTTTTTTCTGCCTTAGCTTAGGAGGGATTTTTTTTATCTTCTTTGTTTGGTTGCACTGAAATCTCTTGCAGTTTTGAGACATTCATAGCTTTATCTTCTTTGTAGACCAACCTGTGCTAAAATCAGTCTCCATGTCATGGATAACTACTTTTTTCAAGTGCATGGGTATCTTTGAGAATGGAAAATGTAGATGGTCTTTGAACCATTGAAGGCATGATTCCTTCAACCTATTCACAAACATTTTCCCAGCATCCATCATTTGGACTTCCCCTGAAACCACCTCATATTCTATCTTCGTATTGTAGCTACCAATGCAAGATTGATAACATGGCGTGGTGGAACTCTGTGTCCCAGGAGTGGAAGTCTCTATTCCTTGTTCCATGTTCTTAGAGTTTAATGTCACTGATTTCTTCCCGGATCTTCTGCTTGATCCAAGATGGGTTGGGGAATCAATTGATTCCCTTTGACACAATTGATTTGTTTGTAATGTTTGAGGGGTGTTAATAGATTGTTTTTCTATGTATCTGACAAGTGTTGTCCAATCCACATTAACCAATTTGTTCACTGCATCTACCCCCAATATGGAAGCCAATTCCTCTTTATCTTTTTCAGTCTCATGTCCCTATATATATATTTTTAAATTATATTTCTTCTTTTCAATTTAGAAATAAAAAACTAAAAAGTAAAATTCAAAGAAACAATGGAAACATTTACAAATCTATAAATTGACAATGAATTACCTCATTGTGGCCAGAGTTTGTTGTCAATGCTCACTTCACTCCATTGGTTGAAATTTTGAGGCGACCTAGGGCAAATTATTTTCGTCCAGTCTATGGAGGAAAACAAAGTACACATTGTCAAGTATGAAAGTTTTCATCTAGTTTGTGGTATGAAAGTTTTGTTTTGTGGGAAAATATGTTCATTAGGTTTGCTTAGTGTTGATAACCTAGGGAAAATATTTTTGCTTGATTTTCTTAGTGTTGATAACCTTATCATGAAAACTCTTTCATAATGAAATATTGCAAAAAAAAATCATGGCATCGGTGACTATGGCACGGCTGGGAAAAACCAAGTTGTTTCTATGTTTATTTTTAGCAGTTGCTCAGCAGTGACTAACCCAATTCCCATAGTTTCCAAGAAATTCACTATTTCCTTGATACCCAAGTTAGGGAAAGAATATAAAGGCATCGTTGCTTTGTGCTATAATATTTTGAGCCAAAGCTTAAATGGGTAGGGTAAAATTATTTTTTGGTTTCCCAAAGGTTTTACAATTTATAATGATGGGACAATTTAGAGATTTCCTAGACTGGTTAGGCCACGAACCAGTAAACAATCAAAAATTTGAATGCAATACAAAGAGCAGTAAAAAATCACAAATTGTAACCTTACCTATGGTGTCACAAACTAAATTGAATTTTTGATAAAAAATCAATTTAAAGGCTGACAATCTGCACAAATTATTTGAGAAGATAAGCAAGACAGCTAGTTTTTTGGTCAAAATTGTAACATGGAAAAGAGTTTGGAGATTCCTTAGCTTTTTGGTTCTCAGTCCCTTAGGCCGCTTAGTCTTGTGGATGTCATTAAAATCTCTCATTCATTCATCAGTTCTTGGTAGTGCCCTACTCTCTTCCTTCGCGTGGCATTTTTCCCTTTTTTGTCGTTTGATTTCTTCCTTCACGTAGGAAAGTTTTAAATTTCTAATTTTGATTCATTAGTCATGCTTTAGTCGACGTTAGTTAATGCCAACTTTAGCACTGAATTTTGGTCGTTAATGTAATCTGCTTAGGACATATAAGGAGGCATCAAGTGCACGTAATTTAGTGCCTATCATTGTTGTATAGTGACTATTTTCACTGTTGTGTATCACAGGACCCAATGTTGTCCAAATAATTCCAACTCTTGCATTGTTTTTGTGACCACCGTTGTCCCGTGGCATCTTCATCAACTCAGTGCGGTAGAGCAGTTTTTACACAAGGTGCTTCATCCTTCTCGACAGTAGTACGGTGAAATATTTTATGGTGGAATGCAAGTCTTCCTTCTGTTCATGGCAGTGTTACGGTGACTCTCGCAGTCCCACAAGTCTTCTACCATTGGCGTACGGTAGTGTGATGACCATTGTTGTCCCATGGCTCCTTCATCAACTTGGTATGGTAGAGAAATTTTTACTGTGGTCCTGCAAGTTTCTTTTTCCTTCTCGGTGGTAGTACGGTGAGAGCTGTGGCAACATTTTTATTCATAGAGGAGCCCATGGAGAGAGGATGTGGATGGCGTAGAAATACTAAATCGTTGAGAGGAAAGTGGATGGAAATAGATGAGACAACGAAATCTACAAATACAATAGAGGTAGGAAGAGAAAGAAACCTCAACCAAAGGAGGAAGGTGTTTATGAATTCACAAATGCTACAACGTAGAGGAGATAAAGTCATTTTTTTGTCCATGAGGCTTCTAAGGTCAAACTTATTGGTTGAAAATGCACAAGAATGGTGATTAAATGTGACTCTGTGATCAAGGGAGAATTTTGAAAATTAGGATAGCCAAAACATGATATCAATATGTCAAATATATGACTAAAGTCAGGTTTTGTGTTGGGCATATTCATTAAAATGATATAATTAGTGTACTAAACATTATTTACTATGTTGTGTATTATATGGGCGAGATGAGGCCATGGCAACAGATCGTGGCATATCAAATCAGGACACAACGGATGAAGTGGGACATCAGGTACTCAAATTTTGACTTCACTTAGGAAAAAATGATTTGATGGCATTTTGTGATGCATCCATCTTTTTTCATAGCTGTATTATTGAAATTTATAATGTATTATCCAATCTTGACATAAATTAACGCATGTTGTTGATAATTTTAGATGGAGATTGGAGCAAATACAGAACCTAAGTGTTCAACTAGCAAAAGAACAAGATATGTATGTGGACATGGACCTAAAACTATTAAATCACGTAGACAAAAGTGGGTGGAAGAGGATATGGCAATGGATACTACAGACACAACAAATGATTGCACTGAAGAAGAGGTAGGTCAGGACAATAGTACATGGGATGAATATTTTGAGAAAATTAATGTTTTTGGATGTTTTGTATGTTGTGGAAAGAAAAAATTCAAATGAGTGATTGTACAAATGCATTACATATATGATGAGCTTCCAGTCAGTAGTATGCCTCCTACAATCGATTCAAATCCAATAGGAATTGTGGTGAGGAATTTTCTAATTTGATATAAATAACATGTATACTTCATTTAAACATTGTTTTATATTATTTAAATGACTATTTTTTTCTTAATGGATACTTGCAGGATAAAGTTCTTGGTTTAAAGTTTCCTAGATCACCGATTTCCATCCTAGAGGGCAATGATCATTAATTAGATGATACATCTAACAAAAATATGTGCCAATATACCAGCTCAGAAGATGAGGAATTAACGAAAAAAAGTAACAAAACAAGAATCAATGTGAAGATGCATAATTTTATTAAAGACAAGGGGAAGGTGGGCTACATACCCTATGAGAATGAATATGATGGAGATGATGACTTGCCCCTGAGTTTGAGATCAATTTACAAAGACATTTGATCATCGACTATATTGTGCTTGGCCTAGTGATCAACAACTACCTAGAGTGCACGGGGTGTTTCAATTTTGGGAATAAAACTACATGATACGACCCTCTAATATTCATGGAGTGAATCTAGGCCTCTTTATTGTCCAAAATTTACATGTGGGATCTAAAGATAGAAACAATTCAGAACAAACCACTAGGAGATTAATGCCATATTACGGTCCACCATATTACAGTGGTGAATGGAGAAGCCTAACAAAATATTTTAAGTTATATTATCATTATTATATCATTATATAGTTGTTTAGGTCGACCTAAGACTTATCTAGGTGTGTCTAAGTCAGCCTAGGTGATATCCTAGGCATAAATAGGTATATATAGGAGGTTGTGAGTCTTATTTCATCATCAAGTTGTGAAGTGTGTTCTCATTAGAGATATTTGGAGGTTTGCCCCCTCGAAGTGTCTTGTTATTCTCAGTTGTTATAAATTATTTTGCATCATATTTCATATCTTATTCTTCTATTTTTCAAGCTATTTCATAACAAGTGGTATCAAAGCATGATCTTGGCACCGTAGAGGCAAGGTTTTTCTCAATTTTGGAGGAAATTTTGGGAAGAGCATATCTTTCAGATTTTGGAAATTTTTATTTTTATTTTTAAAGGGTTTTTTAATAACTTATTAAAGAATCTATAGTCCAAATTTTAGAATAATTGGAGCAGAATTAAGCGAATTATTGTAGAATTAGGGTTTCTACACAATTATTTTGGAATCTGCATATCTCGCGCATCTTATCGAATTGGAGTCTTATTTTTATTGGGTTTTTTAATACATAATAAAGGAGATTATAGTAAAATTTTTAGATAATTTAAGTTTCATTTGTGTGATTTATTTCAAAATTAGCGGTTTCCATCATGACAGGGGCTGCAACAAGGAGCAAAAAGAATGTTGTCACTCTGGGGAAGACTCCTAATAAGGATGGGGTAACAATAGAGGATATTACTCCTAATAAGGAAATAAATAAGTTCAAATAATAAATTTCCTCAATTAAGATGGATATGTGTGACCTAAGAGGAGATATATCAGACATACAAAACATGTTAAGCACCTACATGACTCAACCAAGAAAGGAGTTCTCAAGCGACCAAGGTGAAAATTCTAGGTCAGCTACCATTGACACAAACTTTAGTACTCCTATGGGATCTAGGAATTTATTTTGAAAGGTGGATATGTGCAAGTTCGATGGCAAGGATCCTCTAACATGGATAAACCAAATATAGAATTTTTTTGAAGTACACCAAATCCCATATGGACAAAAGGTCACAATGGATTCCCTATATCTAAAACCAAATCAATTCATTTGGTATCATTGGCTTTACACTCATCGAAGGAAAAAGGGGCTCACCATCTCATGGTCAATTTTTATAGAGGAACTCCAAGCAAAATATAGAAATAGTGTGACAGACAACTTCTTCAACCAACTAGCTAAACTTCAACAACCAGGATCAATTAAGGATTATATTCAGCAATTCCAAAATCTATCCTTAAGAGTGGATAAAATTACAGAGGAAAACTTAAATGATTTATTCATGGGTGGTCTCAAGGATCACATTCAACATGAGGTACACATGTTTAGCCCTAGCTCCATAAATGAGTCTTTTATCTTAGCATGCAAGGTAGAGGAAAAGTATTTGATTCCTAAGAAGCAAGGGGCTAATGTGACAAGAGAGAAAGGATATTCAACACAACCTACTAAGTTGACTCCACAGCAAATTGAGTAGAAATGAGCAAAAGGGTTGTGTTTCAATTGTGATAAAAAATACAGTCGAGGACATAAATACAGTGAAAAGAAATTGTTCTATATTGAAGGTCCAAGTGAGAAAGAAGAGGAGGAAGCCATACTGGAGGATCAAAGGGAGTCAAATGAGGAATCACATGATTCTCAACCAATCATTTATTGTCATGCACTCTTAGGTTTCAATGCTCCAAAAACTCTCAAGGTGGTTGGGTTCTAAAAGAAGCAGAAGGTAACAACGTTGATTGACTCAGGTAGTACTCATAATTTCATCAACAAAAATTTAGCTACTCGTCTAAATTGTTTTATATATCTAGCTCCATAGTTTCAGGTTTTGATTGTAGATGGTGGTATAGTTAGTTGTTCAGGGAAGTGTCATAGCATTAAATTATCCATGGGAGATTATCAACTTGATACCCCAATGTATGTGATATCCATGGGTGCAACAAATATTGTTTTGGGAGTACAATGGCTTACTACATTGGGAACGATTGAGATGAACTTCCAAGAACTATTCATGAGATTTCAATCAGAAGGAAGGCTAGTAGAGCTAAGGGGTTTGAAGGAAAAATCCCCACAAATGGTAAGCTCTCATCAAATGTAAAAGTTTCTTAAGAAAGGAGTGGATGGATTTGTGGCCCAACTATGTTCATTAGAAGTCTCTCAATCTAATGCTCCTACTCATCCAGATTTGCAAGCTATAATTGATTGTCACTCAGTTGTTCTTGGAGATATGCCTAAAGTACTTCCTCCTAAGAGGGATCATGATCATGCCATACAGTTAGTCCCAGGGAGCCAACCACCAAACATCAGTCCTTACAAGTATCCACACATACAAAAGAGTGAGACAAAAAAAATTGTTGAGATGCTAGAGGCATGAATTATTAGGCATAGCCAAAGTGCTTACTCCTCGCCTATGGTGATGCTATGTAAGAAGGATGATACTTGGTGCATGTGTCCATATTATAGAGTGCTCAACATGTACACCATTAAAGATAAGTTTCCCATTCTAGTCATTGATGATTTTCTAGATGAATTGAATGGAGCTATGTATTTTACCAAGTTAGATTTTAGATTTGGTTATCACCAAATTTGGATTAAGGAGGAAGATATTTGTAAGACAACATTTCGGACTCATGAGGGTCTTTATGAATTTTTGGTGATGCCATTTGGTCTTACCAATGCACCATCTACATTCCAAAGTTTGATGAATTCCATTTTTAAGAAGTTCTTGAGAAAGTTTGTGCTAGTATTCTTTGATGATATATTGATTTATAGCAAGACTTGGGAAGAACATTTGCAACATGTGGATCAAGAATTACAAATACTTGAAGATCATAAACTCTATGCTAAGCCATCCAAGTGTGTTTTTGGTCTTACAAAGGTGGAGTATTTGGGACACAGTTTCACATGAAGGAGTAAAGGTGGACCCTAACAAAATTAAGGCTATCATGGAATGGCCTATTCCAAAAACCATTAAGAAACTGAGGGGTTTCTTGGGATTGACCAGGTACTATAGAATATTTGTGAAGAATTATGGTCATATAGCAGTACCTCTCACCACTCTATTGAAGAAGGATTATTTTCATTGGAACGAGTCTACCAATATAGCATTTGAGAGATTGAAGGAGGCTATGTGTACAACTCCAGTGCTTTCCACTCCTAACTTCACCAAGGAATTCATTGTCAAATGTGATGCTTCTAGAAATGGGGTAGAAGCAGTGCTCATGCAAGAAGGTTTCCCAATTGCTTTTGAGATTTGTCAATTAAAGGGTAAGAATCAACTCAAACCTATTTATGAGAAGGAAATGCTAGCAATCCTCCATGCAATGAAACAATGGAGGCCTTATTTATTGGGTACACAATTCAAGGTTAAGATAGATCATGATAGACTACAATATTTTTTGGAACAAAGAATATCTTCTGAAGAGCAACAAAAATGGGTCACTAAGATGTTAGGATATGACTTTGAGATTGTATATAAGAAAGGGAAATAAAATATTATAGCAGATGCACTTTCAAGGAAGGATGAGAAAGATGAAGCCTTATTGTGTGATAATTTCAATATTACAAGAAAATTGGGTGGAGGAAGCCAAAGCAGAGTGGCAAAATGATGTTGCGACAAGTAATCTCATCGAACAATTAAAAAGTGATCCTAGTAGTTTAGATAAGTTTTGTTGGAAGGGAGATACTCTTTGGTATAAAGAGTGTTTGTATCTCCTCAATAATTCCACTCTTAAACACAATATTCTCATAGAGTTGCATGAGCCTCCAGTGGGTGGTCATTTAGGATTTTTGAAGACATATCATCAAGTCAACCAAGATTTTTTTTGGGAAGGGCTAAAGGGTGATGTTCAAAAATTTATGATTGAATGTTTGGTTTGTCAAAGGCATAAAGGGGAGACAATTAAGACACTAGGTCTCTTGCAACCCTTATCTATTCCTAGCCAGCATTGGGAAGAGGTATCCATGGACTTCATCACAGCGCTTCCAAAATCTAAAGGTCATAATGTCATCATGGTGGTAGTTGATCGCCTCACTAAATATGCACATTTCATTGCATTATCACATCCTTTTATAGCAAGTGTAGTGGCAAAATATTTTTTGGAGAATATCCAAAAGCTACATGGTACACCTAAGGTTTTTGTTAGTGATCGTGATCCTATCTTCACCAGTCACTTTTGGAAAGATTTATTCTCATGTTTGGGTACTCAATTGGATCATAGCTCTTCATACCACCCTCAATCAGATGGGAAAACTAAGGTTGTTAATAAGTGTTTGGAAGGATATCTATGTTCTTTCACTTCATAGAAACAGTCTCAGTGGGTAGATTGGCTACCACTTGCAGAATGGTGGTATAACACTTATTTTCATAGCTCATCAAAAATGTCTCTTTTTTGGGCACTTTATGGATATCATCCTCCTTCCATCACATCATCAATAAAGGTGTCACCAAGAGTTTAGGTAGTAGAAGACCACTTGCTTCATCAACAACAAGTACTTTCAGGACTCAAGGAGAATTTAGCCATGGCACAAAATTGAATGAAACAACAAGCAGACCAACATCGTAGTGAAAGAATTTTTGAAGTTGGGGATTGGGTCTTCTTGAGATTTCATCCTTATAAGAAAATCTCACTAAAGCAACAAAAAAAGAACAATAAGTTGTCTCCAAGGTATTATGGTCCATACCAAATCATGCAAAATATCAGTAGTGTTTCCTACAAGCTTAAGTTGCCACCAACAACAAAGATGCATCCAGTTTTTCATGTTTCCTATTTGAAGAAGGTCATTGGGCATAATATTCCCACTCAAACAACACTACCAGAGCTTGATGAAGAAGGAAGAATCATTTTGGAACCAAAGTGCATTTTCCAAACACGCACAAAGAATCAGAGGAATAGAACTATCACTGAGTATCTCATCCAATGGAAGAATTTACCAGTTGAAGATGCCACATGGGAGGATGAGGAGTTCATTCAAAAGAATCCAAACTTGATTAGCATTAAGGACAATGCTTCTTTGAAGAAGGGGGGCATGCTACGCCATTAATATTAGTGTACATTATGTTATGAATAGTCGGCTTGTGGCTATCTTAACTCTCTACTAAGTCATATTATCATTAGTATATTGTTATTTAGTTTTTTAGGTCAGCCTAAGACTTATATAGGTGTGTCTAAGTCAGCCTAAGTGATATCCTAGTCATAAATAGGTAAATATAGGAGGTTGTGAGTCTTATTTCATCATCAAGTTGTGAAGTGTGTTCTCATTAGAGATATTTGGAGGTTTTCCCCCTCGAAGTGGCTTGTTATTCTCAGTTGTTATCAATTATTTTGCAGCATATTTCATATCATATTCTTCTATTGTGCAAGATATTTCATAACAAATATAAGCCTAGCATGTCAGCATATGGTCTATATTCGAATATGTATACACATCATCTCCAATTGGAAAGTGGAAAAGAAATTAATAGAGTTCATCTTATGTATATAGATGGACGTGCATACACACACAAAAATATTGTAGGATTTATAAAAGTAGTAAGGGAAGGGATCCTAATGTAAGACCGAATTGTCAATTTGTTGAGGTTATAAATGATAAAGATGGAGATATGGAAAGAAAGGTTGGTATATTGATAATGGTTGAGGCAATTATGGACCTTACCATTGGGGATGAGTTATTGATTGATTGCCCCTTCTTAAAACACACTCTTGCATGAAAAATTGTCAACTGATGTTTTATAAACTATGTTGTCAAAATTGTGTTTTATAGCAATTATTGTATAAAAAAGGTAGTTTATAAAATAATGTTCCATTATTCAATTGATGTACATATGTTCATAAAATTTATATAATGTCTAATATGTGTATGTCGTTCATGTGCGGGTATTTTTCTATGAAGGTATTTTGGAGCCGAAATGGATATTTTTCATACATTATGATCCAAGATTAAGGCATGTATTTGACAATGCATTAGTGGATATTGAGCAAAAAAATGATGACCAACAAAATGAGAGAGAGGGATTAGAGAACATCGAAGAAATTGACATCCATGATGATGTTGAAGATGGTTATGTTCAAGCACAAGATGACAACAATCCAAAGTTAGATGATGATATGGAAGACAACAATATGGATGGTATAGAAAATGATGATCCAAATACATCTGGTAATAGGGTATGTGCAGGATCATGATGGGCCAAAAAGTGGTGATATGATGGGTATGTGTAGGGTATGTGGCTGACGACTTTTTTTTATCCAAAATTGATGAAACAAAAATGGTTTTTAAAGGAGATTCTCAGCTTTCCACCAATATAAATTATGCTTTACTTTGAATTTAATAAATAATTATTATTCATTTTCTATTTGCATTATGACTAAAGTCATGATTGATAGGTTGATTGAAAAACATCTATAGCTTTCAAACGGTATCACATTTTTTGAATCTAAAACATGTATCACATTCTATGCTTCGCATACTATAGGATTAAAAAAAAAGAAATGAATTTCATGAATTTTTGACCAAGTTAAAGTGGTTAGACATACGAGTTTTTATATTTTTTAAAATTTGTAATAAAAATTTCATAATTAATTATTTAATTGGAAAAAAATTACAAACAAAAATGCATCACATCAGGACATGAGTCCTCTAATTATATCTAAAATATTATCATTTTATTGTGGTTAGGGTGGTCAGACAGATACCTAATTCTTATTTTTTCCCTGAAATTTAAGTACTACTGCATTGAAATTTCAAATTTTCACCAAATGGATTTTTTTTTTTAAATAAACCTAGTAGTTTAGAAACTACATTCAATTTGCTACAAATTCTATTCTTACATATTTTTGAAATAATATAGATAACATATTCAAACTTTTATGTCAAGCTTCCTAACTCTAAATTTTCTAAAAATTTTGCCACTTAATTGGGCCTATTTTTTCCATGATGATCCTGCACATTCCCAACAATATAGATGGTCTATAGTAAAATTCCAATAATGATCAAGATGATGTAGGTCAAGATGAGGAGGATGATAATATTAAATACTTGAAAGAATATATGAACATTGACAATGATACAGTGGATGATATTGTAGCAGACAATAATGTTAATGACCAAGACTTCTAAATTTTTAGAATTATTTGCAATCCATGTTTAAAAAATGATGATTCTTATGACCTAAACTTTGAAATGCTTTGGTAATATTATGTTGTACTTGGACAATTGAAAACTTGTTTTATTCTCCTAGTAAGCTTTTTTATTTTCCATTATAATTCTATATCAAAAAACATTTACAAGGATGGCAATTTACACCAATCTTAATTTGTATGAAATTCACGAACTTGTTGTCAAGCAATAAATTCTTTTCATAGACAAGAAATGTAAAGGATTCATTTAAAAAAAGATAAGTAGTCTCTTTCTGAGGGTAATCCACATGCAAAAAGTAAAAAGCACATTAAAAAATAATTGTACAGTAGAAAATCAAATTCAATTAGTTATGTCTTACTTTGCTTGCACACTTATCTGAAAGACATAGGGTATTCACCATACATTTCCCTTGACAAAGTAAACATGTGCTTTCATTTATTTTATTTTATTTTTATAGTTAAATTACTACTATATGGGGAAGCACCCTATATTACTTACTGAAAATATATTACAATTGGTAGTACATTGAGCATATACTCTACATGCTAGATTTTTCCTATTGACATCCTATTTTGAAACTTTCAGAACAAAAATTCTAGGGCCAGAGACAAAATCCTAGAAATGTTGTTGATATTATCCTATACCAGACTACAAAATGACTGAGCTAACACCAAAAAATTCTTATGAACCCTTCGAACCATACTAAATGGACTAAGTAAAGAAACCTTTACATAGATAGAAACTTTAACAACATAGATTATGCAAAAAACCTTTAAACACCAAATCACTAGCCTTACTCATCACTATCCTCATATGAGATGAAGTGTTTCTGCCATGCTTTGAAGTCTACAATCATTGGACAATTTGGACCACAATTGGCATGAGCTGGGCTTTAGGCCTTCTATTTGGATCTTTCTCATCATTTTTGCGCCATTCTTCCCCTAGCCCTAGTTCCCAATCTTCCTCATCACTGACCACAAACTCATTCACTAGCTCTTTGTCCTCCACATAGCGCAAAGCCCAACTGCGAGGTAAATTGGTGACCAACTTTGCAACATGAAGTAGGAAGAAGATGTTGCATTCACGAACGTCCCAAAGCTTTACAGAAATTTATGCTATGTCCTGATGCTTGGAAATAATCATCCAAAAAATATTTGATGGTTCTTGCTTCTCTTCTACTGGCCATTCTGAATAGAGTTGTGTCATCAACAAATTGTTGATGTGTTGAATTTTCAACACCATTGGTGACTTTCACTCCTTTCCATTTTCCTTCCTTCCTTAATGTTGTTATCCCCTGACCCATAACTTTTTCCGTTATGAAGAATAAGAAGGGGGAGAGGGGATCTCCCTACCTTATCCCTCTTGAAGATGAGAAAAAACCCCGAGCTAACCCATTAACCAAAATTGAGAATTTCGCCGTGGAGATATAAGTTTTAATCCATTTAACCCAATCCTCTTGGAAGCCAAACCTCCTGAGCACCTCCAGTAGGAATTCTCTATCCACCATATCATATGCTTTAAGAATATCCAACTTGATAATCATGCATAGATCTCTTACCTTTCTGGCCGAGTGCAGGGTTTCATGAGTTGATATTATGCCTTCCACAATTGACCTGCCCGGGGTAAAACCACTTTGTTCCTCCAAGATAATGCTATCCAAAACTCCCTTCAATTTGTTTGATATTATTTTCGTGATCACTTTATACATTGTATTGCACAATGCAATAGGTCTATAGTCTCCCATCTTCACGGGGTCCTTTTTCTTTGAGATCAATGCTAGGAATGTGTGATTTGTTGCTCCCAACATAGTCATCTTTTTTCTTGATTCTTCTGCTTCTAGGTATAAATCTTCTCCTAATATTTCCCAAAATTTCTAAAAAAAATAGGCAAGAAAGTCATCTGGGCCTGGCGATTTACCTGGATTTATTTGAAAATTCACCTTCTTCACCTCTTCTCTACTGATTTGTTTGAATAGCATTTTGTTTTGTTTTTCCCCTATGATCTTTGGGATTGAATCTAGCATTTTATTTCTGACTGCCTCATTATTTACCAATGGTCTATTTAATATTGCTTGGAAAAAATTAACAGCCTCCTCATTTACTTCCTCCAATGACTGGGCTAGCAATCCATCTTCTCTTGTTATGGATGTTATTGTGTTCTTGCTCCTATTGGTTACTGTCATTCTATGAAAGTATTTTGTGTTGCGGTCTCCTTGCTTGATCCATGTTTCCCTAGATTTTTGACTCCAAAAGCATTCTTCTCTTTTCAAGATCTCTGACAGTTCTTCTTTGAGATATTTTTCTAACTCAAAGTCCACCCCATCCATTCTTTTGTCTATGATATGTTCATTGAGAATGCATAGTTCTTTGGTCACCCGATCTTTCTCTTGAAAGATATTCTTGAAGTGTTCTCTATTCCACTCCTTTAGTTTATTTTTCACATAGTTCAGTTTTTTGTTCAAAATATATAGACAAGAGTGGTTCCCTATTTGGGGCTCCTTGCACCATTTCTTAATCAATTCTAGAAGCTTTTCATCTCTGAGTCACATTTTCTCAAGCTTGAAAGGGAAGCCAGTAGGGGTTGTGTCTAGCTATATTAGTAGTTGCACTGGGAAATGATCTGAGCCCATGTAGGGTAATATAGTGGCTTCATATGTTTGGTTGCTTCTTCCCCAATCTCCAAATAGAAGAAATCTATCTAGCCTCTCAGCTATGTTTGTAAATCCTTTCCTATTATTTGTTCAGGTAAAGATGCCATTTTTTGTAGTTATATCCATCAGATGGTTGTTATCTACAAACTCTTGGAAGTCTTGTTGGACTCTTGTAGTTCTCCCTACCCCACCTCTCTTTTCTTCATAGTTTAGGGTTGCATTGAAGTCACCTGCTATGATTCACTTTTCTCCTCCATGGATCCAAGTGGCCTGGGTGATTTGTTGCCAAACTGCTCTTTTATCTCCTATTTGGGTGGGTCCATAAGTATTGATTAGTGTGAATTGCTCATTCCTTTGTAACACTCTACATTTTATTGCTAACCAATTCTTGTTTTCCTCCAACAGTTCACCTGATACTATGAGGGGGTTCCAAATAACACCTAGCCCTCTTGAAGCTCCCTCTGCCCTTACATAGTAGCCATCCCATTGTTTCCACCATTTCTTTCTATTTTTGGTCTCTTCTAAGTCCCACTTTGTTTCTTGTAATATGAATATATCTTCTTTTGATTGGTCATTTGGTGCTTGACCATACGCCATCTGTTAGGGGCATTTAATCCCCTAACATTCCATGTTATGATTCTCATTGTGACTGGGGAAGGAGAGCCTCCTTCCCTTTCTAAAGTTTTTTTTGCCCTGTCACATTTGCTGCTATTTCCAATTTGGCTTTATTGGTTTTAGGGCCTCTCCTCCCCTTCCCTTTTATATTTGGTTTATTTAGATTGGATTGGATCTATTCTAGCATTCTTTCCTCCCACAATTCCCCTTCTTCAGCTTCCTCTACATTCTCTTCATCTGATACCCAATCTTCACCTAATTCATATTATGATTGGGTGTTTTCTTCCTCCTCCTTTTCCTCCTACTGATCCTTTTGAGATGCATTGTTTTCTTTAATTCATGTCTCTTTCTTTTCCTTTGATTCCTCTACTTTTCTTCCTTGAGCATACCTGGTCTCCAGACTTGTGGTATATGGGTTCTTTCTGTTGCTCAGGACTTCTCCTATTTGTGATGAAATGGATTTTTCCAAGTCTTTGGTGTGATCTAGGAGAGTGTTCAAATCCTTTTAAGCCTGCAAGGTTACATCTTCATCATTTGACATGTCTTGACTTAAAATTATATTTGCTTTCCATTCAAGGTCTCCCAATTTTCTTTTTTTAGGGCTCTTTCCAGACAGCTAGGCCAACACCCCTTGACTCCAACTTACCTCCATCTCCACCAGAACTCTCTAATGGACCTATTTTGGTATTTTGCTTACTACCAGTGGGATTATCCTCTTCTACTATGCCAGAGCTTCCATTCTTGATATCCTCTCTGGAAAGACACTTCCCTATCTTGTTGACATCACTCTTGGCTATTTTTTGAATCCAAGACCCAAACTCCGAGATGATTTCCAGGCTCTTGTAGATCCCTACCCCTTCCTCAATTTCTACCAGGATGTTTTCCTCTGCATCTTTTTTCCCATTTATGAAATCTTCATCTATTCCCAAGAAAACCCCTAAGGAATCACCAATTTTAGTCATGGCCTCCACACTCCAATATTTTGATGGGAGGTCAATCAATTTTAACCATGTTGGGGTTTGTTTGATCTTGTAGTGCCATGGGTCAAAGTTGGATTCCCAATTTTTGCAATGAAAGTTATGGCCATTAAAGAATAGGGGTTTTCCAAACACTATTTTTTGTTTTAGGTTCCAATCTATACACTCTATCAAGTAAAAGGCATTAGGAAGGGGGTTAATACTTACCCAGTCTTTAAAGTTTAAAGTTTTGTTGCCACCAATTCATGATTTCTTCTTTTGAATCGCCTGGGCTGCACCATTTTGTGAAGAGGGCGCGATCACACAACCTCTCCACTCTTCCCTTTATGATCTCTGCTAGCATTGTGAAAATATTACTACCCCAAGGCTTAGAATTTGTTTATGATCCACTTTCATTTCTTCTTCTATCACCAAAGGGGCCTCCCCTTTTCCAACTTTGTTTGGGGTTTTGGTGATTTGAACCTCTTGGTGGCCCCTTGTTATGCCATTGGGATCCATAGTGCTTGGAATTGACCCTGTGAGTGTGATCTTCTCCCAAACAATAATCCTGGGGGCTCTGATTATTGTTATTGTAAAACTTCCTTTGTTGAAAATCTTATTGACTGGGGTCGATATTTTGGCCAGAATTTTTTCCCCTGGAGTTGCTCCAGTGGCTTGCCCCCAGTGCCCTAGGGCTTCCATTTTTCCCAAACTACCCACCCTTGGAATAGCCAGAATTTAGATTTTCCTTTTGAATCCATCTTCCTGGATTTTGCATACACCAAATTCCTTTCTGATAATCACTGTGAAAGCCATTCCTCCCATCATTCTAATTTTGTTTATTTCCATAGTCATCCTCTTGAAGCTTATACCAGGATTGCATTTATCAATCCATCTCCCATTCGAAAACACCCATTGAGGAATGTGGGTTGCCTCTTTACCCTTGGCTAATTTGAGCCATGTTTTTCTTAGAAGCTTTTCCTCAGGTTCATCACCCCATCTCCTTTTCTACTATTTGGTTGCAAGCTAGCGCATTTCACCTTTTGCAACATTTCGCACTAATGCTCCACCCTACGCCATTCTAAAAAATTTCACATGATCAGTGACATTGGCATGACACACCCTCTGGTACAATGGGGATGAAAGGGAGACTAGACCTCTTGACCTCTTGCTTACAACAAAATTCTTTAGCCATGCTTTCATTTATTTTTACTATATATCTCAGAAGTGAAATTGTTGTTACATAATGATGCTCTGAGAAAATAATATATACAAAAAAAATGCATAGAAAATGCTTGAAATTTAACATGCCACCTACTTTGTTGTGTTGAAAGGAATCAAGATTAACTAGAACAAGAAATAAAAATATTTTTTTGATGATCGTACTTAAAAGTGAACAGGATATGAAAAGTGTGGACAATGATGGTGCTAAAATTGAAAACCCTTATTCTGATGATATTATTGTTTTATGTCATTTGAGATAAAGAGCACATATAATTTTATATACATAGAAAATGAAGATTTGAAACTAGTAAGCTGAAAATGTAAACACTGAAATATTTTCCCTTAAACAATAATTCACATACTCACTTACAAAAAAGGGTGAAGCATTTTTTATTCAAACTCTGTTTTATTTAATAGACATAATAGTAAAATAATATTTACAAGTACAAGAATATATACACTATTTCATAGAAAATAAGGAATGTTTCATAGAATATACAAGTACAAGAATATATCATCATCATATCCTTAATTAATACCTATTGCAATATCCTTAAATTGTTCAATCTTTGGTATGAAATATTGGTAGAAAAAATTAGGATTACTTGGATGCTTCTTCCATTCATTTTGTATCAACATATGTTCGTGAAGACACAAAAGTTAATAAAATATTAATGCACGTAACTCGCAATTATTTAAATAAGCAACTTTGTTAACTTTGTTATTTCTAAATAGTTTCCATTTTTATGTTGAACATGTAACAAGGCAAAATAAGCTCAATTTTTTAAAAAATTTAGTAGCTCTACCAACATCCACAATAAATGCTTTATTGTATCAACATATTCATTTACATAAGCATAGTATTGAGGCTCAATAACTAATATTCATTCAAATATAAGAAGAAATGAGTATGGAAAACATAAGAAAAATATAGAATGATAACACAATCATGGAGAATCTCTAATAATAAGATGTTCTCCATTATATTGCTTTAATTGATATATATTAATTTAACAGAAGTCGTCAAAATGTAAATGATATATGATGATGATAATTTAAAACTAGGCTTTGGTTTCCTATTTATATAGGAAGCAACAAGATACATGCCTTTTACAAAAGGAAACGGCCTTTCATAACTACTTCTTTTACTAACAACTATTTAATTGGCATAATTAAGGAAATCACAAGACTTAAGACATTCTAACATATGGTTTCATTATTCAATGTAGAAGACCCATGATCATTGATCTGGAAAATTCTTCCTCTCCATGATGAACGTCCAAATGCTCTCGCCTCAATGTCCTATTCTTCTGAAACCAAATACTTTTCCTCCCACTGATACACCATAAGATCTAATGGCCACTTATATTCCTGGATCTTTTGCATGTTTTCAAGATGATTTTTCCATCAACTATATCTAGTAATTCCTTTGTATCATTGACAAACTTTAGGTATCCCACATCAAGAACAATCAACCCATCCATGATTTGATTTAGTCTGGGAAGACTAGTATCATCATCCTCTAGTTGTATATGAGTTACGCACTTATGAACAACTTGACTAAATTCTTTCTTCCACTTCTCCAAGTCCTCCAATTGATTACCATCTCTCACAATTTCAAGTATATACCACTATGTGCAGGTATGGAATAAATACATTCATGTTACAATCATTTTTATCAAACCCTTATACATTAAAACTCATCAATAATCATCTTCACAGTTTGTTTAGTTGGATTTAATGTTGTGGGTGCATCAGGACTTCTTTGTATAACTTTACATAACTTAGCCGAAGTGTGGTGAATAGGCAGCCACCTTTTGAATAAAGAATCTAATACAAGCATATGTGTCTTTATTTAATCCATTGCTTGTTGAAGTGTTATATAACTATCATTCACATTCTCTAGTTTATCCATAACTAATTTTATCCTATGCTCAAGAATCTTTTCCATAACTTCACAAATTTTTCTTTTCACTTCATCCTGGGTTTGATTGTTGGCCTTATTTACATCATCCACTTCCTTCTCTAGATTTTTTACTTGTTTTGCAGAAATGTTCTTCACAATATCCATTGGAGCAATAGGAGGCTTGTATAACACCATCTCCTTGCTTTGTGAGGGTCCCACTCCTCTTAATTGTTCTTTCATTTTGACATTCTCCATGAATAGTTTATTAACTTCATCATTTAGAAACCTTTATTCCTTTTCATACTCCTTCAATCTATCTTATAATCCCTTAACAGTTGCTTGAGTGAACATGGTCGAATGCATGGTCATTATGGCTACCTCCAAAGGGGTGGTATCTTGTATTGTCCTTACCATCACTGCCCCTTTCATCCCTTGAATTACATCCAATAATTTTGGCTTCTATGTATTTTTTGTTTGATCCATATGGCTAGGGTTTCAATCTTTGGGTTATACCTAGTTCCACTCACACCTTCATCGAAATAAAATTCTACAACTAGCATTGGATCTTCCTAAGCCCGCACTTGATCAAGCAGAAACATTTTATTTAATTCCAAGCCAGGTAAAATGAGAATATTTCTCTTCAAGACCATTTCTCTAGCCTTCTAGGGGCTAATGTCAATGTTGTCAACTCTTAATTCCTAGAAAGTCTATGCTACAATTTCATTTTTCTCTAATTCTTCAATTCATTCTTCAACTAATTCCATCCTCTCTTGAAATTATTTTATCTTCATCTTCAACAAGAAATCCTTAAACTCACGAGTCTAAATGAATTCATCATCTTCTATGAATCTCCTAGTTGGAATTTCTCTTTCATCTTCATGTACCTCTATACTTGTTTTTTCTACATCACCCATCCTTTCCTCATGTTTATGGGCACTGGTCTCAAGGATGGGCTGATCAACTTCAATACCACCTTTCAATGTCTACAGTATTGTAGCCACTTCCTTAGTATCACCCACCTCTTCAGTATCCTCATAAGGTACTAATTGTTCAATACTTCATATCTTCTATCTTTTGGGAGGTAAATGCTCCATGGGAGGCTCAAAGGTTTCACCTAGGGTATGCTCTATAGTTGTACCACTATGTTGTTCTTTGATATATACTTCCTTCTTTCTGTACAAGTCTTCATATCTACCAATTATCAATTCTATCTTCTTGATGGGGTCCTTTTCCTCAACAAAGTATCCTAGGAAATCCTTGGACCTCTGCTTCGTCCGTTCTTCAACCTTCTTCATATATTCCCATTTTTTCCTTCTACTAAATACATTATTATAAGTAATGTAGTTCCTTATGACATCTTCTTCAAAATGTACTTGGTGTGACACTCTCACTTTGGTAAGAAGATTGTGCCTTATGTTGTTCATATGATTTTTCAAGGTCAAAGGCTCTTTCTTTCCCAGATTTCAATGCATATCTTGTCTTCAAATAATTTTGTAACTCATCTAGTGTGTCTAAGCCTATAGTATAATATTCACACTTGGTTTGGTTTGGTAGGAAAGTGCATTTCTTTTGCTTGTGCATTACATCTTTCTCCATCCACGTCATTTTCCACATAAATTCAAGAAATGCTAATCTAAGAGGCACAAATTTTGGCATTATGTGTGGAGCAATAGGGCATCCATAAACTCTTATTATTGTAACTTTCGAGAGGAAGAACCAATCTCCAAAATTGTGTGTATGACCCTGCTCTAGTCTTAAAGCCAAAGGTCTCACTAGTTGCAACATTTTGGTTAACAATCTTGGTATTGCATACCCAAGAACTTGAAGGATTTTGTGTACAAAGTCTTCATAGAATACAACAGAGCTTGAATTCTTGCACTGACTGTCCCAAATATAGCACCATTTCTGGATAGGTGTGGGATTCCCTTACTCATCTACTATAACCAACTCGATTCTTTTAGTCCATTGGTCCCTATTATGGTACAATATTAGATGACATAGTAGGGAATAGTGTATGAATGTAATCAGTGCTCTATCCTCTATAACTTGGGAGAATTCATCATCTAACACCTTCTCAAGGTATGAAGCAAAGCCATATTCAATATTAGTTTCAAGGTTTTGAATTGTCATTGCCATCATCGTTAGGCCTATTGGTATTTTATCTTGAGCATCTATCCCCAACACTTGGCAAAGAACTAAATCTGTATTCACAAAGTAATACTAAAAATCTGTCACATTAAATGGTTCAGTAGTGGTACTAGAGATGGGGAATGTTATGTTACCAATGCCTCTTTTCATATATAGGGGTACCTCATCACTTTTATAAGTCCTTTTTAACCTAGCATAATCCTCCTCACTTTTTAGCAAGTTTATCTTGGTCAGAGCCTGCTTGTTTAAGCCAAAACACTCAATGATGGATTTTCTAGTTACTTCTACCAATATTGTGTTGTTTGGAAACCTTACTGTTTTGGTAGCTGAGTGATAGTGTTTGGCTGGCAGTCTAATAAATTCTACATCAACAAACACATTTGGGACAATAAACCTTGCTATATCCAACATCCAAGAGTTTGACATTGGAATCTCCTTATTTCTCTTTCTATAAAAATACCAACATAGGTCCCATCCAAATTTGGAAATGAGGGCATCGCTACAACTTTGTGTAGTGTCCACGAGAAACTTCTTATTACTGTCTTTAGTAGGCCCTGGAAGTATATCTAATACGGACTAATGGAGTGGTCTCTTCTTTACTTTAGGTTATTCATCTTTAATTTTAGGATTTCTTTTACTTTTGATTGTTTTCTTTTAGGAGGCATGTTTCAATTTTCTCTACTACGGCTTCAAATGACAAAACCTTGAAAGATTTTTTATATTAACAAAGCTCTTTCAAAGAGTTTTCATGCACTTACCTGAGTATTTCACACTTGTAGGACTTCTTCTCATATCCTTAGCTCCTTCCACACTAGTGCACTACAATTGAGTGTGATATTGGGAAAACTCACTTATCTTTGGATGGTGCAGTATTCAGTCATATTAGTTTTGGCAACCCTTAATAATTTAATAGCATTCAATTTTGGTGACTGATATGATTTTCTACATTTATTGTTGTAAATTGTAATGATGCCATGTTTACCGCACTACCACCTTGCTCAAGGCTTCTTGTTGCAGGGTTGCGGTGTATACCACTCTACCGCATATGTTTCTCACCTTCCCAACAGTATAGTGGTGTATGCTTTTGATTATTACTTGAAGAGTGTCAATGAGACAATCTTATTTGTCTTATTGATATCTCAATGTCTCGTCGACATTAGATCTTATGTTCCTCTAATGTTGGCTGATGGTGTCGATGAGACAAGTTAATATCTCTTGTTGATATGCCATTGTCGCATCGATATTTTCCTCTGACGATATTTCTTTATATATTGGTGTAACTCTGCCATGTCGGGGAGACTTTTGATTATCGTTGTGGTATAGCGGTATTCTTCCCTTCCCTTTTGTTGTTTATCACACTACCAACTTTCTCAAGGCTTCTTATTGCGGGGTTGCGGTGTATACTGCTCTACCACATATGTTGCTCACCTTCCCAACAATATAGCAGTGTATGCTTTTGATCATTACTTGAAGAATGTCGATGAGACAATCTTATTCATCTTACGGATATCTCAATGTCTCATCGACATTACTTCGTTATATCCAAGAGTTATGTTTTGATGAGACATATAAATAAGTCTCTCCGACATAAGGGTGTCTAAATCGGCGCTAAACCCAAAGCTAAACATGAAGCTAAAGTCAGAACAAAAAGAGGCACTATACTTGAAGCTAATATCGATGCTAAAGACGGCATTACTTAGGGCACTAATTAGCATCGACTTGTATTGGTTGGCACAATAAAAACTAAAAATTGTGTCATCCTGATAAATAGCACTGATGTTTTCAAGAAAATGCCAAAAAATACATTAAAACATTGGATAGAAGCAAAAAACAAAGCAAAAAGTGGAGCAAAACACAGGGATTTTTTGTAGTGTTTCCAATAGAAATAACCAAGAAATAACCAATAGCACACAAACCCCCATGAAATATGAGGGAAATAGTCTCTTTAAGGAGATGAATGCACTAGATTCTAATGAGGAGTCTACTAATTCCATGAGGTTTGATGTTAACAAGGAGGATTTGCTAGCCAAATGTGACATTTTCTCAATGCTATCCAAATTAAAGAAATGAGTTCCAAGATGTTGGACATAGAGTAGCAAATGAGAAACATGAAAACCATCAAGAAAAATATGAAAATCTTGTCTAGTTTCATTTCTATTTTGTAGGTGAATGCATGAAACAAGCTTGACCTAGACACTACCAATGTGGAACACTACAACCAAATGATCAAAACTCTCTCTAAGGAATGAGGAAAACCTTCCTCTTAATTGTGTCTTAGGCTTGGTTTTCTTTTACATATTTTCTATCCTGTTGTCTCTATATTGTTTAACTAATATTTGTGGCCTATGAAGGCCTCTTTTTTTTGGTTTTCTAAAAAGAAAAATTCGTAAAGGTCAAGATCTTACTTTTAATATTAAAAAAAATAAAGAGCCTACAACAAGAATTAATAAATATGATTACAAGGGAACTTACAGAAAAAATATTATTACTTACTTTTATACATAAACATGTCACTTATACACTAACTATTACATATAGGGCAAACAAATCAAAGTGAGTCTAAAATGATGAAGAAAATTGTTAAATCATATACCTATAAATTAAAAAATACAAATTCTTCAATAAAAAATTAAAATATTAAAAGAAATATATTGAAAAGTATAATAAATATATTTACAAAATAATTATAATAATTGATTTTGACCATTTCAATTTTAAATAATTAATTGTTAATTTTTTGGATTGAAATTGTATGCATTCTTTGAATCAACAAATCAAACTCCATGATCCATCATCAAGATAATATGCATGCAACAAGAGAGTAGAATTAACAATGGAGTTTGATTTGAAACATGGATTAAAAAAATGCACACAGTTTCGATCCAAAAAATTAACATTTAATTATCATGAATTGTGAAAACTTTATGTTATTCATTTCAATTTTAATAACTTGTTTGCTTTTAAATAATACATATCAATGACACCTTTTTATTATATACCTTTTTAACGTATTTATTAAAAATATTTTTAAAAAATTAATTAAAAATAAATATACAATAATTATTAAATTAAATTAAAACTAACTACTATTTATTTAATTTAATATTTTTTCTTCACTTTAATATTTTTAAAAATATATATATATATTTTTACAACTTTTGTAGTATTTATATTCAGTTTTAAATCAAAGTAACCATATCTAGTACCTATGAACTATGACATAATAAATCATGGGAACAACAACTCAAGTTTTATGGTTGGATTAGACATACCCACAAAATCCCCTATAGTGGTAAATTTATCCAGAGGCAAAATAGCAATCTTATTTACATAAAATCCATCCATGAAGACAACTTATGGAGCACAATACCAGTGGCATCAATTAAAAATTTTAACACTAGAAATTTATACTAATTATGTGAATAGTTAACAATGTAGAAGAGAAATTTTATATTGAAATAACACAATCTTCATGAGTTTAAAGAAAATTTATAAAATACAAAATCTCATCATTTAATTTTTTTTGAAATGTTAATTTACGCCAAAGGCGTTCCCTATTTGAAGAGAGCAGGCCAATTTTGGTTATCAACAGTTTTCATTGGCCTGGAGATGATGGAAATGTTGAACGTCGTTGGATCTTAAAGTCACGAATACAATTTTTCTTTGATTTTTTTTGCCAGACACAGTTGTACGCTGTCTTTTGCAAGCTACAATAAATATGTATTCCGCCAACCAACCTCCTACTAGCTGGACTTCTCTTCTCTTCTGATTCGTTTGTTGCATTCCAAACTCTTACAAGAATTTTCAACAATGTCAATCAGGAAGGCTTCCCTTTGGTGTGGACTACCAGTGTGGTCATTCCTTTGTTTAAAAGTGGAGATATCAATAACCCATCTAACTACCACACAATTATGGTTAATCCTATCTTTGGCAAGCTCTTTGGGAGCATGGTTGAGCATAGGATCAGCAACTAGGCAGAAAATGAGGGCAAAAGGGAAAAGGGGCAGGCAGGCTTTAGATCTAGGCACTCTACCATTGATCACTGCATCACCCTTAGGCACTTGATTGAGAAGATTTGGGACTGCCAAGGTGAGGAAGCTTATTTTTGTTTCATTGACTTCAAGAAAGCTTTTGACACAGTGCCTAGGGATAAACTTTGGAATAGGATGGATGAATTAGGCATTCCTAATGTGTACAGAGCAGCTGTTCACAGGTTATATGAGAAGGTTAATGCTAAAATCAGAACAAGTGAGGGTATGTCAGAGTGTTTTGGCAGCGACATTGGAGTTAAGCAGGGCTGCCCTTTATCTCCCACGCTTTTTGGGCTTTACATTGATAAGTTGGAAGCTTGGTTAAGCAAGGATGGAGGGGATGGTATCCAATTGGAAAGTTATGTAGTGAAATTACTTATATATGCTAACAATCTTATTTTGATTTCAAAAACAGCTCATGGGTTAAGAGAACATTTGAAAGCTCTAGAACACTTCTTTCAGGAAGTGGGGAAGTGGGGATGCAAGTGAACACCACCAAAACCAAAATCATGATTTTCTCTTTGAATAGAAAAGAAAAATAGCATATCTTTCTTTTTTAAGGTAGTCTGCTTGATATAGTGAAAGAATACAAGTATCTTGGGATTGATTTTCACCATAAGCTCAGTTGGGAGACTTGTAGATCGAAAAGGATACAGGGAGGTTGGAAAGCCTCTTTCTTGCTACAAAACAGATGTAGGAAAGCTGAACTTTGGGATTGGAAAACCATGAAAACTCTTTTTGGTTTACTTGTCACGCCAGTTGTACTTTATGGGTGTGAAGTGTGGGGAAGCAATATGTCAAAGTGCAGCTGGAGACAAATACAAAGAATCCAAAAACACCTAATAACAAGCAATCTCAAAGTTAAGGCCACGGTCCCATATGAAATTCTTTTAGCTGAAACAGGGGCTTTTCCCTTGGAGGCATCCGCAATAATTCGGTTGATAAGTTATCTAAAGAAGATTGAAAACATGGACAACCACCAGTGGCCCAAAGCGGTTATGGAGGAGGCGCTAAACTGTAGAAAGAAAACCTGGATGAAGCAAAACAACAAGTGGCTAAACAAGTGGGACATCAAATTACAGAAGTGTCCTAGCACCAATAGTGAAATAAAAAATTATGTGAAGGAAAAATTTAGGACTACCATGTGGTCAAACCAGATTGAGCAAAAAAAAGCATACTACGTCAAAGAGTTTAACTCGACAAAGGATCATGGTGAAAAAATGTATTTAGGCGCTGCTATTAAAGGGAAAGCGAGGGTGTTAATTGCACAGTTGAGGATGGGATCGCATCATCTTAGATGTGAGACTGGTAGATGGAAGCCTCCTAAGGAAACATGGGAAGAAAGAACCTGCATATTCTGCGATAAGGGGGTGGTTGAGACGGAGCGACACTTCTTCATGGAATGCACAGCTTATGAATACATCCGTAAACAGTATGCAAATAGTTTGTGTATGGATTATATGCAATAGTTATTCGAGGAGGATAAGATCAATTAGATAGCTAGTCTTCTAATCAAAATCAATAGTAGGAGATATGATTTAGAAAAGAGCATGAAAGAAAATTAAGTTGTTTCTTGGTCCCATAGATTGTTTAGTCTCATGGACATCATTAAAATCTTTCATTCATTCATTCATTCATTCGTTGTATCTATATTTTTTTGTGATCTACTAAATTGTTGGGTGCCCACTATACAGAGCCCTTGATGATTTTCAAATAGTAAATCCAAGGGCGCACATTGTTACAAAGGAGTCCTGAGGGAAATTTGTGCCTTAAACATGGCCCTAATCATGTTTCGGGTTCTCCTACCCTTCTGCCTATTTCGTGCCCTAAATTTTTGTCTACAAATTCCAAGCCAGAGAAACTCGATTCTGATGTGATCTCCCCTCCAGTGCCTCAACAATCTCCTACTTCTTTGTATGGTGGAAAATCCACCCCCCATGGCAGAGATAACAAGTCCATCTTTGTTCTTAAGAACGGGGAGAAGAATGGTGCCTCTTTTTCCCCTGTTCTTGTTTTCGATGAGGGTTTAAAAAATGAATTTTCATAGTGCAAAGAATTCTTTTCAACACATGGTTTAATTGGTAGATTTAACCATTTATGGCCAGCTTTACCTGCTCTTCACCAATGGATCACAAATGCTTGGTAACTATTGAAAATAGTAACTCTAGAGCCTTCACAAAAGTTGATATCATAGTCTCAAAGGACAAATCTAAGTCAATTTGATTCAAGATATAGCCCAGGTCAAACAAAAAAATCACGTTCAGCATCAGGAGTATTAGAACCTTTAGTAGTTACTAATTCATCAAAGCCTGCAGAAAATGTTTTCCTTCCATGGGAAAAGAACCACAGTTGGGTTTTTCTAAGGATCGTGAAACATTTGATGTAGGATGTCAGGAGCCTCTTTGCTTTGATGTTGATACAGTAACGCAACACTGAGGAATGAGCTATCAACACAAATATTTAGCACAAATCAGCCATGGAAACATATTCCTCGGGTTTCAAATGGACTAGCTGGAACTGCACAAATTCCATCATCTCAGCACAGGTCTGTACAACCATTGATTAGCCTAATAGAAAAGGAACCACCCTCTAGGCATGTCTCAAGCCAGTTTGAATATATTTGTCATCTCTCGGGAGGGTTTGAAAGACATGAAATTATTTTGCCTCTTCTAGAACATGCATCAGCAGAAAGAAAGACAAATGGTGAACTAGATTATCTAATGTCTGCATTTGTAGGTACTAACTATTTTTGTTTTCTTTAGGATAGTTAAAGTTATGATTGACTTAATGGATATCATTAAAGCTTATGTATGGATAGCTTGTAATTGCAACCTTGTGATTGAAATGTTGTGGTAGACTTGCATTCTTTATAATATGTGTACACACAAGTTAAATTTTTTCATTCCTACATTCTTTATATACAGTGCAATTCTATGTCTACAAATTTATTTATATTCTACTTAAATTACCCCTCTCCATATTTCCAATAGGATATTTGTCTCTTTAAATGTTAATCACCACAAATTTCAACGTGTATCGATCTCACCCACGTTGGTTACTAAATCACCTACATACATTGATACCTACATGGCCTGCCCCATTTAGCTAGAGTCAATGCCCCTCATTGAACTGATCCAAAAATGGACCTTTAAAGCGTCCTAAAAAATGAATAATGGAAGTAGCGCCCCCATAAAGCAATTGTTTATGTCTTGCCTAGGTTCACAAGCATCCCTACAAGAGACAACAAAAACATTCATGAATTTTGTTGGAGTGAACTAATTCTATACCACCCATTCCAGAACATTGGCATTGAATTTGTGTCCTTCAAACATCAAATTATATCACAATGGGAAAGGTTCTCTTCTACATATAGGCCATGGAATTTACATCGCACACATCCAAGTCTAGCCGAAGCATTAAATATTTCGACAAATTAGTGATGATCCTTCCCAAATTGCTTTTCGTGCACTTCTCTGCAGTCTAAAGAATGTAGAGCCTACATAAGAAGACTGGCAAGTTCTAATATCACGCTCAAGTTCCTCACTCAGATTATAGAAAAATCTATTTTCTTATCTACCATACATCTTTTTACAACAAATAAATTGGTGCTACTACACAACAAACGTATGCTGTTGTCTTTGGCAATGCTAGTTGCACTTTCCATTGTAGAGCAACTTAGGGGGTCAGCATACACCAATCCAGATGAACAACTTCAAGCTCAATTTTTTTTATCTATTGGCCAAGAGGTCATGTTATGTTCAAATATATGGGTCGAAAGAGGGCTCGTGAATGGTGCACTTGGTCAAGTAAAAGAAATTGTATACAATAAAGGTGGAAAACCACCTCAACTACCTTTGTTTGTTGTTCATTTCAAGCATTACACTGGACCACCTTGGGACCATAATAATCCAAATAGTGTCCCAATAACCCCGTTGAGCCGGGGGCTTTGTCATCAAATTCCACTTAAAATGGCATGGGCATTGACAATACACAAGTCACAAGGACTAACACTTCCAAGGGCCATAATCAACATTGGCAACATAGACCGGCAAGGCTTGACATTCACAGCTATTTCAAGAATTCTTGATCTACGAAGTCTTCACATAAACCCAGGTACTTCTTGGTGTGAAAAATTAAATGAACATTTTGACCCCTAAACCTATATACTATATAGCTCAGTAATCTAAACATTTTTAATAAGGTTAAAGGTTTTTCCCTAAATCTACCCTTCATTGGACCAATCATGTCAACATGCCTTTCAAGTGTATTGCATTCTACTTGGGGATTTTTTTCATAGTGCATTTTGGCCCTCACAGATTGCAATTGTAGTTCTGCATTATTGGGATCTTGCAACAAACCTAAGATTAAGATGTTCATAGTCCATTAGATGATAAGTAAACCTTTTGGAAAAAATATTGAGAATACTTGAATCAATATTTTGTATCCCACTCTATGATCTATTATCAGAATGCAAAAATAACATCTTGATGATGGATTAAAGGTTGTGATATGGACGTTCATTAAAAAACATCTGCATAGTTTTATCCAAAAATTCTTGCTTCATGGCATTAGTTTTATATGTGGTTTAAGTGATGCGTGCAACGAAAATGGCAGAGTTTGCACATAAAACTATATGACACCATGTACATTTCTTCATATGAAATTTTCTAACTTGGATCGTTTTTCTCTCAATCTGTTAAACATAAATTGCTTTCAAGTAACTTTTATTCTTTTCTTTTCTTTTGAAGTATTTAATATTTATCACCACACATTTCTTCATATGAAATTTTCTTCTATCTCAACTTTCCATTTCTGTTGACTGAATAAATGCTCCATGATGTATGACGTCTTATTTATGCATTGCTTATTAGATGTTCTATCCTTTATTATCTTGACATCAAAAACTCAATATCTTGAAAATATTTACTTTTGACTAGTTGGGTTGACGAATACACTACGGAATTTAGACAATCCAATCAACTTATTTTCTTTTCCTTTCAACGACATGTTCAACCACATTTATACTATACCAAAATGAGAAGTATGCTTAATAGGATAAAGCCAAATGTCACAACCATAACATGAGCCTATTGGTAATGGATCTTGAACATCTTTTTGATTTAAAGGTTTTGTTTCAGTTTTGTTTGGATCCTTCTAAGTGGATGCAGAGATTATATAAAGCTATCACTTCTTCAGTAAGACCTTTGTTGAACAAGCAACGTCATTTTCTAAATGATTTACAATTGACCTCATGTACTACACAAATGTATATAAAAAAATAGACCAATTTTTTCCCTAATTGACCTTCTACACCTCTTCGGCGTACCCATTGCACACCAAGGTGCAATTGCTCGTCATGTTATTCCATTAATAATGTACTTCTTAGCATGCATATAAAGCATCTATTTTTTAAAGAAGCGACGATAGGGATAAGATTGTACTACTTCAATGTTATTTTATATATTTAAGACTAAAACTTTTTGGTTTTTGTTTTTTTTTTTTCTTTCTTTCAATTTATTATTTATTATTTTGGGGTTTTAATTAAGTGTTTTTTTTAGTTTAATTTTAATCATTTTTTTTAATTAATTTTAATTTTAGTTTAGTTTTTTTCCTAATTAAATTGTGAATTTTTAGAAGGGTGTTTATATAATTTATTTACATTTTTTTAAACAAGGTTTAAATTTGATAGTTGTGTAGTTGTATTTAGATATATTTACTATAAATTATAGTTAAAATTATTTTTCTATATAAAATTATTCAATGAATCCACATGCAAGAGTAATGAATGTAAGTATGTGAATTGTAAGGAGTTTCAAGTCATTGTAAAGTCTAGATAATTAAACTCCTTCAACATGCATTCAATAGGAGAGTGTGATAATTGTGTGATCGTAATACTTAAAAAATAAAAAATCACATGTAAATATACATCTTTATTCCCATTAAGTCCATTAATCATTATGTCTAATAATATGTCTTAGAAATAAGGTGAAGCAATCTATCATGAGATATTGAAACATCAATAACATTTGTAGCTATCATAAGTTGTGAAAACTTATCATCATTATTAGGCATAGCAATCTTATGTGAATGGAAGAAGAATATATTTTATCAATTATGCATGGATCATGGAGGCCCTCATAAAATATATATTATGAAAAGAAGGATAAATAGGGGAATTGTGGGAATGCAAATCCATAGAAGATTTTCATTAACAATCAAAAGCGTATTCACTACGGGTTTTAAACAATTGTCATTAGTGGTGACATATGAAAAGCATTAAACAAACATTCTCTTGGAAAATTATTGAAATAATATATATAAACATCTTATAAATGATGATATAAGAAAAAAATAAGCATTAGCAAGCATATTGTATCATTGTGAAACATTTCTATTCAATAAAAATGAAATAAAGTAAACCTTAATTTAGCACCACATGTATGCAAGTAAGATGAATATATTAAAAAACATGTATGTTAACATCATTGAGAAAATCGAGTTTATGTCTCACTAGGATAACTTTCTCGCCCCATGTAGATCAAAATATTGCAAGAGATGGCATTTGGATTGTGCATTCTTTGGCATCCCTAGTTTTGTCTCAATGTTGCTTAAGTCTATGTCAAATGTAATATTTTTTATCATATTTTATTATAAAGGGAGCTATCCCCATGGTAGCAATTTTCCTTCAAAAAACATTGCTAAGGAAAAAAAAGTTAGGACTTTATTAAATATGTGCATCATAAATAGAAAACAACTAAAGGGAAGAGACATTGATTAGTATTGCATCATAGACACAATCATTTCCAAATGACTCATTAGGTATTGTTCTAAGAGTGATTTGTTGGAAATGAAACTATCATTGATGGAATATGCACAATGAAATAGTACGATTAGAGCCAAATGTTTTATATCCATCATGAGTGAATACTTAGAGGAATCCATCAAAATTTCAAAATTTTAGTGCAAATTTGATCTACTTGTAAAAATTATATGTGTGTGTGTGTGTGTGTGCACTTATTGAATGGATAGCTAATTTATATTCAACTACTACTTGTTTTTCATTTTATTTTTGAGAAGCTAAGCTATTAGTGAATATCTAAGTCATTAGCTTATGGTTGGTGATTCATGCACTAATCTAAAATATTAGATGGGGCGAAGCAAGAAAAGAAAATATCACATGTATTCATGCCTTTGTAGTTTAATTCTATATATTACTTTCTCTAAGACCATTCATATAGCTTGTGTTCTTTACTTTAGTTGATAAGTTTATTAGCTGATAATGGTAGGTCACACGTTGACCTAATGGGATTGGCTCTTTTTATTGCTAAGTGGAAGCACAAATCTATGTCTTATTTTTTAAACATCTTGATTTTTGCTTGAAATTACATACTTTTTAACAACATACTTAATTTAAATCTAACAAGTTACACGACTAATTTAAGCCAAGAAGGGTACCATCTAAAAGGATTCAATCAAAAGGGGTTAGATCAAACCCTCTTGTATAGAACCTCCCTAAGCTTAAATCAACCCCCTAGTAGAGTCTTTTGCATCACTATCCAAATGCTAATGAAAAAAGTAATTTCACATTAAAAAATTAGAATCATATAAGATTATCTTAAAATTTTATTTTTTAATTTGATAATGAACGTAGTTTAGATAGGAATATAATGAACAGGGCCATTATAAAAAATAATAATGACCTTTATTAAAAACAATACATGTTAATAAAAATCTTGAAAAAATACATGGCTCTACATGTGGATGCCCTTATATGAATGAGAAAAAGAAAACCAGAAAATAATAATAATAATAATAATTTCAATATACATATGGTTAAAGTATAGATCTAAAACTTTTGTTAGTATTTTCAAAAATAAATAATAAATAAATTATTCAATAAAAAATAATGGAAAATGTCTTTTCCCTAAACATTGGAGCTAATGAAATAATTTCAAGAAATTGTGAAAGTATTTTATTTGTAATGAAAATAATGCAATATAAAAAATAATTTTAAAAAATTACAAATTGAATTCACATAAAATTTCACAACTCATCAATTTACATAATCCTTAAATATATAAACCATATGAACACCATATTTATTTATTTAAAGAAATCATGAAAACATTTTATCTTTTGTGAAAATTATATCATATGATAAATTGTCAATAAAAATTATAAAAATGATTAACAAAATCTTGAATAGTCAAAAAATACAAATTGAATCCACACATAAAATTCCACAAATTAATCTTAAATATACAGGACTAAATATATGTGAAAAAAACCTATGGAAATAAAAGTTTCCCTAGCAAATATACTCAAATTTGTATTGATCTCTTAAAAATAAAATACACCAATACAATCCACTTACCCCTAACAAACACAAATAGTAATCTAATAGCATAACAATATCTAAAAAAAAAACCTTACAAACCTACTGTTAAAAATAGTTTAAACTTTATATTCAATCAAATATTTTAATCTAATGATAAAAGTTGTTTCACTTTGTGCATTGCTCCCACCCCACAAAAGATGAGACCATAAAGATTATGCCCTAGGTTGTGACACCCCAGAAATACGCTCAATTTTATTTAAAAGCTTAGCTACACTACAGGCATGATTAGGTAAAGAAAACACCCTTCTCTGTCAACACATTTGGGCATTACAGACCCTTAAATTTCCTTTAAAATTCCCTGCTATACTATTCTCTTTAGGTACAACTCATGAGGCAACTGCTACTGCACAACATAAAAAGATTTAGCTTTAGTAATGCTTGTGGTGTACGAGGACTTCTTTTATTTTGGTTTTCTAAAAATTGTTTCTAAGATCTCGTTTTTATTATAAAAAAATAAGGAGTCTACAACAAGAATTAACAAATATGTTTGGAAGGAAAATTATACAAAAAGTATTGTTATGAAAAAACATCTATAAATATATATTTACAACTTCTATACATAAACATTGTCATTTATACGCCAACTATTTACATATAAAGAAAAAAAATCAAAGTGAGTCTAAAATGATGAAAAAAAATGTAAAATCCTATACCAATAAACAAATATAAAAATAATAAATATATATTTACAAAATAAATATAATAATTTGTTTTGACATTTCAATTTTATTAACTTGTTTGATTTTAAATGGTGCACATTAATGATAAATTTTTATTATAAACCTTCTTAAATATATTTATTAAAAATATATATAATATTAAAATATATTTTTAAATAATAAAAAATTAAATTAAAACTAATTATTTATTTAATTTAATATGTTTTTCTTTCGCTTCAATATTTTTGAAAAATTAAAAACAATATATTATATTTTTATAGCTTTTGTATTGTTTATATTCACTTTTATATCAAACTCAACAATTTAGTGGAACCATGTTTAGTAACTATGAAGAAAACAATGACATAATAAATCATGAGAGCAGCAACACAAGTTTTCTGGTTGGACTGAACATCCCCACAAAACTGCTTGCCTTGGTAATTTTTCAAGAGTCGAAACACCAGTTTTATTTACATGAAATCCATCCATGAAAGACAACTAATGGAGCAAAATATCAGTGGCATCAATTGAAATTTTCAGCATTACAGAAGTTTATACTGATTGTGTGAACTAACAGTGTAGAAGAGAAATTTTATATTAAAATAACACAATTTTATGTCAGATTCAATGTTACAGTCAACAATTAATTATAAGGAAAAGAATAGGAAGTCCAAGAGGAGACCGCACAGAAAGAAAAATAACAAAATTACTAGTAAACTAACTTTAGCACAGTCAAGACTAGACTAAAAACTTAACATACAACCAACCTAAACTTAACATACAACCAACCTAGTTAGAGTAACAACAGTTGTTCCATCCTTAAACAAGCCAAATCCCACATACATAACAGCTGAATCATAAATATACAAGGTTTAAACAAGCTGTTTATAATAACACAAATGACCCAGCTGAATAAACCAATCTTATACATTACAAAACAGCAGCTGAAACATATTTAATTTTTATTTATTTAATTTAATATGTTTTTCTTTCGCTTCAATATTTTTGAAAAATTAAAAACAATATATTATATTTTTATAGCTTTTGTATTGTTTATATTCACTTTTATATCAACAACTAATTATAAGGAAAAGAATAGGCAGTCCAAGAGGAGACTGCACAGAAAGAAAAATAACAAAATTACTAGTAAACTAACTTTAGCACAGTCAAGACTAGACTAAAAACTTAACATACAACCAATCTAGTTAGAGTAACAACAGCTGTTCCATCCTTAAACAACACAAATCCCACATACATAACAGCTGAATCATAAATATACAAGATTTAAACAAGCTGTTTATAATAACACAAATGACCCAGCTGAATAAACCAATCTTATACATTACAAAACAGCAGCTGAAACATATTTATACTTGAAATTTAAACAAACTTTGGAGATGTCTAGAACAACAGATGTCCTCGTCATGAAGCTACATAAACTGATATTTGACCTCTTCGAAAAGCTTGCGGTATTTAACATCCTCTCTCAACTGAAAACACAAATAAACAAGTCAAACCATATCATCAACTAATTACATATAACAACCACAATCTAAACTATATGAAAACTTCAATGTCTCAACAACCACCACCACCACCACAGCCTCCCCCACCACCACCACACCCTCCGCCGCCGCCGCCACAGCCTCCCCCACCATCACAGGCGCTGGAGCTGCCACCACCAAGGCCAAATCCCAAGCCCAAACCCAAGCCCAAGCCAAAGCCGCTGCCATCCAGACCAGTAGAGCCACTGCTACGATTCTTCTTCTTCTTCTCAACTTGGTAAGTTGTTTTTCTCTTCTTCTCTTTTGTTCCAGAAGCGCAGGAAATAACAGCCATGGAAGCCATCATCAGACCAACAAACAGGATTAACAAACGCATCCAGCCAGACTGGGCTACAGATGCGCTTTCAAGGAGAGCTCTGGCTGACATATTCAAACTCCTAGGAATTCAACACCCAGAACTTTAGCGGCTCATTCAATGAATCTCTGTACTCCTTCAATGAACCTCTGTACTTCTTGGCGTGGGTATAAAGCATCTCTTTTTGTTATACATCTTTTTATTTTTCTTCATTTGGATCAAAGAGGCTTTGAGAGTGGCTGCCCCATTAAACATAACAAGAAAATTTCGGCCTGACACCCTTCTCACATGAAGAAATCGTGAAGTAACTACCTCTGATCATCACCTTTGAACCTGCAAAGCATCTCCTTTTAAAGAAGCGAGTACAAGGATAAGCCTGTACTACTTTAGTGTTATTTTATATATTTAAGGCAAAAACTTTTTGGCTGTTCTTTTTCTGTTTTGTTTTTTTTTGGGTTGAAAGTGTAAAATTGCAGCTGAACCTGCAAAATAAATTATAGATCTGGCTGAAAAAGCAAGAAAAACTTGCAGATTGAAAACAGAGAAAAAAAACAGAGCAAAGAACAGAATTCAATTCTATATTTAGTAAATAGTAAAAATGTATGAAAAATAGTTACAAAAACTACCCCAAAATTGCGGTGATAAGAGGCGGAGAAAAAAAACTAACTGCTGTTTGCTTTAGTTAGCTTATTGTATGAAGATCAGTTATTGTTTTGAGGTTTTTAAAATTTTCGTGGTTTTTTAAAGTTTTAATTTTAATCAGATTTTTTAATTAATTTTAATTTAGTTTATGGTTTTCTAATTGTGATTTTTCAGATTTGTTATTATATAATTTATTTATTAGTTTTTTTAGATTTAAATTTAACAGTTGAGTAGTTGTATTTCTATATTTTTATTATTAAATATAGTTAATTTTTTTATATATAAAAGTATTTAATGAATACGCTTGCAAAAGTAATGAATGTAAGTATGAGAGTTATGAGGTTTATCAAATTATTGTAAAGTCAAGTTAATTGAAGTCCTCCAAAATGTATTCAATAGGGTAGTGTGATAGTTATGTGATCATAATACTAAAAAAATTAATTCACATGTAAATATACATCTTTATTCTCATTAAGTCCATAATCATTAGGTCTCTAATAATGCCTTAGAAATATAATGAAACAATCTATTGTGAGATATTGAAACATCAATAACATTCATAACTATCATAAATTGTAAAAATTATCATCATTATCAGGCATACCAATCTTATGTGAAAGGAAGAAGAATCCATTGCATCAATTACGCATGTGTCATGGAGGCCCTCATTGAATATATATTATGAAAAAGAAGGATAAATAGTAGAATCACGAGGATCGAAATCTATTGAAGATTTTCATTAGTAATCAAAAGAGTATCCATTAAAGGTTTTAAACAAATTTTGTTAGTGGTAATATATGAAAAGCATGAAACAAACATTGTCTAGGCGATTTGTTGAAATAATGCATACAAACATCTTATAAATGATGATATAAGAAAAAATAAGCACTAGCAAGCATATTATACTAGTGTGAAACATGTCTATTCAATATATATGAAATAAAGTAAACCTTAATTTAACACCACATGTATGCAAATAAGATGAATCTATTAGAAAATGTGTATATTAACATCATTGAGAAAATCGGATTTATGCCTTCCTAGGATAACTTTCTCACCCTCGTGTAGATTGAAAGATCACATGAGATTACATTTGGATTGTGCATTCTTTTGCATCACTGGTTTTGTCTCAACATTAATGTAATGTTTTTTGATATTATATTTTAATATAAAGGGAATTGCCCCCATGGTAGCAATTTTCCTTAAAAAAACATCATTGAGAAAATCAAAGTTAGGATTTTATTAAATATGTGCATCATAAATAGAATACAACTAAAATAAGGGAAGAGGCATTGATTAGTATAGCATCATAGACAATCATTTCCAAATGACTCATTAAAGGTATTACTCTAAGAGTGATTTGTTGGAAATGAAACTATCACTAGTGGAATATGCACAATGAAATAGTATCATTGGAACTAAATTTTGTATATCCATCATGGGTGAAGATTTTAAGGGGATCTACCAAAATTTCAAACTTTTAGTACAAATATGATCTACTAGTCAAAAATTGAAAAAAAAAACATAAGATTGTCTACACTTCATTCTTTACACATTAAAAAACAAAAACTATTGTACACACTTATTGAATCGGTAGCTAATTTATATTCTTACTACTTGTGTTTCATTTTATTTTTGAGAAACTAATTTATTAGTGAATATCTAAGTCATTAGCTTATGGTTTGTGATTCATGCACTAATCTAAAATACTACATGTGCTAGAGCAAGAAAAGAAACCTGGCATGTATTGATGTCATTGTACTTTCATTCTATCTATTTGAGTATTTTGCTTTCTCTAACACCATCTTTGTGTTATTTACTTTAGTTGATAAGTTTATTAGCTCATAATTTACTTATGAGGTTGGTAGGTCACATATTGATCTAATAGGATTGGCTCTTCTTATTGCTAAGTGTAAGCATAGATATGTCCTATTTTTTAAACATCTTGATTTTTGCTTGAAATTACATACTTTTCAACAACATAATTTAAAACTGATAGGCTACATGATTAATTTAAGCCAAGCAAGGTACCATCTAAGGGGATTCAATCAAAAGAGGTTAGATCAAACCCTCTTGTACAAAACCTCCTTAAGCTTAAATCAACCCCTTAGTAGAGTCTCTTGCATCTCTATCCAAATGCTAATGAAAAAAGTAATTTCACTTCAATTTTTTAGAATGAAATGGGATTATCTTAAAATGCTATTTTTTAGTTTGATAATGAACATAGGTTTAGATAGGATCATTATGAAAAATAATAATGACGTTTATTCAAAACACTAAAAAAAGGTTAATAGAAATCTTGAAAAAATACATTGCTCTACGTGTGGATGCCCTTGTATGAATGAGAAAAAGGAAAAACTAATTCCAATATATAGACTAGGAGAAATATAATATGGTTAAAGAATACTAGAAAACATCTTTTCCCTAAACATTGGAGCTAATGATCTAAATCCAAAAAATTGGGAAAATGTTTTATTATTAGAAAAATTACAAATTGAATCTACACATAAAATTTCACAACTCATCAATTTACATAATCCTTAAACATATAGATCATATGAACAATCAAGAAATCATGAAAATGTTTTTTTTGAAAATTATGTGATATAGTAAATTGTCAATAAAAATAATAAAAATGATCAACAAAATCTTGAATAGTCAAAAAAAAAATTAAATTAAATTAAATCTACACATAAAAGTCCACAACTCATCAATTTGTTTTTATCCTTAAAAATACAAACCATATGAACACTAAACATATGTGACGACACCTATTAGATAAAAGCTTCCTACCAAAAAGACTCAATTTTTGTATTAATCTCTTAAAAATAGAATACACCAATACAATCCACTTATTCTCTGACAAACAGTAATCTAGTAGCATAACAATATCTGGAAAGATAAATATAAAAACAAAAAAACCTTACAAACCTACTGTTAAGTAATAGTAGTTTAAACTTTAAATTCAGTCAAATAACTTTTAGTCTAATGATAAAGTTGTTTGACTTTGTGCATTGCTCCCACACCACAAAGGATGAGCCCTAGGTTGTGACACACGAGGAATACGCTCAGTTTCATTTAAAAGCTTAGCTACACTACAGGCATGATTAGGTAAAGAAAACGCCCTTCTCTGTCAACGCCTTCGGCCATTGCAGTCCCTTTAATTTCCTTCAAAATTCCCTGCTATACTACTCTCTTTGGGTACAACTCACGAGGCATCTGCTACTGCACAACATAAAAAGATTTAGTTTTAGTATCCATATCAGGATCTCATTAACAGAACTCTGATACAATTATTTCATGTCCTTAGAATTTGCATGGAATATAGCATTGCTTGTTAGCACACAATGTGTATAGCAGCAGCAAACATTCACTTGATGGTGACTTCCACCATCCTAAATGAACAATGGATTACTTCAATATCCAAAAACTTGGTGTAGGCAATTCAATTCAAATAACCTAAGCATATTTAGCATGATCTACAGACGTCTAATAAATGACAAATGATATATTAGTGATAGTAGATTTCCACAATCCATAGAAATGATACATTTCTATTCGTCCACCAATGCCACAAAACTTAATTTACCTTTTAACAGTCTTATGGTTAACTCCTTTCAGAAGGACACCATAGATAAAAATCTACAAAACTCTGCTATAAATTTGTTAACGAGAATTGAGTATGTTATAGCCCTTGAAACAATACAAGAGAATTACTTGCGTTGGTGGAAAGTTGTTGAACATGATGGTTTTCTTTAAGCCACCGATGTGAGGTAACAACTGATAGTAATGATTATCAAAGGTAAGGTACAATTTCTTGTTTTGAACCTAACTTCTTTCTGTGTTATGCTTCTTGTATAGTTCACCACAACTAAACTATATAATATTTCAAGACACTAGACTATGAGCTCTCGTTGTCCAAGTTCTGTAAACACCCTATAAACAGAAAGAGGAAGCATATTATTTACCCTTGAAAAAAAACAACGCTTAGTTCACTACCATGCATAGTTCACTACTACCCACAATATGGAATTGTGAGTAAAGCTCAAAATGAGAAATAGTGAGGTATGTAGCAGTCCAAATAATTTACAGCAAATATCAACTTGATGGCTCCTTTTGCCACTGGTAGACAAGTTTAAGCATTGCAATTCTAAATCTCATGATGTAACAACATTTTGTGAATAACTATGAAGTGGATGACACAGACTTCTTGAATCTTGGCAGAACAAACTCCTGTAGGTCAATTTAATAGATATTTTAACTCATGGAAGACAACCTCTGTTTAAAATCCAACAAAAACTGTTACCATGTTATGTGTCCAAATCAAAAGCAACAGCGATAATCGCATATAAGAGTACAACCAGAAACTCTGTAATTTCAATTATATTCTCATTTTATACGTCTGAAGACTCGTTTTCAGGTCTTCATTATTTTTAACTTCAACAATAGTTTAGGATAGAAAGTTAATGTGAAAGCCTTTTGAACCCTAACATGTGCTGCCTCTTTTTGTTTATATATAATGCATTTTGACCATTTAATAGACTCTGATATGCAACATGAACATCTTAATGAGAATGCATACACATTCCAGAAGTCCAGAATTATAAATACAATGAACCACCAATAAAATGTAAGGTGAGGCAAAAACATACAGAAAAATGATAGCATGAGGTATATTTTGGTGAAATATTATCATCAACAAACATAAAAACATATTACAACCCCCAAAATTGATTTCTCTTCTGAGTTTATTCTATTTAAGCATGCTAGTAAATGTTTATTAGCTGTAAATGTGGCCTATCCAAAAATATCAGCCCTACATCATTACACACAATCAACAAGCATGCTCGAATGTTGTGCAAATGGCATCTGCAAGGCAGCTGTCTGAAGCCACATTTTATATAAGTGGCACTTTATACTGTAAACTTGCAAAGTTATGGTAACCTATACTTGTCACTATGTATCATGTTCAGATTTCAGCCACTATTTAGCAAACAAAACAAGTTTAAATCATATGATGTTGAATATGGATGGGCATAAATAAGCAATTCAAACACCATACATAAGCAAGCCTGCACATCCACCCTTGTAAAGAGGTTTCAGCTGCCTTACCAAACTTAAAGTCTCTTAAACCCATAAGAGAGGTACTACTCCCAGTCTAAAGGAACAGTATGCTATTCAAGTGAGCTCCTCCAATCCTTAATAACCTGCAGGCTTG
>VDFB02281492.1:641736536-641757716 GCA_007258455.2 Sequoia sempervirens
CTGTTAAACATAAATTGCTTTCAAGTAACTTTTATTCTTTTCTTTTCTTTTGAAGTATTTAATATTTATCACCACACATTTCTTCATATGAAATTTTCTTCTATCTCAACTTTCCATTTCTGTTGACTGAATAAATGCTCCATGATGTATGACGTCTTATTTATGCATTGCTTATTAGATGTTCTATCCTTTATTATCTTGACATCAAAAACTCAATATCTTGAAAATATTTACTTTTGACTAGTTGGGTTGACGAATACACTACGGAATTTAGACAATCCAATCAACTTATTTTCTTTTCCTTTCAACGACATGTTCAACCACATTTATACTATACCAAAATGAGAAGTATGCTTAATAGGATAAAGCCAAATGTCACAACCATAACATGAGCCTATTGGTAATGGATCTTGAACATCTTTTTGATTTAAAGGTTTTGTTTCAGTTTTGTTTGGATCCTTCTAAGTGGATGCAGAGATTATATAAAGCTATCACTTCTTCAGTAAGACCTTTGTTGAACAAGCAACGTCATTTTCTAAATGATTTACAATTGACCTCATGTACTACACAAATGTATATAAAAAAATAGACCAATTTTTTCCCTAATTGACCTTCTACACCTCTTCGGCGTACCCATTGCACACCAAGGTGCAATTGCTCGTCATGTTATTCCATTAATAATGTACTTCTTAGCATGCATATAAAGCATCTATTTTTTAAAGAAGCGACGATAGGGATAAGATTGTACTACTTCAATGTTATTTTATATATTTAAGACTAAAACTTTTTGGTTTTTGTTTTTTTTTTTTCTTTCTTTCATCTCTATTGTTTATTATTTTGGGGTTTTTAATTAAGGTTTTTTTAGTTTTAATTTTAATCAGTTTTTTTAATTAATTTTAATTTTAGTTTAGTTTTTTTCCTAATTAAATTGTGAATTTTTAGAAGGGTATTTATATAATTTATATATATATTTTTAAACAAGGTTTAAATTTGATAGTTGTGTAGTTGTATTTAGATACTTTTACTATAAATTATAATTAAAATTATTTTTCTATATAAAAGTACTCAATGAATCCACCTATAAGAGTAATGAATGTAAGTATGAGAATTGTAAGGAGTTTCAAGTAATTGTAAAGTCTAGATAATTAAACTCCTTCAACATGCATTCAATAGGACAGTGATAATTGTGTTATCATAATACTTAAAAATAATAATTCACATGTAAATATACATCTTTATTCCCATTAAGTCCATTAATCATTATGTCTAATAATATGTCTTAGAAATAGGGTGAAGCAATCTATCATGAGATATTGAAACATCAATAACATTTGTAGCTATCATAAGTTGTGAAAACTTATCATCATTATTAGGCATAGCAATCTTATGTGAATGGAAGAAGAATATATTTCATCAATTATGCATGGATCATGGAGGCCCCCTCATTAAATATATTATGAAAAGAAGGATAAATAGGGGAATTGTGAGAATGCAAATCCATAGAAGATATTCATTAACAATCAAAAGAGTATCCACTGAGGGTTTTAAACAATTGTCATTAGTGGTGACATATGAAAAGTATTAAACAAACATTCTCTTGGAAATTTACTGAAATAATATATATAAACATCTTATAAATGATGATATAAGAAAAAAATAAGCATTAGCAAGCATATTGTATCATTGTGAAACATGTCTAGATATTCAATATAAATGAAATAAAGTAAACCTTAATTTAGCACCACATGTATGCAAGTAAGATGAATCTATTAAAAAACATGTATGTTAACATCATTGAGAAAATCGAGTTTATGTCTCGCTAGGATAACTTTCTCACCCCATGTAGCTCAACAGATTGCAAGAGATGACATTTGGATTGTGCATTCTTTGGCATCACTAGTTTTGTCTCAATGTTGCTCAAGTCTATGTCAAATGTAATATTTTTTATCATATTTTATTATACATGGTAGCAATTTTTCTTAAAAAAACATCGCTAAGGAAAACAAAGTTAGGACTTTATTAAATATGTGTGTCATAAATAGAATACAACTAAAGGGAAGAGACATTGATTAGTATTGTGTCATCGACACAATCATTTCCAAATGACTCATTAAAGGTATTGTTCTAAGAGTGATTTGTTGGAAATGAAACTATCATTGATGGAATATGCACAATGAAATAGTACCATTAGAGCCAAATGTTGTATATCCATCATGAGTGAAGACTTAGAGGAATCCATCAAATTTTCAAAATTTTAGTGCAAATTTGATCTACTTGTAAAAATTATATATTATTATATGTGCGCTTATTGAATGGATACCTAATTTATATTCAACTACTACTTGTTTTTCATTTTATTTTTGAGAAGCTAAGCTATTAGTGAATATCTAAGTCACTAGCTTATGGTTGGTGATTCATGCACTAATCTAAAATATTAGATGGGGCGAAGCAAGAAAAGAAAACCTCACATGTATTCATGCCTTTGTAGTTTAATTCTATATATTTGAGTATTTTACTTTCTCTAAGACCATTCATATAGCTTGTGTTCTTTACTTTAGTTGATAAGTTTATTAGTTGATAATGGTAGGTCACATGTTGATCTAATGGGATTGGCTCTTTTTATTGCTAAATGGAAGCACAAATCTATGCCTTATTTTTTAAACATCTTAATTTTTGCTTGAAATTATGTACTTTTTAACAACATACTTAATTTAAATCTAACAAGTTACATGACTAATTTAAGCCAAGTAAGGTACCATCTAAAAGGATTCAATCAAAAGGGGTTAGATCAAACCCTCTTGTATAGAACCTCCCTAAGCTTAAATCAACCCCCTAGTAGAGTCTTTTGCATCACTATCCAAATGCTAATGAAAAAAGTAATTTCACATTAAAAATTTAGAATCATATAAGATTATCTTAAAATTTAATTTTTTAATTTGATAATGAACATAGTTTAGATAGGATTATAATGAACATGGTCATTATAAAAAATAATAATGACCTTTATTAAAAACACTACAAAAAAATGTTAATAAAAATCTTTAAAAAATACATGGCTCTACATGTGGATGCCCTTGTATGAATGAGAAAAAGAAAACCAGAAAAAAATAATAATAATAATAATAATAATTTCAATATACATATGGTTAAAGTATAGATCTAAAACTTTTGTTAGTATTTTCAAAAATAAATAATAAATAAATTATTCAATAAAAAATAATGGAAAATGTCTTTTCCCTAAACATTGGAGCTAATGAAATAATTTCAAGAAATTGTGAAAGTATTTTATTTGTAATGAAAATAATGCAATATAAAAAATAATTTTAAAAAATTACAAATTGAATTCACATAAAACTTCACAACTCATCAATTTACATAATCCTCAAATATATAAACCATATGAACACCATATTTATTTATTTAAAGAAATCATGAAAATATTTTATCTTTTGTGAAAATTATATCATATGATAAATTGTCAATAAAAATTATAAAAATGATTAACAAAATCTTGAATAGTCAAAAAATACAAATTGAATCCACACATAAAATTCAACAAATTAATCTTAAATATACAACACTAAATATATGTGAAAAAAACCTATAGAAATAAAAGTTTCCCTAACAAATATACTCAAATTTGTATTGATCTCTTAAAAATAAAATACACCAATACAATCCACTTACCCCTAACAAACACAAAAAGTAATCTAATAGCATAACAATATCTGAAAAAAAAAAAAAAAAAAAACCTTACAAACCTACTGTTAAAAATAGTTGAAACTTTATATTCAATCAAATATTTTAATCTAATGATAAAAGTTGTTTCACTTTGTGCATTGCTCCCACACCACAAAAGATGAGACCATAAAGATTATGCCCTAGGTTGTGACACCCCAGAAATACGCTCAATTCTATTTAAAAGCTTACCTACACTTCAGGCATGATTACATAAAGAAAACAACCTACACCACAAAAGATGAGACCATAAAGATTATGCCCTAGGTTGTGACACCCCAGAAATACACTCAATTCTATTTAAAAGCTTACCTACACTACAAGCATGATTACGTAAAGAAAACACCCTTCTCTGTCAACACATTTGGACATTGTAGGCCCTTAAATTTCCTTTAAAATTCCATGCTATACTATTCTCTTTGGGTACAACTCATGAGGCAACTGCTACTGCACAACATAAAAAGATTTAGATTTAGTAATGCTTGTGGTGTACGAGGACTTGTTTTATTTTGGTTTTTCTAAAAATTGTTTATGAGATCTCGCTTTTATTATTAAAAAATAAAGAGTCTATAGCAAGAATTAATAAATATGTTTGAAAGGAAAATTATACAAAAAGTATTGTTATGAAAAAACATCTATAAATATATATTTGCAACTTCTATACATAAATATTGTCATTTATATGCTAACTATTACATATAAAGCAAAAAAATCAAAATGAGTCTAAAATGATAAAAAAAAATGTAAAATCCTATACCAATAAACAAATATAAAAATAATAAATATATATTTACAAAATAATTATAATAATTTGTTTTGACGTTTCAATTTTATTAACTTGTTTGATTTTAAATGGTGCACATTAATGATAATTTTTTATTCTAAACCTTCTTAAATATATTTATTAAAAATATATATAATATTAAAATATATTTTTAAATAATAAAAAATTAAATTAAAACTAATTATTTATTTAATTTAATATGTTTTTCTTTCGCTTCAATATTTTTGAAAAATTAAAAACAATATATTATATTTTTATAGCTTTTGTATTGTTTATATTCACTTTTATATCAAACTCAACAATTTAGTGGAACCATATTTAGTAACTATGAAGAAAACAATGACATAATAAATCATGGGAGCAGCAACACAAGTTTTCTGGTTGGACTGAACATCCCCACAAAACTGCTTGCCTTGGTAATTTTTCAAGAGTCGAAACACCAGTTTTATTTACATGAAATCCATCCATGAAGACAACTAATGGAGCACAATATCAGTGGCATCAATTGAAATTTTCAGCATTACAGAAGTTTATACTGATTGTGTGAACTAACAGTGTAGAAGAGAAATTTTATATTAAAATAACACAATTTTATGTCAGATTCAATGTTACAGTCAACAATTAATTATAAGGAAAAGAATAGGAAGTCCAAGAGGAGACCGCACAGAAAGAAAAATAACAAAATTAGTAAACTAATTTTAGCACAGTCAAGACTAGACTAAAAACTTAACATACAACCAACCTAGTTAGAGTAACAACAGTTGTTCCATTCTTAAACAAGCCAAATCCCACATACATAACAGCTGAATCATAAATATACAAGGTTTAAACAAGCTGTTTATAATAACACAAATGACCCAGCTGAATAAACCAATCTTATACATTACAAAACAGCAGCTGAAACATATTTAATTTTTATTTATTTAATTTAATATGTTTTTCTTTCGCTTCAATATTTTTGAAAAATTAAAAACAATATATTATATTTTTATAGCTTTTGTATTGTTTATATTCACTTTTATATCAACAACTAATTATAAGGAAAAGAATAGGCAGTCCAAGAGGAGACTGCACAGAAAGAAAAATAACAAAATTACTAGTAAACTAACTTTAGCACAGTCAAGACTAGACTAAAAACTTAACATACAACCAATCTAGTTAGAGTAACAACAGCTGTTCCATCCTTAAACAACACAAATCCCACATACATAACAGCTGAATCATAAATATACAAGATTTAAACAAGCTGTTTATAATAACACAAATGACCCAGCTGAATAAACCAATCTTATACATTACAAAACAGCAGCTGAAACATATTTATACTTGAAATTTAAACAAACTTTGGAGATGTCTAGAACAACAGATGTCCTCGTCATGAAGCTACATAAACTGATATTTGACCTCTTCGAAAAGCTTGCGGTATTTAACATCCTCTCTCAACTGAAAACACAAATAAACAAGTCAAACCATATCATCAACTAATTACATATAACAACCACAATCTAAACTATATGAAAACTTCAATGTCTCAACAACCACCACCACCACCACAGCCTCCCCCACCACCACCACACCCTCCGCCGCCGCCGCCACAGCCTCCCCCACCATCACAGGCGCTGGAGCTGCCACCACCAAGGCCAAATCCCAAGCCCAAACCCAAGCCCAAGCCAAAGCCGCTGCCATCCAGACCAGTAGAGCCACTGCTACGATTCTTCTTCTTCTTCTCAACTTGGTAAGTTGTTTTTCTCTTCTTCTCTTTTGTTCCAGAAGCGCAGGAAATAACAGCCATGGAAGCCATCATCAGACCAACAAACAGGATTAACAAACGCATCCAGCCAGACTGGGCTACAGATGCGCTTTCAAGGAGAGCTCTGGCTGACATATTCAAACTCCTAGGAATTCAACACCCAGAACTTTAGCGGCTCATTCAATGAATCTCTGTACTCCTTCAATGAACCTCTGTACTTCTTGGCGTGGGTATAAAGCATCTCTTTTTGTTATACATCTTTTTATTTTTCTTCATTTGGATCAAAGAGGCTTTGAGAGTGGCTGCCCCATTAAACATAACAAGAAAATTTCGGCCTGACACCCTTCTCACATGAAGAAATCGTGAAGTAACTACCTCTGATCATCACCTTTGAACCTGCAAAGCATCTCCTTTTAAAGAAGCGAGTACAAGGATAAGCCTGTACTACTTTAGTGTTATTTTATATATTTAAGGCAAAAACTTTTTGGCTGTTCTTTTTCTGTTTTGTTTTTTTTTGGGTTGAAAGTGTAAAATTGCAGCTGAACCTGCAAAATAAATTATAGATCTGGCTGAAAAAGCAAGAAAAACTTGCAGATTGAAAACAGAGAAAAAAAACAGAGCAAAGAACAGAATTCAATTCTATATTTAGTAAATAGTAAAAATGTATGAAAAATAGTTACAAGAACTACCCCAAAATTGCGGTGATAAGAGGCGAAGAAAAAAAACTAACTGCTGTTTGCTTTAGTTAGCTTATTGCATGAAGATCAGTTATTGTTTTGAGGTTTTTTAAATTTTCGTGGTTTTTTTTAGGTTTTAATTTTAATCAGATTTTTTAATTAATTTTAATTTAGTTTATGTTTTTCTAATTGTGATTTTTCAGATTTGTTATTATATAATTTATTTATTATTTTTTTAGATTTAAATTTAACAGTTGAGTAGTTGTATTTCTATATTTTTATTATAAAATATAGTTAATTTTTTTATATATAAAAGTATTTAATGAATACGCTTGCAAAAGTAATGAATGTAAGTATGAGAGTTATGAGGTTTATCAAATTATTGTAAAGTCAAGTTAATTGAAGTCCTCCAAAATGTATTCAATAGGGTAGTGTGATAGTTATGTGATCATAATACTAAAAAAATTAATTCACATGTAAATATACATCTTTATTCTCATTAAGTCCATAATCATTAGGTCTCTAATAATGTCTTAGAAATATAATGAAACAATCTATTGTGAGATATTGAAACATCAATAACATTCATAACTATCATAAATTGTAAAAATTATCATCATTATCAGGCATACCAATCTTATGTGAAAGGAAGAAGAATCCATTGCATCAATTACGCATGTGTCATGGAGGCCCTCATTGAATATATATTATGAAAAAGAAGGATAAATAGTAGAATCACGAGGATCGAAATCTATTGAAGATTTTCATTAGTAATCAAAAGAGTATCCATTAAAGGTTTTAAACAAATTTTGTTAGTGGTAATATATGAAAAGCATGAAACAAACATTGTCTAGGCGATTTGTTGAAATAATGCATACAAACATCTTATAAATGATGATATAAGAAAAAATAAGCACTAGCAAGCATATTATACTAGTGTGAAACATGTCTATTCAATATATATGAAATAAAGTAAACCTTAATTTAACACCACATGTATGCAAATAAGATGAATCTATTAGAAAATGTGTATATTAACATCATTGAGAAAATCGGATTTATGCCTTCCTAGGATAACTTTCTCACCCTCGTGTAGATTGAAAGATCACATGAGATTACATTTGGATTGTGCATTCTTTTGCATCACTGGTTTTGTCTCAACATTAATGTAATGTTTTTTGATATTATATTTTAATATAAAGGGAATTGCCCCCATGGTAGCAATTTTCCTTAAAAAAACATCATTGAGAAAATCAAAGTTAGGATTTTATTAAATATGTGCATCATAAATAGAATACAACTAAAATAAGGGAAGAGGCATTGATTAGTATAGCATCATAGACAATCATTTAGGTATTATTCTAAGAGTGATTATTGGAAACAAACTAGCACTAGAGGGCCCATAGTGGAGCTGGTCCAATAGTGGGGATAGAAGGAGTCCCTCATGGGACCCCAGGAGTACCTTAATATCCAATTACAAAACACTTTTATCCATAAAGTATACAACCGACAAATCATGTGATGCCACATCGTGGAAGACACCAATAAAATGCCATGATCAGTTCACCACCATCGTCTCACTTTTTTTTGGGCCCTTTGAGACTCCCAAACAAAGCATTGCTAATGCAACATCATATTTGATGATGGCCCTCAAAATGAAATATAAAATCACATGAGTTGTAAAATAAATTGATATACAAAATTGTGAAGTGATTAAAATTTTTACATAGAATTTTGAGAAACCCGGTTAGATGTCTAATTATGGGTCCTCTCCTTAGTGGAATATGCACAATGAAATAGTATCATTGGAACTAAATTTTGTATATCCATCATGGGTGAAGATTTTAAGGGCATCTACCAAAATTTCAAACTTTTAGTACAAATATGATCTACTTGTCAAAAATTGAAAAAAAAAACATAAGATTGTCTACACTTCATTCTTTACACATTAAAAAACAAAAACTATTGTACACACTTATTGAATCGATAGCTAATTTATATTCTTACTACTTGTGTTTCATTTTATTTTTGAGAAACTAAGTTATTAGTGAATATCTAAGGCATTAGCTTATGGTTTGTGATTCATGCACTAATCTAAAATACTACATGTGCTAGAGCAAGAAAAGAAACCTGACATGTATTGATGTCTTTGTAGTTTCATTCTATCTATTTGAGTATTTTGCTTTCTCTAACACCATCTTTGTGTTATTTACTTTAGTTGATAAGTTTATTAGCTCATAATTTACTTATGAGGTTGGTAGGTCACATATTGATCTAATAGGATTGGCTCTTCTTATTGCTAAGTGTAAGCATAAATATGTCCTATTTTTTAAACATCTTGATTTTTGCTTGAAATTACATACTTTTCAACAACATAATTTAAAACTGACAGGCTACATGATTAATTTAAGCCAAGCAAGGTACCATCTAAGGGGATTCAATCAAAAGAGGTTAGATCAAACCCTCTTGTATAAAACCTCCTTAAGCTTAAATCAACCCCCTAGTAGAGTCTCTTGCATCTCTATCCAAATGCTAATGAAAAAAGTAATTTCACTTCAATTTTTTAGAATGAAATGGGATTATCTTAAAATGCTATTTTTTAGTTTGATAATGAACATAGGTTTAGATAGGATCATTATGAAAAATAATAATGACCTTTATTCAAAACACTAAAAAAAGGTTAATAGAAATCTTGAAAAAATACATTGCTCTACGTGTGGATGCCCTTGTATGAATGAGAAAAAGGAAAAACTAATTCCAATATATACACTAGGAGAAATATAATATGGTTAAAGAATACTAGAAAACATCTTTTTCCTAAACATTGGAGCTAATGATCTAATTCCAAAAAATTGGGGAAATGTTTTATTATTAGAAAAATTACAAATTGAATCTACACATAAAATTTCACAACTCATCAATTTACATAATCCTTAAACATATAGATCATATGAACAATCAAGAAATCATGAAAATGTTTTTTTTGAAAATTATGTGATATAGTAAATTGTCAATAAAAATAATAAAAATGATCAACAAAATCTTGAATAGTCAAAAAAAAAATTAAATTAAATTAAATTTACACATAAAAGTCCACAACTCATCAATTTGTTTTTATCCTTAAAAATACAAACCATATGAACACTAAACATATGTGACGACACCTATTAGATAAAAGCTTCCTACCAAAAAGACTCAATTTTTGTATTAATCTCTTAAAAATAGAATACACCAATACAATCCACTTATTCTCTGACAAACAGTAATCTAGTAGCATAACAATACCTGGAAAGATAAATATAAAAACAAAAAAACCTTACAAACCTACTGTTAAGTAATAGTAGTTTAAACTTTAAATTCAGTCAAATAACTTTTAGTCTAATGATAAAGTTGTTTGACTTTGTGCATTGCTCCCACACCACAAAGGATGAGCCCTAGGTTGTGACACACGAGGAATACGCTCAGTTTCATTTAAAAGCTTAGCTACACTACAGGCATGATTAGGTAAAGAAAACGCCCTTCTCTGTCAACGCCTTCGGCCATTGCAGTCCCTTTAATTTCCTTCAAAATTCCCTGCTATACTACTCTCTTTGGGTACAACTCACGAGGCATCTGCTACTGCACAACATAAAAAGATTTAGTTTTAGTATCCATATCAGGATCTCATTAACAGAACTCTGATACAATTATTTCATGTCCTTAGAATTTGCATGGAATCTTTTGGTGAGACTCTATGTATCATTTTTCTATCATACTCCTCTTGAGATCATTAATAGAATGGAGTGCCTTTGTAACTGACCTTGAGCAACTCAATGTGCGCTAGACTCTCTAGATCATACAGACGCCTTTCCTTTCTAATATAGAGAAGAATTGCCTATCTCAAACCATATGACACCTTTATTGCTTTTGAACAACATTTATTTTATAGAAAGGAAGGGAAAATCTTGTGATCTAAGAGAGTCTAACTACACATTGAGTTGTTCAGGTTCAATTTACAAAACTTCAAGATAATATTGTGAGTCTCAGCATCAAAGGGGCGTATGTTGGAAAATGATGCATGAGCCTCACCATTTAGTTGAAGATTCCATGCAAAGTTTTTTAGGCAAAACAACTAATTGTAATGAATGTTTGTATTTGCATGTTGCTGCATGTTGACTGTAATAGTCATGTGCATACATGAACTATATTTAGAATTGGTATGCAAAACCTCTATAAAAAGAGGTCATATGTAATGAATTGATATTATTAGAGAAATAAGAATCTCATGTGTTTGTGTGTAAAAAAAATTTTTGCTTCCTTTGTTTTTTTTAATGTTGTGTTTAATTAATCTTGAATTTACAATTTCATGTCCTTAGAATTTGCATGGAATATAGCATTGCTTGTTAGCACACAATGTGTATAGCAGCAGCAAACATTCACTTGATGGTGACTTCCACCATCCTAAATGAACAATGGATTACTTCAATATCCAAAAACTTGGTGTAGGCAATTCAATTCAAATAACCTAAGCATATTTAGCATGATCTACAGACGTCTAATAAATGACAAATGATATATTAGTGATAGTAGATTTCCACAATCCATAGAAATGATACATTTCTATTCGTCCACCAATGCCACAAAACTTAATTTACCTTTTAACAGTCTTATGGTTAACTCCTTTCAGAAGGACACCATAGATAAAAATCTACAAAACTCTGCTATAAATTTGTTAACGAGAATTGAGTATGTTATAGCCCTTGAAACAATACAAGAGAATTACTTGCGTTGGTGGAAAGTTGTTGAACATGATGGTTTTCTTTAAGCCACCGATGTGAGGTAACAACTGATAGTAATGATTATCAAAGGTAAGGTACAATTTCTTGTTTTGAACCTAACTTCTTTCTGTGTTATGCTTCTTGTATAGTTCACCACAACTAAACTATATAATATTTCAAGACACTAGACTATGAGCTCTCGTTGTCCAAGTTCTGTAAACACCCTATAAACAGAAAGAGGAAGCATATTATTTACCCTTGAAAAAAAACAACGCTTAGTTCACTACCATGCATAGTTCACTACTACCCACAATATGGAATTGTGAGTAAAGCTCAAAATGAGAAATAGTGAGGTATGTAGCAGTCCAAATAATTTACAGCAAATATCAACTTGATGGCTCCTTTTGCCACTGGTAGACAAGTTTAAGCATTGCAATTCTAAATCTCATGATGTAACAACATTTTGTGAATAACTATGAAGTGGATGACACAGACTTCTTGAATCTTGGCAGAACAAACTCCTGTAGGTCAATTTAATAGATATTTTAACTCATGGAAGACAACCTCTGTTTAAAATCCAACAAAAACTGTTACCATGTTATGTGTCCAAATCAAAAGCAACAGCGATAATCGCATATAAGAGTACAACCAGAAACTCTGTAATTTCAATTATATTCTCATTTTATACGTCTGAAGACTCGTTTTCAGGTCTTCATTATTTTTAACTTCAACAATAGTTTAGGATAGAAAGTTAATGTGAAAGCCTTTTGAACCCTAACATGTGCTGCCTCTTTTTGTTTATATATAATGCATTTTGACCATTTAATAGACTCTGATATGCAACATGAACATCTTAATGAGAATGCATACACATTCCAGAAGTCCAGAATTATAAATACAATGAACCACCAATAAAATGTAAGGTGAGGCAAAAACATACGGAAAAATGATAGCATGAGGTATATTTTGGTGAAATATTATCATCAACAAACATAAAAACATATTACAACCCCCAAAATTGATTTCTCTTCTGAGTTTATTCTATTTAAGCATGCTAGTAAATGTTTATTAGCTGTAAATGTGGCCTATCCAAAAATATCAGCCCTACATCATTACACACAATCAACAAGCATGCTCGAATGTTGTGCAAATGGCATCTGCAAGGCAGCTGTCTGAAGCCACATTTTATATAAGTGGCACTTTATACTGTAAACTTGCAAAGTTATGGTAACCTATACTTGTCACTATGTATCATGTTCAGATTTCAGCCACTATTTAGCAAACAAAACAAGTTTAAATCATATGATGTGGAATATGGATGGGCATAAATAAGCAATTCAAACACCATACATAAGCAAGCCTGCACATCCACCCTTGTAAAGAGGTTTCAGCTGCCTTAACAAACTTAAAGTCTCTTAAACCCATAAGAGAGGTACTACTCCCAGTCTAAAGGAACAGTATGCTATTCAAGTGAGCTCCTCCAATCCTTAATAACCTGCAGGCTTGTCACAGATTTCAGTCTTGCCTAGAGTTCTGCCATGTCACATATTTTGTGCCTCTATTTGAATTGCAGAAAATAGAGTATGGTGCCGAAAACCCCCACTATGACAAAGGTATTTTTTGAAGAATAAGCTTTCAACTTAGAAAAAAAATGCTTGGAATTCCTGGTTATAACCAGAACTTAAGATGACATAATGATTGAAAAGAAGCACTGCAATGAAAGATGACCTGCCCTCTCAAACATCCTCTTGGTACTGTGTGTAGTACAACTTAGAAGCTTTGCTTACGTATTGATTTCATCTATGTTACATTATGAAAGTTAAATTACTGACTCCTGAAAAATCGAGACATCAAATGCTCGTCAAATAGACCAAAGCTAGGTTTGAGAAAAATCTTGACCTGTTATCAATTTTGTTGCACCAATGCCTCTTTTTTCACCTTTATGACTTCCATTTGGCCCTTTTCCTTGCTAAACCTATTAAAGCCTGCTTGATTGACAACACCTCTGCCACCCCCTAGAGTAAAGGGAATTTCTTGTAGAAACTGAAGATACCCACTCCTACCCTTCCCCTAAAGATGAGCGCCATGAGCCTTCTGGTTCAAAAGCCAAAACTGGGTTTGTGGGGTGGAAGTTGGGAAGCAAGACCAAGGGTAAGCATTCTAGTAAAAGAAAGACACAGTATGGAAAAGAATTCCAAAAAACTCAATCCTTATCAGCAATATAAAAAGGAATCCAACAATGAAATGGCGACGATGCGTAAGATCATGCTGGAAAAAATCCCTAGGATAGATACAAATCTACTCGAATGGTTGGTGCCCAACAAAGGCATTATAGAGATAGATATCTCTAGCAAATTTGATGATAAGCAACATGGCAAGGAAATCTTTGAGGGCACTTTGTAGAGAAATTCCTTTGGGAAAATGAGCCCATAACACAAATAGTCTCTTTCAGGAGATGAATGCTTTGGATTCTAATGATGAGTCTACTAATTACACGAGGGTTGATGTTAACAAGGAGGATTTGTAAGCCAAATGCGACCTTTGCTCATAGAATGAGTGTCAAGATGTTGGACATGGAGAACCAAATTAATGAGCGACAAGGCAATGACCATGAAGAAAAATATGAAAACCTTGGTCAATTTCCTTTCTACTTTGTAGGTGATTGTGTAGAAAAATCTTGAGTTGGACACTACCAATATGGAATATGGAACACTACAATCAGATGATCAAAGATCTCATTCCTCCCTTCCTCTTAATTGTGTCTTAGCCTTGGTCTATTTTTGGTTTATTAGCATTATTTCTATCCTCCTGTCTCTATATTGTTTAACTATTGTTTGTGGCTTGTGAGGACCTATTTTTCTTCGGTTTTTTAAAAAAAAATCTGTAAGGGTTTAGATCCTAGTTTCCTGCTTTTATTATCAAAAACAAGGATCTTACAACAAGAATTAATAAATATGATTGTGAAAAAAATTACAGAAAAAATATTATTATAAAAGAACATCCGTAAATGTATAGTTGCAACTTACTTCTATACATAAACGTGTCACTTATATAGTAAATATTACATATAGAGTCAAAAAAATCAAAGTAAGTCTAAAATGATGAAGAAAAATACAAAATCATATACCAAAAAGTACAAGATTCTTCAACAATAAATTAAAATATAAGAAAAATATATCAAAAAATATAATAAATATATATTTACAATATAATTATAATAATGTGTTTTGACCATTTTAATTTTATTAACTTGTTTTTTTAAATGGTACACCTCAATGAAACTTTTTTTATTATAAAACTTCTTCAATATATTTATTAAATATATATAACTATTAAAAATATTTTTAATAAAAGATTAAATATATAATAATTAAAAAATTAAATTAAAACTAATTATTTATTTAATTTAATATATTTTTCTACACTTTAATATTTTTCAAAAATAAAAAAATATATTAATTTTTTACAACGTTTGTACTGTTTATATTCACTTTAATATCAAACTCAACAATTCAGTGAAACCATATTTAGTAACTATGAACTAAACAATGACATATAAATCATGGGAGCAGCAACTCAAGTTTTCTAGTTGGACTGAATATCCCCACAAAACTGCCTGTCTTGGAGGCAAAACAAGAGTCTTATTTACAAGACATCCATCTATGAAGACAGCTAATGGAGCACAATATGAAGACAACTAATGGGGCACAATATCAGTGGCATCAATTGAAATTTTTAGCACCACAGAAATTTATGCTAATTATGTGAACTAACAGTGTAGAATATAAAATTTGATATTAAAATAACACAATCTTCATGAATTTAAAGACAATTTATAGGATACGAAATCTTATCATTTAATTTTTTTGAAATGTTAATCTTATGTTATTCAATTCATAATGAACTCCCCATTTTGACAACCATCTCCTCCCTAAATAAATTTAGGCAGATTACATGATTTTAATTAAAAAAAATTGTTGGTATATCAGATTCAATGCTACAGTCAGCAATTAATTACATAATAACCACAACCTAATCTGCAAGAAAACTTCAATGTCTCATCCACCACCACAACCCCCACCACCACCACCACAACCGCCGCCGCCACCACAACCTCCGCCCCTACCACACCCTCCCCCACCGCCACAGCTGGATCCACCGCCACCAAAGCCCCAGCCCAAGCCCAAGCCAAAGCCAAAGCCGCTGCCATCCAGACCAGTGGAGCCACTGCTACGATTCTTCTTATTGTTCTTCTCAACTTGGTAACTTGTTTTTCTCTTCTTCTCTTTTATTCCAGAAGCGCAGGAAATAACAGCCATGGAAACCATCATCAGACCAACAAATAGGATTAACAAACGCATCCAACCAGACTGAGCTGCATTTGCTCTTTCAAGGAGAGCTCTGGCTGACATATTCGACCTCTTAAGCACTGAACACCCAGATTTTGACTGTCTCCTTCAGTGAAGCTCTGAACTTCTTAGCGTGGGTATAAAGCGTCTCTTTTTAAAGAAGCGAGGATAGGGATAAGATTGTACTACTTCAGTGTTATTTTATATATTTAAATCACTTTTTGGCTTTTGGTTTTTTTCCTTTTTTTTCGTTTAAAGATCAGTTTATTTATTCATTATTATGGGGTTTTTTAATTAAGTGTTTTTTTTTTAAGTTTTAATTTTAATCAGATTTTTTAATTAATTTTAATTTCAGTTTAGCTTTTTTTTAATTAAATTGTGATTTTTAAGATTTGTTATTATATAATTTATTTATATTTTTTTAAATGAGATTTAAATTTGATAGTTGTGTAGTTGTATTTAGATATATTTATTATAAAATAGAATTAATTTTGTTATATATATAAGTACTCAATGAATACACATGTAAGAGTAATGAATGTAAGTATGAGAATTATGAGATGTAACAAGTCATTGTAAAGCTTTGTTAATTAAAGTATGCCAAAATGCATTCAATAGGATTTTGTGATAATTGTGTGATTATAATACTAAAAAAAATTAATTCACATGTAAATATACATATTTATTCCCATTAAGTCCATTAAAATAGGGTGAAGCAATCCATCATGAGATATTGAAACATCAATAAATAACATTTGTAGCTATCATAAGTTGTGAAAACTTTTCATCATTATTAGGTAGAGCAATCTTATGTGAAGGGAAGAAGAATATATTTCATTGATTATGCATGGATCATGGAGGCCCTCTTAAATATATATTATGAAAAGAAGGATAAATAGGGGAATTGTGAGAATGAAAATCCATAGAAGATTTTCATTAACAATCAAAACAATATCCACTAAGGGTTTTAAACAATTGTCATTAGTGGTGACATATGAAAAGCAAACAAACATTCTCTAGGCAATGTATTGAAATAATATATACATACATCTTATAAATGATGATATAAAGAAAAATAAGCATTAGCAAGCATATTGTATCATTGTGAAACATGTCTATTCAATATATATGAAAAAAAGTAAACATTAATTTAGCACCACATGTATGCAGGTAAGATGAATCTATTACAAAACATGTATGTTAACATCATTGAGAAAATCAGGTTTATGTCTTGCTAGGATAACTTTCTCACCCTGTGTAGATTGAAAGATTGCAAGAGATAACATTTGGATTATGCTTCTTTGGCATCACTAGTTTTGTCTCAATGTTGCTTGAGTCTATGTCAAATGTAATATTTTTTTATATCATATTTTATTATAAAGGGAGCTATCCCCATGGTAGCAATTTTCCCAAAAAAACATCGCTAAGAAAAACAAAGTCAGGATTTTATTAAATATGTGCATCGTAAATAGAATACAACTAAAGGGAAGAGACATTGCATTAGTATTGCGTCATAGACACAATCATTTCCAAATGACTCATTAAAGGTATTGTTCTAAGAGTGATTTGTTGGAAATGAAACTATCATTGGTGGAATATGCAAAATGAAATAGTATCATTAGAGCCAAATGTTGTATATCCATCATGAGTGAAGACTTAGAGGAATCCATCAAAATTTCAAAATTTTAGTGCAAATTTGATCTACTTGTAAAAATTGAAAAAAATTATATAAGATTGTTCTACACTTCATTCTTTACACATTGAAAAAAAAAAATATTATATGTGCACTTATTGAATGGATAGCTAATTTATTTTCAAATACTACTTTTGTTTCATTTTATTTTTTATAAATTAAGTTATTAGTGAATATCTAAGTAATTAGCTTATGGTTGATGATTCATGCACTAATCTAAAATATTCGATGGGGTGGAGCAAGAAAAGAAAAGCTCACATGTATTCATGCCTTTGTAGTTTCATTCTATATATTTGAGTATTTTACTTTCTCTAAGACCATTCATATAGCTTGTGTTCTTTGCTTTAGTTCATAAGTTTATTAGCTGATAATTTATTTATGAGGTTGGTAGGTCACATATTAATCTAATGGGATTGGTTCTTCTTATTGCTAAGTGGAAGCACAAATCTATGTCCTATTTTTTAAACATCTTGATTTTTGCTTCAAATTACATACTTTTTAACAACGTACTTAATTTAAATCTAACAAGTTACATGACTAATTTAAGCCAAGTAGGGTGCCATCTAAAAGGATTCAATCAAAAGGGATTAGATCAAACTTGCTAAGTGGAAGCACAAATCTATGTCCTATTTTTTAAACATCTTGATTTTTACTTGAAATTACATACTTTTTAAGATCGCACTTAATTTAAATCTAACAAGTTACATGGCTAATTTAAGCCAAGTAGGGTACCATCTAAAAGGATTCAATCAAAAGGGGTTAGATCAAACCCTCTTGTATGGAACCTCCCTAAACTTAAATCAACCCCCTAGTAGATTCTTTTGCATCCTTGTCCAAATGCTAATGAAAAAGGCAATTTCACTTCAATTTTTCAGAATCATATGAGATTATCTTAAAATGTTATTTTTTAATTTGATAATGAACATAGTCTAGATATGATCATAATGAGCATAGTTTAGATAGGATCATTATAGAAAGTAATAATAACCTTTATTAAAAACACTAAAAAATGTTAATAAAAATCTTGAAAAAATACATTGATCTACATGTGGATGCCCTTCTACGAATGAGAAAAAAAAGCTAATTTCAATATATACACACAAGAGAAGTATAATATGGTTAAAGCATAGATCTAAAAAAATTGTTAGTATTTTCAAAAAAAATAATAATAAATTATTCAATTAAAAATAGTAGAAAATAGCTTTGCTCTTAACATTGGAGCTAATGAACTAATTTCAAGAATTTGTGAAAGTATTTTATTTGTAATGGAAATCATGCAATATAAAAAATAATTTAAACAAACATTTTTTATTTTTATTTTTTTAATTTGAAAAAATTACAAATTGAATCCACATAAAATTCCACAACTCATCAATTTTTATAATCCTTAACTACATAAACTATATGAACATATTTATATCCCTTAGTTAGAGTTAATTATTTATTTCAAGAAATCATGAAAACATTTTATTTTTAGTGAAAATTATATGGTACTGTAAATTATCAAAAAAATATATAAAAATGATTAACAAAATATTGAATAATCAAAAAATACAAATTGAATCCACCCATACAATTCCACAACTCCTCAATTTGCATTATTGTTAAATATACAAACTATGTAAACACTAAATATATGTGAAGGAACCAGATAAAAGCTTCCCTACCAAAAAAGACTCATTTGTATTAATCTCTTAAAAATAAAATACAACAATACAATCCATTCAATGAGTTGGTCTTCATGGAATGAGGTTAAAAATCAGTTTACCCTTAGCAACAAAAATAAAGCTTTTTTGATCTTTGTGCAATCCTTGGTGCTAGTGGAGTTGTCTATGAAACTTTATACTCCGATTCAATGCAATTTTTTGAAGGACTGAGCATGGTTACCTTCATACCCCTTCTTGTTCTTCCCTCTAAAAAAGATATATTTGAATTCACAGTTGAATTCTAAATGGAGGTGCAAGTTTAGTGAGAAGTTTTGGTTAAAATTATCTACTCAAATTTAGAAATCTAAAGTTAATGTTGATGCTCAGTTAATTACCTAGAAGATACTACACTTTAAACTACCTATCAAGGATAGGCTAAAATGTATTATGATCTAGCGAACTACCCATCCATTTTGTCACAAGGATGAAAATATTAAGCATATTTTTTGGAATTGCCAATTGGTTAAAAGACTATGGAATTATGTGTTCAATGATTTTTCTACTGTTTTCACTCATAATTTATGCTAGAAAGAAGCTCTTCTTGGAGTTGGCCTTTATAATAATCGAATTGTTGATAGTGTGAGACATGTTATTATGTTACATATATAGAGAAATAGATGCAAAACTGTTTTTACTATCAATGATGTTCATCAGGGAACTATATTTTTAAGGCTTTACTCTGATATATTTGCTGCCCTGTTTCCTTTGTTTCAGAACGACGCCTTGAAGAACCTTACTTTGAGTTATCAGATTGGACAAATCAAGCTGCAAGTTGGACAGTTGATGAGCAAAAAAGGAGTTTGTTTTGGTCAAAATCTAAGTTCCTACTGTGCATATTTGTCTTGTTTTTTCGATCTGCAGTAGTTTGTACAGCTCTCTATGGTGTAATGTTTCCTCTTCGGGTACAGTTTTCTTATCGCAGTTTTTTAACTGCTCTTAATGATAAAGCTGTTTCACTTTGTGCATTGCTCCCACACCACAAAAGATGAGACCATAAAGATTATGCCCTAGGTTGTGACACCCCAGAAATACGCTCAATTTTATTTAAAAGCTTAGCTACACTACGGGCATGATTAGGTAAAGAAAACACCCTTCTCTGTCAACACATTTAGGCATTGCAGGCCCTTAAATTTGCTTTAAACTTCCCTGCTATTCTCTTTGGGTACAACTCATAAGGCATCTGCTACTGCACAACATAAAAAGATATAGATTTAGCATCCATATCAGCACCCCATTAACAGGACTCTAATACAATTATTTCATGTCCTTAGAGTTTGCATGGAATATAGCATTGCTTGTATCTGTCAGCACACGTCGTGGAAAGGAGCAGCAAAACATTCACTTAATGGTGACTTGAACAATAGATTACTTCAATATCCAAAAATTTGATGTAGGCAATTCAAAACTCAAATAACCCAAGCATATTTATCATGATCAGCATACAGACGTTTAACAAATGATACATTTCTATTCGTCCATCAATGCCACAAAACTTAATTTACCTTTTTAACAGTCTTAAGGTTAACTCCTTCCAAAAGGACAGCATAAATAATAATCTATAAAATTCTGCTAAAAATTGGTTAAGAATTGAGTATGTTGTAGCCCTTAAAACAATACGAGAGAATTACTTGTGTTGGTGGAAACTTGTTGAACATGATGGTTTTCTTTAAGCCACTGATGTGAGGTACCAATTGATGTAATGGTTTCCAGAGGTAAGGCAATGTAC